>KK112640.1:107123-148717 GCA_000611955.2 Stegodyphus mimosarum | reverse complement strand
GTGTAACGTACGGAAACAGTTTCAGGATACTGGATCCATCGAGAGAAAGCCTGGGCAAGGTCATCCAAGAGCTACGACGGCCAGAGAAGATCGCTATTTGCCCATTTTTAGCGAGGCGTAACAGAGAGGCCACAGCTTCTCAGCTCTCTCTGGACCTGTATGCAGCCGCAGGAACCCGTTTAACAAGGGTGACTGTTTCCAAAAGATTGAATGAGAGAGGGTTGTTTGCTAGAAGACCGGCTGTTTGCGTCACGTCTACTTACAGGAGAGACGATTAGCATGGTGCAGGCAGCATAGTGATTGGAGTACGGAGCAATGGACGACCGTTCTGTTCACAGACGAGTCCCGTTTTAGCCTAAACATCGATTCTCGCCGTACTTTCATATGGAAAGAGCTAGGGACTCGCTACCTACCCACCAGTGTCCGGGAAATCAACAATTATGGCGGTGTAATAGTCTGGGCAGGCATCATGTTGGATGGCCGCACACGTCTCCACGTATTTGACAGCGGATCTGTGATTAGTGTGATGTATTGGGATGAGGTCCTGGAGCCCTATGTTTGCCTTTTCCGCAGTGCAGTGGGACCTGAGTTCAATTTACAGGACGATAACGCGAGGCCACATAGAGCTCTTCTGGTCGACGAATTTCTCAAGAGTGAGGATATTCTCCGGATGGATTGGCCAGCCAGGTCTCCAGATCTCAACCCTGTAGGCCATGTCTGGGACGCTCTGAGGAGGGCAATTGCAACTCGCAATCCATTTCGAGAACCATCCAGGAACTCAAAACAGCGTTGCTGAATGAGTGGGACCAACTGCCACAGGCACTGATAAACTGCCTTATTTCCAGTATGACATCATGCTGCGAGGCCTGTATGGCTGTAAGAGGGGACCATATCCCCTATTTACTCATTTCTTTTGTGTCTTCTGCAACCTGTGTTTCAGACCTTAAGACTCCCATGAGTGTCGCACACGAACATGTGTGTCTATTATAACTGTTGAATGTTTATTTTGTTTGTATTATATGAACCTATGTTCAAACCAATTTTTATTAAAATCTGTCCTGCAGTTTTGGAGATCGTAGATCAAATATGAAAATTAAATTGTACTGCGAGCTCAAATAATCTGTCTAACGTCGTTCGGTTTCTTACCTCGATGAAATCTTGAACTTGGGGCAGTAGCCTAGGAAGTATAATTTGAATAACTTCAGGATCCGGGCGACTTCCATACAAAAGCTTGAAAACTTGAATTTTTCTCAAAATAAAATTAGACAAATCTTCTATTTTTTCTTGATATCGGCTAAAACGTTCCGCTTTCAGTCTGGCTCGATATCGTACTACAGGAAATGCTTTCACCAAGGAATTTTTGAAATTTTCATACGTATATGTGGGTCTTCCTGGTCCTCCCAAGAGATTCTTTCCAATGCACTTGAACCAACTTAGTGCTTGGCCCTTCAAAGCGCTGGTAGCAAGAGCGACTGTCTGAAATTCCTGAACTGGATATAACGTAAAGTGGGAGTCTAGCTTTTCCAGGAAATTAATTACGGCTGTCTTGCCGTCAAAACTTGCCACTGGCTTCATGGCTGCTCGCATGGTTTGTACGATGTAGCCAAATCCTTCTAAGCCAGGAGGTGCTATCTCAGGATTCTGGACAGGTACAGCAGGTATCTCAGGTTCGTCTTCTTGTCTTTGAGGCCATCCTCTTATTTTTCTTCGGGCGCCAGTGTCAGGACAGTGTTCTGTTTAGATACTGTGCTGAAGAATAACTGCACTTGAAAGGGATTTAAAATCCTCTTTTATTAAATCAATATTATTTACACTTCCCAACTCGGGAGAGATACAGAAAGTAAAAGACCACACTTGGGCCTAAATGAAAAATCAGGTAAATTTAAACTAAAGCTAAATAGAAATTTAATTAAACTTTGCTCACAGAGCTGATTCGCGGAGTTGGCCTCTAACGAAATGGTGCAAGGCAAGATATACTAATACTAGCGCACTTCAATTTATTTCAATAAGCAATGACGTAGTAAGCACTATGGCTTATAATTTTAGCTGCTAGCTGGTCAGCCGAACGTCGAATAGAATGACCGTGATCTGAGACTAAAAGCTCTCTCACACTAAGCTCCTAGCTCTGGTTTAAATAGTACTTGGCTCTACTTCAAATTAGCATAAGCTGAAAACGCGCTTCTTCTGACGGGACGTTGAAGCAGAGAAGAGATAGAAAGATTTAAATTAAAATAAATCTTTGTTAGTCTAACTAAAACCTTACAACCTTATGACAAAAATTGACCGAGATTTTACATTTTAAATCTTCATATCCTATTCAAGGGTCATACTTAAATTTAAAAAGGGAAATATTAGCAACTACACGCCAAAATAATTAAATATCAGTTTAGAAAATATTTTCTAATATTAATACGTTAAGTGATGAGTATTGCTATGCAAACTGTAACTGTAGCAAAAATTATTGATGAATATAATTTTTTGAAAAGTCTACCTTATTTACAAAATCCTATAGAATCCATGATCTAGCAAATGGAAGCAGGCAATAGCATAGCCATCTTATAACATTATTGTCTTATTTGGTCTCATTATTAATTCAGCATTTATTCTATATGGTATAATAGTTAAAGTCATTCCTCTTATTCTAGAACTTAATTTCCAAAATACCTGCTTTTATGAATCTACTAAGTTTCAGAAAAAAGATGCATAAAAATGACTCGAGTAAACACAGAACACATGTTTTGTGAAGAGTAGACTTACGAAAGTATACAATTGAGAAAGATTTTGAAACCGGACTTTCAAATTTTAAGAAAACGTAGTCTGGCATATTTAGTATGCCCAAGCTACTCACCTGAATCAACAACTAACAAGTCAGTAAAATTCATTTCTGTAATTTACCGATTCATCTAACAAGGTGGTTCAAGCAAATTTTGCCATACCTCGGTTAATTGCAATATCAACAAACAGACGAGTATTTCATTCAAGATACGAAAAAATTATAAATCCAAAATAAATTTGTTTATTGTTAACTTTACGCTCATAAAACGACAAATATTAACTCTTCATTTAGGGCTCGAGTATTACAACAAAGTATAACTAACGGCGAATGCATCATCTTCTCTAGAAACAAATAGAAAATGTTTAAATACATTAGCTAGATTCTGTGACACATTATTCCAAATTTCAAGCATATAACTTCATTAAGGTGGGGCAGTTAAACGTGGCAAAATTTGTGCCAATTTGTGATTAGTTGGAAATTTTTTTATGTATTGGAAACCATTTTCATCCGTCATTCATGGAACCAAAACTGCAGTTCCTAATGAAAAAGTAAGACCATATTTTGTAACTCAGTATTTTGTTCTGCAGTATTTTTATAATACATTAAGTATATCTTAAAAGTAATGTATAAATTATTATGACAACCTCACAGCAAAAGCTGTAAACCGTCAAAAGAACTTGGTTTACTACACATCATTTTGGGGAGTTAGGATTGTTTGGTTTGTTTGAATACCGCAATCACAAGATGGCTATCAGAGTAAGGAGAAGGATAATTTTGTGGAGGAGTTTCAAAGGTAAAATTGCTCGTGTTCACATTACATATGGAGAAAACGTGGAAACCAAACATGCAGCTAGCCCGATTGTCAGGTATCAAACTTTGATCGAAGTCTCAGCATTTCAGTGGTCTTACACATTTGGCCAGTGAAGAGACCACAGTTTGTTAAAGTAATATCTTAAACACAGAAAATATGCCAATCATGTAGACAAGTATTTAAGAGTGAACATACTCTTATACTTCCTCTGATAAATTAATAAAATACTAACTTCAGAAACACAGTGAAAATTCACAATAAAACTCTAGAACTGCTGATTCTGAAAGTGCTCGAACTGAAGTACCTCTTAAGGAGATAATCGTTAAACGTATTTTTTAGACTGAAGAATATGCTTGCGTGTTTTTTTACAAATGATACCGTAAAAACATACTAAGTACTGATTTTGTTATTCACATGTTGTTCTGAGTCACGAGCTTCGATTTAAATTAACATATTTTATTTGTTATTATATTCATTTCAAATAAAGGTATGCTTTATTGCAGTTATACAGAGGCTGTTCGCACATTTTTTAGACGATGTATATTGTTTTCACAAAACTAAATTACATAAAATTCTTGTGTTTTAAATATTCTATTTGACAACCCTCATTCTGAACTATCTTTCGACACCGCAATTTCCAGGATAATAATGCCTCTTGAAGTGTCAGAAGAGGTATTCTATCCCATTTCTCCAGAACAGCTTTCCAGAGTCCTGTTAGGATTTTGGGACAACGTTTGGATAATGCAGTTTTTAAAAGTCTGAAAGCACAAAAATCCATAGGTGACACATCGGAAGATTTAGTAGGGATTTCAGTGAAGAGTATGGCCTTGATACCAGTTTTTTGTTCCATTTCGTTTAGGAAATTTACAGTGCATTTTGATGTGTGACTGTAAGCTTTGTCCTGATGGAGTCTCACAGATTGATGGTACTGTGGGTAAAGCGATGGTATTTCATTCAGAAACATTGGCGATAAAATATGTTCCTGATAGTATCTGGAGTTAATCTTGACATTTCTTTGAACTCTCTTTATTTTTAACTTGCCATTATAAGAAAAACCAGCAACAATCATGAATCCCTTAGAAAAACTTCCTTTCGATTCTTTGAACCATGTACTTAAAAATTTTTTTCTCCCCTTTTATGATAATAAATGGCTCTTTTTTTGTTACAATCATTTAAATATATCCATGCTTTATCTATTGTGACAATTGTTTTCCATTTTTCTTTGGATAAGTGTTTCTCATATAGAATTCTGCAGCGTGTCCTGCGTTGAGCGATATGCTTTGGAAGAAGACGGTGCACATTGCGTTTTTCCGCTTTCTTAAGATTTAAATCAATGTTTATCATTTTCTTTACAGTGGACACCGAGCATTAATGATTTTGCAACTGTCCTTTGACTAAGGAGATTTTCTTTTAGCATTAAACAACGTACCTTCGCAATAGTCGAAGATGTCCGTTTTTTCATGACTTTTTCCCAGTTTGGTAGGAATATTGGGATGTTCACAGTTTATCAAAATCAGTGCAATAACTTCTAGCATTATCAATGGCTGGCTTCGCTAGTGTACAGTTTAAGAATATTCCTAATAGCGATGTTTCTAAGCAAAAAATCTAAATGTTCTAAATTTCTATTTACTTGAAGTTCTTTGGATGCTGTTCTGTCCTGAAATCTATAGGCTCTGAAGACTGACTTACTAAAAAGCCACTGGACTGGGGTTTGCGGTCAAACAATTTCAGGTAATGCATTGTTGTTTGCAAATATAGTATCTCGGAGATTTAGGAGAACGTGAAATGTATAGATCTGAAAGCTTTCTCGAAAGGGTTTGGTAAGTAAAGCGATGTAGAAGATTCTTAGATTTTATGTGCCAGCTTATTCTCGGTCAAAATTGAGATAAGTCTTTAGAAGATCATTCTCGTATTCGTTGCAAATGATCTTATCCAACTGTTCATGCTTCTTTTAATGGGTTTTGTATACAAATTTATTTCGCTTCGCAAACTGTCAACTGAATGCAGAATTCAGCCAGTTTCTATTAATGAAGTTAAGTAACAGAAATGAAAATGTTTTTACCTGCATGCCATTTTGGTGGTAAATTTAAATTTATTTTTATGATTTTTTTAAATGTTGCGAATTAAGTGTTCAATTGTAATAATCAGCTAAGCGCCTATAATTATAAATCTGCGCCTATAACTCCCCAAACATACATCGAAATATTTCTCAAATCAAGTTCTTGTATTAAATTCGGATTAAATTCATTTTTAATTACGTTCTGCCGCTCCAGGCACCAAGCAACCAGCTTGCCAGATAACTGCTATGATTTTTAAAAGCAAAATAAAAGCTGTTAACCAGAAAATTTTCCTTGAGATGAAGTTTAATTAATACAACAGTTCTACATCTTAAACCAGTAATGATTTGCAGCATTATTAAGGATTTACATCATTAGAAATGACAAGGTTAATCACACGAATAAGCTACCGTGAATAAGTATGTTATATAAAATTAAAATTTAAAAGAGGATGAACATTTAAATCTGCACTTAACTTTAAAAAGGTGTGCCATTTCAATCGCTTGAAAGTGTTATGTAACAAATCGATGCAAAATTAATTCTATAAGAATAAATCTCCTACCTATAGCAAAATTTCGCTTTTCTTAACAGAAACAGTGGAGGGGGATAATACTTAATAAGTAAATAAAAAAACGCTCTTATCCAAAATAAAAAATTAAAAATGTTTATGGAGATATAACGATATAGTTTATAACAAAACAACTGAGTTCATCGTATGCAAAATTAGACAATTCTGAATAAGTTTTTCTTCAGGAGCTAACTTTAAGTTATGATCAGAGGTACATACTATTATTTAAAGTATTATTTTAATCAAAATTTCCATTATGCGGAATTGCTTGTTTGAATGTTACAGCTTTATAATGTTACACTCTAATTTTACTTGTAGTCAGTTAAAATATTAATAAACTGATAATAAGAAATGTATAAAATCAAGTAATGTATTTGTTTCTACTTCAGTTTGAAGTTACATCTATGAAAAGCGATAAAGCTACTTGAGGCTTCATTATGCAATAGTAGTTCGATTAGATGCAAATAAAGTATTAAAGATTAAAAAGCCTGGCTTCTATGCTAAAGCCCATTCTCTCTTAGCTACGAATAAAAAGCTAACTCACCAACAACCTGTTCAGTGATTCAACGAGAAGTAACAAAAACACTAACGTATGGGTCTACGTTGCTTTCTCACCCTCTCTAAAATTAAATTTGCACTCGTCGTTTCAATTTACTGTCTGCATGCCCAGGTGGAATAGAACAGGTGTGCCATGTGGCTATTTGTGTGAAGTGCAGGAAAGATTAAACGTAAGAAGTAATTTATTAATTAAAATAGAACTTACACGGCTGTCGAAAACAACATCAAAGATATTAAATTATATAAGGGTCGCCTAATTTTCTGTATTTTAAGATACAGAAGATTACGCATGCCTCTACAGAAGGGAAGCGTAATCTTCTGTATCTGAAAACGATGGCGCAGTCACGGCAATGCCGCCTTCATTTGCATTGCGTCCTCTGAGGGGCATGCCTCTTACGCATGCCCTTTAGAGGACGCTGAGTGCTGGGAACTCATTGCATGTTGTCAAATTACAACAGTTGCTAGTGTGATAGCGTAGGAGAAAGGTCAACGGTATCGTTTGTATCATGGACACCTCCAAACGTTGTTAAAATGCTGTCGTTAAATTTTCAATGGCTGAAAATGTGAGTGCTGTATAAATTTATCGTCGCATGCAAAATGTGCATGGCACAAAGTGTATGCCGCGCAGAATAGTATTCAGATTGTGTAGCGATTTTTGTAAATGACGAAGCACTATGGACGACAGGGCACAACCAGATCAAGCACATGTGGTTATCATCCAGGAAGCAATTGCAGTTGTGAGTAGTCTCATAAGAAATAATCAGCGAATTACCACTCGCGAGATAGCGGATGGAATATACATGAGCAAAGGAATTGTTCATACAATTCTTCATGATAGGTTGCAATACCGAAATATGTGCGCGCAATGAGTTCCAAAATATCTGACAGAGGAGCAGAAGAGTTACAGCATGGAATGAATGAATGTTCAATGAAAAACATTATGCTTTATCACAAAATGGGGAACATTTCCTTTTCCGGATTATTTCCGCTGATAAGATATGATGTCGTCAACTTGATCCATCCACCAAACGCATGAGCATAGAATGGCGACATCCTTTATCTCCACGACCAAAGAAGTTTCGTTCATCGATGAGAGCTGAAAAAGTCATGCTCATGTGATTCTTTGATGTCGATGGTCCATTGCTGTTGGAGTGGCTGACTCTGGGCACGACTGTTAATGCTACCAGCTATTGTGCCACATTACAAAAACTGAGAAAAAAATCAAGAACCAGCTATAATCCATGCTACCACGCTGGGTTATTCTCTTGCGTGGTAAGGCCCGTCCTCATGTGGCTGTTGCGTGCAAAACATTGTTAACGCAATTCCGCTGAGACACTCTGGAAATCCCCCCTCCACCGCCCTGACCTCTCATCTTGTGACTGCCATGCCTTTGTTCCGCTCAAGAAAGCTCTGAAGGGACAGTGATTTGTAGAAAATAATGAGGTTCAAGCTGCCATTGAAAACTGGTTCCACAACCAACCATGGAGTTTCTTCACCCAAGATATCCATCATCTCGTGGACGCTGGGACACCTGTTTCTACCTCCAAGGCAACTATTCTAGCTTATATGTTCCTTATATATTCCTTATTATCTTTTATACTTATAGCAATACCATTAAACTATTTGTCAAACCGACAGCAGTGCCACATTTATTTGGGGTGAGTCTTATAAATGCATTTTTCAACAGAATCAAATGGGGATAATTCATTCTACCATAAATTTGTTAGTGGCTAACTACCGATTTCAGTGTGATTTCAGGATCTTTAAGACTAAAAACTTCTAGATATTTCTGGTACATTAAGAGATTTATATTTCAGTGTTTTGCGCCACATCACCCTAAGAGAAGATATGCTTTCGTAGAAACTTTTCTAAGAAAAATTGGCTCGTGTTCCGGTTCAAGGGGAAAACAAGGGAAATGCTCATCCTGACAAAACAGAAATCTCAAAATCCAAATTTTAAATTTTCTCATTTTACATTTTACATTTAGAATAGGATTCTATATTCATATGTATATATATATGAGGTTCAAATCTTCCTAGGAGCATTTATACTTGCTTCTATGTCTCTTCTATTTAATTTAATCTAACAACTTTAATTATGCTTGCGGAAGGCGTTTTCTTGTGTTTATTTGCCCGAAAAGATATAAGAATTTTTTACTACTTAAAACTGAATTCCACTTTCCAAATTTAAAAAATGTATAATATTTATATATTAAACGAACTTTACTGAAACAATTTCCTGTCAATGATTTTATAAAGATTCTATTTCAACTTTAATTTAATACATGTTAGCTTGGTGTAACTCAACACTTGAGTTAAGTCTGCTTGTAAACCTACTTACTCAACAAGAGTCCTATGTATGCAGGAAACCATCAATACTAGTTAAATGCAAGCATTTTAATTTTCCTGTGCTGTTACTGTGGTCAAGGTTACTAGGGTCAATTCCAGTTTTGATTTCAGAATTGCAGAAGTGGGAAACAGAAGCAACAAAGAAAGTAGTTGCTTTTGAGCAGACTAGGAGTCACCGACGTCTCAAGAGAGCAGACCTTGGCTGTTACAACAGTTTTTTCCGTCTTTCTTTCTTGGAACTCGCCTCTCAGGTCAAACTAGAAATTAACTCTACCTGAAGCAAAGCCCCTATCCACGAGTAGTACGACTGTAATTGTCCTGGTGCTGCTATGATCGGGTCAAACAGTAGATGTGAACAGACAGCTCTCGGTAGGTTCCTCAGTGGTCATATTCGTGCTCAACGACATGTGTCGAGCCTTAAAGTTTATCCTTTTGCCCGAAATGCAATTTGACCCAGGCCACTCCTCCCCATATCTTATAATGCACTGGTTTCCTGAGGAGCCTGCTGTAACTCCAGTCCGAATGTTGTTCTTCATTGTTTGAAAATCTACGGGTTCATGGACTTGCTCTAGATGTTGCTGTCGTCAAATGGGATAAGAAACAACACAGTTTTCCTCAACACTTGGTCAAATGGAACGTTTTGAAAAAAATCATGCATCTATGAATTTTCGTAGTTAGAAAATAGAGTTATATCTTCCAATCCTTCATTCATTCTGATGGGTTGATCTATGCAAAAAATACTGTCAAATGGAATTTTTCTTCAATTATAGTTAAATAACCTATAGCCTAGAACCCTGCTGTTCAACATATTTCTGCGAAAACGCGTTTCTGCGAAATCGTCCTTACTGCATTTTACATCCTTAGGTAAAATACCAGTTTAGGTGTTTTGATAGCTTGTTGGCTAGTTGTTCAAACTAAATTCTCCAAAAGGTTTAAGAAAAAAGTACTTCTTAAGGTGGTCTGTGAAACTTTTAGATTTGAAATTATTATTACGATGATGATGCGTATTTTGTTATCATTGTTTTCGTGTATATTCTTTTACTAGTACATTTATTTACAAATCTGATGCGTAAATATAAGGTATCGGATATCATTAAGGAATTCTGTGAAATCTACTGTTTAAGAGGTCTTTAAACATAACTTCTTTTATGTCTTTATGTATTTCCCATTTTTCTGTGCTTTCCTCATCAAACGGTAAAAGAAATTGAAGTGCCCGAAATTTCCTACTTGTATTAAAAACTAATGAATCAATTTTTTATGTTAAAATCAGTCTAAAAATAAGTTCATCTTTGTAGCAATTTAAATAAATGATGTTATAATTACAATTTGAAAAAAAAATTAATTTAAATTCTTTCAATGATCCCAGTAGGCGTCATTCGAAGCAAAGTAACTACAATAGATTCACGCCCTAACATGTTGAACACTTTTATCGAAATCTCTGTTGTACAGTTTTATGCGTGTATTAGGCCAAAAGCATGAAGATCAGAAACTTTGCGAAATGACCTGCCGGTTCGGAGTTACGTGGCTATATTTAGGCCTTGGTTGCAAGAAACTCTCCCGGACAAACGTAGAACTGACAGGCTAAATCCCGAAGTGCTGGTAAATAATTATATATTTCAGGCATTAGCCAGGTGTTGTTGCAAAACCTATCACGATAATAGTTTGTCATAATAACTGAGTATACGTTGAACGAAATAAATCCATGGATTCCCTGTGACTGTTTCATCAGTCATTGCTATCTTGCAAATAGAAGCGATACATCTTCATTAAGGTAAGCCATTATCAGAAATCTGCACTAAGTTTCTGTAGCATTATCGCCAACATATACCTTCCTTCTTGTTACTGTCCTTCATCCAGAACTCCTCGCGTTATATTTTCAAATTCCGAAAGCATAGCTCAGAACTTAAGTTCGTTTATTCCATTGCCAAGACACAACACCATAATATTACCTTACTATGTGGACCATCTGCTCCGTCAATGGCGAAGAGAAATGAAAGAATTTCCTAGAGTGACTCCACCTTGGATTTTGGCTACGCTATTCATAGTTTCAGCTGTAGTAAATTAGGTGGTATTGTTACAATAGGTAATCGAAATAGCCGTATCTAGCGCATTCCAGCTCAATGTCTTTACAGCCTAACTAAACCACGCTCTATGTTTTTATCCAGTTTTGCACATTCTTATGTTTATATGATAGACATCTAGGCAATTAATTACATAAAGCTCATAAACTGAAAGTTTGTCAATTTCTATTCTGTTTTAAAACGGTGCAATACTTTTGCTAATATGTTTCCGAAAAATGAAAAATCTATTTAATTGTCTCTCAAAGAAAAGCAAAATTTTCTATTATTATAAAAGCAGGAACTTCTTTAAACATACTTTTAATAATGTCTTGAGCCCATGTGTTATTTGAAATTCATTTTTTGTAATCATTTGTAAAGCATTTGTTGTTTAATTTGAAATTCATTTGTTTTGTAATTTCAACAGAATCACTGTAATAGAGCGATCCAACACTCATAGATGGATTTGACTTCAAACCCAAACGATTGGCTAGACATAAAGATTCTGTTGGATTCTTCCAGGCGTTACGTGCATATGAGTGAGTTTCTCAAAATTTCATAAATACTTCAGTGCCTTCCTTATTCTCGAGGGAAATGCTGGGAGTATTACAATTTCTACACGTACATGATAATACATATGAAATAAATAAGCATACAAAGCTTGTAACATCATATATGGTTCTTCTATATCAGTTATATACAAATATTTTATTATACTATTTAACTATTAAGAGCATCAAACTCGAAAACTATTTTTTTAAAAAGCAGTGGGATTAAAGGAAATATGCGACATTTAACGTACTCAGTAACTATGCATTATAATGCTTTACTTGAAATCCACCTAAACAGTTAAGAAACATCAGGAGATATCAACATCACTGGGCCAATCTTATCATACTTGAAATTGCATTATTCAATGCAGTTAGCTGAATTTGGGAATATCAGATAACAAAAGAGCTGTAATGATTCCGCTTGCCGATAATCAGGCTCACGCAACTAAGTTTCAGATTCTTTTTAAAACCATTCATGCTTATTAAGTGTATTGTGGTTTAAACTTTCATCTGCAGTAGAGAGTTGAGGAAATAAATGATAGATTCATACAGACCGAAACATGACGTTATATCTCTAGGAAATATTTCAAGTGAGTAAAACTATAAATGAATTCAACATGAATTTTTTATTTTAGATTTTGCATTTGACTGCAGATTACGAATTTTTTCTGATTTATAAAGCGTAACACGTTTTGATAATCATAAGTAGGAACATTTATCATTAATTTATAGAAGGAAAACAATTTATATTTGGATGCTTCCCAATAATGCATAACACTACCTCATACCAAATAAAGCATAACACTATTTCTACCTTTAGAATAAATGATTTAAATGATTTAACATCTTTATTCTCCTTAAAACCAGTCAATCCTTAATGTTTCAAAATTAATCACTGGACGATTATTTAATATCTAATTGAGAGCGTTAGTGAGTAAACAATCAACATATACAGAAGATTATCTTACAGCAGATGAGTCTATGAAACTTCTAAATGCTTACCATATGCCTACGGATTAGATTCCAGCATCAAGGATTGTATGCTGTTATAGTAATACGCACAAAATACGACCCGATTCAACTTGCACAATTCTTCGAAAACGATATCTGTTCCCAAAACAAGAAACTTGCTTTTTTATCTTGAGTAACAATCAAGAGATATAGCATATTTTTCAGTAAACTTCAAACCTATGCAAATAATTGGAATTGCAGCTATTCTGGTTAACGTCTCTCACCCCAACAGCCGAAGTTTCGGCTGAAACGCCTTTGAATCCCGATATTTAAACATTAAATGTTCTTCAATTATTAGTTTAAACTCACTGCTCAAACAACTTCTGAAATTAATCAGTCAGCATTGAGCTTTCTCAAGCTAATAATTAAATGATTTTTCGAATCGACCTGTCACAGAACAGCGGAAGATACAGGGAAACTGCTGCCGTTTAAAATGCGTCAGATAACCAGTAGTTTTAATTACGCATGACAGGTCAGTATTCGCTAGGAATTTTACTTTGGGAAAATAGCTGTTAATGAAATGTTGAGCCAAAGTTCTAATGAAATCAAATACCAAAACCGACTTTCGATAAATCACCATATTTCAAGAGTATTTAATTGTTATTCTTGGATTTTACCTCTCATAAACTCCTCGAACAGCGGGCGCTGAAATGATTGGTTCTAATCCCTAAATTCATTAGATGGTAATCTTCAGAATGATGGGATTCTAATCTCTAAAATGACTGGTTATTAAATTCAGTAATTATCGCAAAATTATTTCGCCAAACCGTGTTAAAGTACATTAGGAAAGCAGTTCCGTTCCTTAGTTGAAAGTGATGCAGATTTGACTGGGCGTTTAACTAATTCGATTATAATTTCCCAGATTATGTGTAAAATCAATAAAGTTTATGTACACATATTAAATTCCTATTCCAAGCGTGGGCCATATTCAACATTACGTTCATTTACTGCTTCAGTAATCCTTTTTGTGTACTGATGTCATAACTGGCTATTTATATGAGTCCGTACCTTCAACATTGGAGTTCCCAGTTAAAGGGAAAACTGTCTCTTCATAAAAGACACAGAAAACAACAAAAAAGAGTTATCATTCAAGTTCTTTAGTGAGTGTTTGATTGGATGAAAACCTACAAAGCCGCTAGAAACATTGCGTGAATGAGCTGTTCGCAAGAAGCAGACGGATGTGTGATAGCATTGTAAGACGTACTCTTTTGTAAATCTAGAGAATTTTTCGTTTGAACTTACTTTGAAAAAAATTTGCAGCAACTCATATAAATGGTTGAAGCCCTATCCATGCAGCATGGTTTCGAAAGAATTTGTGCATTTCTTGGTATATAAACGTATTATACGTTTTCTCCAATAATATATTTATATATTTGGAGATATGCTGCGTAGGTGGAAATTAGAAAATTATGTTCACAGACAGAATTAAAACATTAACCGCTATATATTTAATCCAGGTATCCTTTTTTTTTAATTCCATTATTACTCGCCCAACCAGTGGCTGAGTGGTTATAGAATGCTGAATATTGGAAGTTTGACTTGTCTTTGAACCCAGAGAACGGGGATGACTACATTTTAGTTTACGTGGTTTCTTCTACCTGTAATGTGAATAAGTACCAGATTCCCCTAGAAAGTCCTCCACGAAGGCATCCCTTTACTCCAACAGAATAGGCCTAGTGTGCTTTGCAGTATTCATATAACCTAACCTAATCTAAGCATTACCACTCAGTTATAGAAAAAATATAACTGTTTTAATGAAATGGCAAACACGTAGTAAATACTTTTCCTCCTATACCATTTTTTAAATCAATTTTATTACAGTGTAAGGTTTTAGTTAAACTAACAAAGTTTTATTTTAATTTATTCTTTTCTATTTGTTCTCATTTTCAACTTCCCGTTAGAATAAGCGCCCGTTTTTAGCTTTATGCTAATTTGAAGTGGAGCCAAGTTATATTTAAGCGAGAGGTAGGAACCTCTCAGTGTGAGAGAGCTTTTAGTCTCAGACCACGGTCACTCTATTTGACGTTAACCTGAGTAGCTAGTATTTAAATTCTAAGCCGTAGCGCTTTTACGTGATTGCTTATTGAAGTAATTCCAAGTGCGTCAGTATTAGTTAAATCTTTCTACGCACCATTTAGTTTAGAGGCCGACCTCGCGTTATAGCTCTGTGAGCAACGACTATTTAATTTCTATTTAGTTTTAGTTTAAATTTATTTGATTGTTCATTTTTAGAGCCAAGTGCGGTCTCTACTTTCTGTATCCCTCCCGAGTTGGTAAGTGGTTTTACATAATTGTGATTTAATAAAAGAGGAGTTTAAATCCCTTTCAAGTGCAGTTCTTCTACGAATCACAATATTCTACCACAGAACATAGCTGCATTCAGCTCCCTGTTCAAGATAAGGACTTTAAGCTGTCACGAAGATGTTTTCCAAGAATAGTCCTGACACTGGCGCCCGAAGAAAAATAAGAGGATGGCCGGAAAGACAAGAAGGCGAACCTGAGATACCTGCAGTACCTGTCCAGAACCCTGAGATAGCACCTCCTGGCCTAGAAGGAATTGGCTACATCGTACAAACCATGCGGGCAGCCATGAAGCCAGCGGCAAGCTTTGAGGACAAGTCAGGCGTAATTAATTTCCTGAAAAAGCTAGACTCCCATTTCATGCTATATACAGTTCACGAATTTCAGAAAATCCCGCTTGCCACCAGCGCTTTGAAGGGCCAAGCGCTAAATTGGTTCAAGTGTCTCTGAAAGAATCTCTTGGGTGAACCGGGAAGCCCCACATACACGTACGAAAATTTTAAAAATTCTTTGGTGAAAGCATTTCCTATAATACGAGATCGAGCCAGACTGGAGGCGGAACTTTTTAGTCGCTATCAGGAAAAGATAGAAGATTTGTCAAATTTTATTTTGAAAAAAATTCAAGTTTTCAAGCTTTTGTATGGAAGTCGCCCGGATCCTGGAATTATTCAAATTATACTTCCTAGGCTACTACCCCAAGTTCAAGATTTCACCGAGCTAAGAAACCCAACGACGTTAGACAGATTATTTGAGCTCGCCGTACAATTTGAAAGGCGAAGAACAGCAGACAACGAAAAACGTCGCCGATTTGAGCGCAGAAGTCAGTGGAGTTCGCCAAGACCCCAGCAGAAGCAAAATCAAAGTTACGGGAACAAGACGAAGCAATGGCCGAAGAAAGTGGTATCTTCTAAATCGAGCGGCGAACGAAGAGAATTCAATCGATAAACAAGCAAAGATGCCGAGGGCAACCAGAATAAGAAGAATTTAAACTAAGATGGATTTCTTCGAGGAAGGTGGATAAGTCCGAAGTCACGCAAAATCCTTCCACAATTAACTTAAACATCGTGGTCGTGAAAAATTTGAGTTTACCGACGATTGAAGTTTTAATTAACAACATACCGGCGACGGCTCTGTTAGATACAGGAGCCCAAAGCAGCTTTATCTCGGAAAGATTTTCAAGAAGCACTTTCGCCGTTACAGAATTTTAAGTGCAAGAGATACGAATGTCATAGCGGCCCAAGGAGAGAAGTGTAGCTGCTTAGGGAAAGTACTGTTGTTCGTGCGTATCAACGACGAGCAGGTAAAAATTTTATTTTATATTGTGCGAAACCTGAAAACATGTATTATTCTGGGTGTGGATTTTTTTAGATTGGCTGAAGCGAAATTAGACTTTAAAGGGGGAGAATTTACGCTGTCGATGAAGCCAGTAGAAGTAAAGAATGATAAGCCACCGCAGCTGGACTTGCAGCACTTACCGGCAGAAGAAGAAGAAAAACGCCAGTCGCTGGGAAGTGACTTTACAAATTTATTTAGCGATGTACCGGGTTTCACACAGGTCGTAAATCATACTATAGAAACGGGGGAAGCGCAGCCAGTAAGGCAAAAGATATATAGGTACGACAAGGTGAAAGAGGAAATAATTGAATATCATATCAAGAGATGTTAAAAAATAAAATAATCACTCCAATTTCTAGCAGTTATGCTAGCCCAGTAGTTTTATGTAAGAAAAATAATGATTATCCGATTACACACCCGAAGTGGTGGCGTTTTGCTATAGATTATCGCGAGTTAAATTCCCGTATATCCTCTGCCGATAATCGAAGAGATAATTCGAAATATTTCCTCTGCAAAGTATATGACCACATTAGATCTTAACGAGTGGCTATTTTCAGATTGGGGTAAAACCCGAAGACGTCCCCAAAACCGCCTTCATAACTAAGTCTGGCACGTACGCATTTCTTAGAATGCCTTTTGGTTTATCCGGCGCGCCGGCAACTTTCCAAAGATCTATGGACATCGTCTTGAGACCGGTCCTTGGTAAAAGTACGTTCATATATTTAGACGATATTATAATTACGAGTTACTTTAGAACAGCACTTACAAGATTTAAGAAAAGTGTTTTTATTGTTAAATGAAGCTGGTTTTAAGATAAATGCGTCCAAATGTAAATTTGCCGCAAAAGAGTTACGTTATTTAGGGTTTAAAATTTCTCAAAATGGAATTGAAACGGATCAGTCAAAGATAATAGCTATTAAAAATTATCCTGTTCCTAAAACAGCGAAGAAGTTATCGTCGTTCCTTGGTATGTGTTCATACTATCGGTCCGTCATTAAAGACTTTGCAAAACAGCTGAGCCGCTGCTAAAACTGAAAAGGAAAAAAGCTAGGTTTTCGTGGTCAGCAGAAGCCAACTTGGCATTTCAAAAACTGAAAGACACATTGACTCCCGTCTTAAAATTTCCGGAGGGGCATAAAGGATTAGAAATTTCAGCGGACGCTTCAGATTTTGCGATTGGGGCAGTGCTTGCTCAAAATGGGCAAACCGTGGCCTTTTTCAGTCGAACGTTAAATGAAACCCAGAGAAACTATTCGGAAACTTAGTGTAATTTTGTGATGAATTAAATATGGACGTATGTACAATACTGTTATAAAAACCGAGCTTCACAAACTGTATCAACGCAAATTCAATTACTCCATTATTAAGTTCCATTATGATAGACTTTTGGAAAACCTGTGCAATTATTTTGAAATGTTCTACCTGGGTACTCTACTGGATAAATGATTAACAACGTGAAATAGAGAAATTGTATTTTCTCATGAATGTATGAAACTTTAGAAAATAAAGCTATCAACTATATGTAACTTATTTATGCAGAAATGGGATTCTTATTTGAAGCAAGTTGATAAAATACTCATAACATTGTCCTGACGAAATGTATTTTTAAGAAAATGATTTTAGAGGTATAAAACAAAAGCTTTGTCTTGCCTAGAATAATTCAATTTACTCGTATGAGCTGCTTTGAATCATTTAAAAACTAAGTACATATGATAAAATAAGATAAAAATAAAAATGATAACAATTTTTAATCCTATGGTAATGTCTGCAGAAAAATACATATCTCCGCAATGCACTGAGTGATCTACCCTATCTTTCATCACCCCTCCTGACAACAGGAATTTATGATGATGTATTCTCACAAACATTTTATTTTACCTTTCAGTAAAGGAAAATAACAAAAGATATGTAAATATACAAAATGAAATAGGCAATCTTACTAGCTTGTAGGATAAAGAAGTGAAATAAGAGAATTCTTTTTAAAGTACAGAAACTTACCGTGTTATAACTGGGAAAAAACAGTTTCTTGCTTACTAGAATAAACTGTTACGTACTTTTTATGGATTTCTACTTATGGAGTTTCATTATTTTATGGTTCTGTATAATAACGTCTTTAAACGTTTCGGGGTTCTTACGAGGGAAAAAAGAGAATAGCTAAACAAAAAGCCATTTAGGGGCACTGCAATCTTCCAATTCCTTTCAAGCTTTATTCAGCATTCCAAGTCGTATTCCGTCAATTGCTTAGATACAATAGATAAATATGGAACACAACATCATTTTTGTCTTTTTTGAATTACGCATTTCTTGGAAAACCGAAAGATTGCTTTTTTTCCAGAATTTTGAATTCATTTTTCGCATGTTTCAACGGGGCAGGTTTAATAAAATATGTTGATATTCTTTATTTGAACGTAAGCTTTCAATAAGGTTTTTCACGTTACTATTATGGGAAGTTCGTGACTTTATATGCAGAACAAATAGACGCTCTTGTTTCGATGAAACTGGTTCCTCCTCAGTAAAACTGGAAAGAGTAAAAGTAGTTTTAACGTTATGGGATTAATATGGAAAAATAAATCCTTAAAAAATAGAGTTTTCCTTCCAAGAATCATCGAATCTCGCAACATGATAGACTGAAAAGGTATAAACTAATATTATTATAATTTTAATGAAGTAGTTCGGGTTATTGGAAGATGGCAAAGGTCACAAAGACTATATGCCTTTTTTTCCAAAATAAGCCATTGGATAAGTAAAGTTTCTATACAACGAAAGCACGTTTCGTATAGTAAATGGAAACTGAATTTCAGTAGATAAGTTATTTCCTGTAGCAACAACTGTAAAATTATAGATATGAGTAATAGTTCTACTCAAACGTTTAGACATAAATTAAGTTTAAATTTAGCCCTTTGCAAAAGACTAAACATTTTCGTTTAACTAAATCTCGATTGACACGAAATTAAGTGATTAGAATGTCAAAGCATTTAAGTAAACTATTACATTAATCACCCGAAAACGTTTTAAGTACAATGTCGTAAGATATTGCATCTTGATCCTTTTTATCCCAGATCAAAAGTTTTATATGACGCAAAATCCAGAAAGCATACGCTTTAAATTATTGCAAAGTATATGGTTTGCAAAAGCACAAAGGAAAAATGCTGATAATCGACAAGGTAACTTCTTCGAATAAGTGGTTGATAGGGGTATTTAGTTATCCGTCAACTGCTATATTAAGATCCAACTAGATTTTCAGGAAGAATTTGTAAATTCTCTAAGTCTGCTGTAGAGATATTCTATCGTTTTGCATTCATTAACCATAATACAATCAATGCTAAACTAGATAATGTTTTAACATTTCAGACTGCTAATGAGAAATATGTCATGAAATAGAAATATAGTATGAAATATAATATAGACTTTACGTGTAAGATCTCTTTCATCTATCTCTTTCTTAATATTCGTTATTCAGACAATTTTGTATCATCTCTGTTGAAATTTTGAATTTTAGTCCAAAATCCAGCTATTCCAGAATGTTACATACCATAAAGTAATTGTCTTTGCTGTTTCAAGTAATATGAATTAAGGATTTTTTTCACAATCATGAGTATTTTAGGAACTGTATAAAATCTGCAATAATAATTTTTAAATTCTAGTTACAACCACTCATTAAGATTTTAATTTTAATTTCAGTTTCAACATAATGTATCATAAGTTTTTCTTTTCGGCATTTTTTTCCATTCAAAATAGAATGTTGTCTGTAACTTAGTATTCACGCAACTCACTCATTGCCGAATAACAGAATATAAAGCTTAGCTCTCATATTTTCTTTACGCCATACTTAGAAAAGCACTCCACTTAAATTTCTAAAGCATTCTCTCCATTTAACGACTATATACAGTGCAAAGAGAGACGAAAACGCGCAATTAAGTCACAATTACTATTTTTAAGAAGTAGCTACAACCTATTTCTGCTAATAACCTAGACCAAAACCATACTTTTCAGAACAGTTTTCATTTCAGTTGTGCCGTGCACTGACAGTTTATCGCTTTAATGGTACATAAGGTAACTTTTCCAGAATAATAAAATTCAATTTAATGCTTTAATGTTAATGTTTCTTTACGCAATTCTGAATGAAATTATGCCTGACTTAACGACTAACGAAAATGTGCTTTGCATTTATTTATGAGGCGTTACATTTTTACAGAGCTTGATGATTTACCACATTAAATACATTTCGGATGGTGATATTTCAGATTACCGTTTTGAAGTTTTAATTCCTTAGAACATTATTTCATTATCTTCATTTCAAACAGTTATGTTAAAATCAGTATATTCAGTGGTAAATAAGATTAAAACAAAAGATTATATTTGCTTTATTTTGTAACATTCTCTTCTCCTTCTGTTGTGTAGAATCTTGAGAAATAGGGATTGCACTGACGCAGGGTTAAAACTGCCCTTTATTAAAATCTTTAACTTATTTACAATGCGTCAACTTAACGCTAACATACTAAGCCTCAACTTGGGCGGTAACTAAAACAGTAGAATCAAACTTAAAATAAGAGATATTCAAAAATAGTAGAATTACCCTACAGGGCTCACATAATCCTGTAGCCTACAGCGTGCAAATGAGTCTAGTAACCGCAAGATAATAGCGATTAAGCCACTTCAGACCAGCAGTACTGCTAAATAGAAGTTTGCGTATAAGCATGCACGGCAATTTCCCGGACTCTCTCTTCCTCTACTGGAACTTCTAAATTTAACTTATTTTCCACTAGTAGAATTTGCATTTCTTGCGAGCGCTACTAAATTTAAATATTCTGGCACTGACAATTAGGGGAATGAAGGCTTATAAGGTAAGTAACTTAAAATTAAAATTAGCTCAATATTTAAAATAAATATAAATCCCTACAATTTTAATGAAACGTATTTGATCACTTCAAAATAAAATCAAAATGAGCATAACAAAGCAACACAAATAAATTAATTAGCCTTTAAGGAAAAGCGGTTTTAAATAAAGCTTTGAACATTATAGTCAGGTCAACAATTCACTATGCTCGCTAAATTTGTATAAACACATTTTGATTTTAGGCTTTTATTTTCACGAATGAGCGGACACTTACTTTGCAAGCTTTTATCAGGAACGGCTAGGCCTGACGAAGTCCTTTGGTCACTTCTGACAAAGTCTCTTGGCTTCAGGCTTTCTGATCAAGCACTTTCCTCGTCTGACCAACCTAAGTCGTCCCCAGATAGATGGCTGTAAAGAATCGTGTTTCCGCTATAACTTCAACACAAAATCTGAAAAGACGGCAATTTAGTGCAGCAATATAATCTTTCTTTTAACAGAAAGTATGTTCGCGAAATAAAAGATGTAAATTAAGAAAGATAAATTCCTTTTTAAAGAGACAGTTTTTAAGAGATTCCTTTAAATAGATTTTAATTGAGATTTATAAGTATTTTTCGTAATTATTATGCTCTGTTTATCACTGAGAGCGATAAGGAGGCTTAATCACGAAGATTAAAACGATATTACACTCACAAGAGGAAGGGAAAGACTCGCAGAAAAAGCCAAGCGTTACACAGGATTCAAACCCATACACTTGCATTCAGATTGGTAATCAGCTTCCGTTAACTTCTATGCAGTCCAGGGTGTCGATTATCTCTTTAAGGCCTCTACTAAGGTATGCCAAATATTACAATGACTTAACGACAGACAAGTGGCTTTTCTTCTCTTTTACTTGCTGGCCCAACTCATGCTAACTAATATCTTGAAAGTTTACAAGTTCAAAAACTGAGAAATTAATGTTATTTGAACTTTTATTATACTCTCTAGTACAATACTAAATAACGCACTTATAATTAATTCAATAAACTTATAACCGACTATTTTATAAAACTTAGGTCTTTCGATTTATAGCTTATCTGCACTGACCCTTATTCACAAGCTCTCTTTATTAGCTAATAAACAACACTTCAAATGTCAGGTATCTGGATAAATACTTCTACTATGAAATTTCTACACTACGAGGGTAAGATTTACATACACATTAGAGTAAAGTGTCAGGCTATTGCATTTACATACACATTACATTATATACATTTACTATTATTATACATTTACATAAACGCTTAGAGTAAAGTGTCAGGCTTCCTAATCAAGCACTTTCCTCGCTTGACCAACCTAAGTGGCCACTGATTACTGTAAAGAATTGTTTTCCACTGTAATACATCTAAAAAGATGGCAATTTAGTGCAGTAATATAATCATTTTTTTAACACAAAGTATGTTCGCGTAACAAAAGTTGTAAATTAAGACGCATAAGTTCCTTTTTAAAGAGATAATTTTTAAGAAATTTCTTTAAATAGCTTTTAATTAAGCCTTATCAGTACTTTTCTTAATTATTATGCTATGTTTGTATCAACGTTATTATGCACAAGCATAACGCCCTGTATATAGCGAGACAGAAATATCAGTCTATGCTACGAATAGGAATTACTATCATTTTTAATAATCGTATGTTACAACAGCTGAAATGCTATGATAATTTGGCGGGTGATGTATTCAGAATGTGAACCTTCTTTTGCGCTGCAAGTGATGAATATCACAGTGCAGTTACTTACATCTCATTAGCATGTTAAAATCTTGTAAGGTTTATCCCAAGTTTATTAACAGTTATTTTAAGTTATGACTCTTTCCTATTTATTCTAATTTCAGCTTATAATTTCCTCCCAGAATGTAATTTCAGAAACGCAGTGAATGCAAATGAGTAAGAGTACTATTTAAGTCGATGCTTCACCGACTTCTACAGAGAGAGTCTGATTTTCCTGACTAGCTCTCGTTTGCCTTTTGGCTACGTTCTCTCTTAGCTACCACGCTAGGCCATACTTTAGGCCCTTCCTTGGCTTCGCTGATTTAATTAATATTTAGGGGTAACTACTTAGAATTCTGATAGCTTTGGCTATATATTTGAGATGTGTTTAGTTAAGCTTAATTTACATTAAATTCATTATTATTTACGCTCAAGCTCAAGTGGAATTTTGTGTATACTCCGAGTAGGAGTTGATTGTACTTATTCTAAGAAATAAAGGGTAGTTAGCCCTTCTTACGTCTTACTTGTTTATTCTCACAATTAAGCGATTATTCGCTTGTTAGTGTTTGTGGGGTTCTAAGTCTGAACATTGGAATTAAATAAAACCCCACATTTGGCGCACTAAATTGTTCTTAACGAAGCATACCGCTAGGTACTGAAGATTTTTCGTTGACCCCTCCCACCTTTCAGTTACCTCAGTCGCAACTGAACCCCATGGAAGGATTTGGATTTATCGTGGAAACTATTAGAGCGCCGATGAAGCCAACAGTAACTTTTGATAGAAGAGGATCCGTAATGACCTTCTTGGAGCAGCTGGGTCTACACTTCACGTTATATCGTGTGAACCAACCGCAAAGAAGCATAATCGCTACGTCAAACTTAAAAGGTTAAGTCCTCAGCTAGTACAAGAATATTGGCAAGAATTTCCTGGGGGATCCAGGATCCGAAACGTACACGTGGGAAAAATTTGAAAAATTCGCTATTGAAAGCATTCCCAGTTGTAAGAGACCGCGCAAGTCTGGAAACAGAATTATTAAGTAAATATCAAACTAATTTCGACGAATTAACAGATTTTATCTTAAGGAAGATCCACATTGTCAAGTAATTATATGGTAAAAGACCCGACAAGGAAATCAGTGAAATAATTTTGCGGTGGTTACTTCCGTCAATTCAGGATTTTCTTGAAGTTAAAAATCCGCGAAGGCTCGAAAACGTATTCGAACTAGCTGTCAAATTTCAGAGTAGGCGAACGGCCGAAAACGCGTGTAAGAACAATTTTAGGCAGTGTGCAAGGTTTCACGCCTAGACGAAACCTCAAAATTAGCGGAATTCTTATCGGCAAGAGGGGAGGTAGCAAAGCCGGATAAAAAAAAGGCTAGTCAGACCAAAGAGTGGGGAAATAAAAAGCAGCTGGATCAAGAGGCGGAAAAAAAAGTTAGACAAGTCACAGTTTGGGAAGGAAAATCACTCAATCAAACTGAATACCGAAGTCGTACAAAATATGGCGTTGGCAGAAATCCAGATATTACTAAACGACGTCCCTACAAACTCCCTACTGGACTCCGAGGCTCAATGCAGCTTCCCGTCGCAGGACTTTTTTAAAAAGCATTTTCGTCGTTATAGACTGTTTAAGACAAAGGACAACCCGTTTTACTGCCCAAGGCAAACAGTGTGTCTGCTTCGGAAAAGTGGGGCTGCATGTTCAAACAAAAAACGAGTTCCAAAAAATCAACTTTCTCGTAGTTAAAGAATTTATTAACCGCAGTCCTACTGGGGGTTGATTTCTTATCCGCAGCTAGCGCAAAAATTAATTTTAAAGAGTCTACCCTACAGGTCAAGATGGACGAAATTCCAGAAGAAATAACGGCAGTCCCGGAGGTGAATCTATGTACCTCCAAGAAGGCGAAAAAGAAAAATTCAAGAATTGGTAAGAATTTTTCTCAATTATTTGATGAAAAACCTTGCTTCTACTGGATTGTCTCCCATAGCATCGACACTAGTAGTGAGGCCCCAGTTCGTGAAAAACAAACCGTGCAGATATGATCGGGTGAAGGAAGACATTCTCGAGCAACACATTAAAAATGCTCCAGGATGAGATAATTACACTAAGTGCCAGCCCCTATGCTAGTCCTGCAGTTTTATGTGGAAAGAACAATGGACTGCTACCCGCAGATCCGAACGCATGGAGATTTGCTATTGATTACCGAAAATTAAATAGCATAGCGAAATACCCCACGTATACCCCCGAGATAGATGAAATTATAAGAAAGATTCGTTCCACGAAATATATGACTAGACTAGACCTGACATCAGGATGTTTTCAAATTGCAGTAAAACCCGAGGATATCGAAAAAACAGCTTTTATTACAAAGTCAGGCGTGCATGCCTTTTTGAGAATGCCGTTAGCCTAAAGTGGAGCTCCGGCTACATTTCAAAAAGCTATGGATATTGTTTTAAGGCCAGTCTTGGGAAAAGTACAGTCATCTATCTCGATGTCATTATTGTGACAAGCGAAACCCTAGAGGAACACACTAAACATTTAGAGGAAGTTTTTACATTATTATATGAAGAGGGACTCAAACTTAACCCTAAAAAGTGCAAACTTGCCGATAAGAAACTGAGGTACCTCGGCTATAAAATCTCGAAAAACGGCATAGAAACTGACAACTCTAAAATTTTAGCGATCAAAAGTTATCCACCGCCAAGTACGACTAAAAAATATCATCCTTTTTGGAATGTGTTCCTATTATAGAGTATTCATTAAAGATTTTGCAAAGATATTTGAACCCTTGTTGGTGCTTAAACAAAAAACGACTAAGTTTTCATGGACAGCCGAGGCTAACACTGCGTTTGAAGAGCTGAAAAACGCCTTATTTAACGCCCCTGTTCTTAAATTCCCGAAAGGGGATCAAAATTTGGAAATTGCAGCAGACGCCACAGACTACGCAGTTGGCACAGTTCTTTCCCAAAATGGGCAGCCAATAGCTTTTTTAGCAAGACGCTTAATCAAACTCAACGAAATTATACGGCAACTGAGTGGGAAACCCTCGCGGTCCTATTAGCGGTGCAAAAATTTCGTGTGCACTTTTGAAGTTCCCCGATAACTGTGTATTCAGATCACACGGGAGTTGGTCGCTATATTCCGGTAAAAATCTGTCGCTGCGGCTCCTAAGTTTGACACTAAAACTGCAAGAGTTTAATTTAATAATAAAACACACGCCGGAGAAAGAAAATGTTGTTGTAGACGAACAAGAATAAAGGCCGATGAAGACCGAAATACAATTAAATGTACGATGCTAACTGCGCAAATAATTGAATCCCAACGAACAATAATTCCCGAATTAAAAACGGACCTAGAATTTAAAGACGTTTATTCTTATCTGGAAGATCCCGAAAATTTGAACATGTGGACTTAACGGGTATTCGCAATAGAGCGGCCCATTATGAAATTATCGACAAATTGCTCTTTTACACGAAAACAACCAACGATAATCAAGAACTGCGACCAATAGTGCCAATGAGTCTATGCTTAAGTATTCTAGAAGATCTCTATGACTCTAGATTAGGAGGACATTTTGGTGTTAGAAAAAATCTGCAAAAGGTCTGTGAAGCGGTATATTTTCCGCAGTTATACAAATTTGTGACGGCGTATGTCAGGTCATGACACTTGTAACCGGCCGAGTTGTCCCGGCTGAGTACTTAAATAGCATAAAACCACTTTCCCAAATGATACATAAACAATAACAATAAACATTCTTTATCATCCGTACCCGAAAGTAGGGTAGACAAATTTGAGCCCAGATCTGAGGGGCCGTTTGTTTATCGAGAAAATTAAATTTTCTACGGTTTACTTGAAGGCAGAAAATGGACAGCAAAAAGTTGCTAATATGAACCAGCTGAAACCGTACTATAGTCGTACGGATTTTCTAGTCTTAAAAGATCTATTGCACGTTCCTGGCAGCGCGCCAAGGATATGGATTTCGCCGTCGCCTAGCAGGGGTCCCCAGGAACAAAAAGAAAACAAGCGGATAACATTGAAGAAAGTACCGGCAAGCGAACGCAACAGCACCCACAACGTTCAGGCCTAGCGAGATTGAAGAAAGCAAAACAGACAAAAGTTCCCCTTCAACAGAAGCCAGCGGGAAAGCGGAAAAGGTTTATGGAGAATAAAGAAAGAAACTGCACATTCCAGAACTGAAGCCAACTTCCTCGATAGAAGCCATAGGAATATAGCAGCCAAGATCTACGAAAAGAAAACGACTCGACGAGGCAAGATCCATTCCTTTTCATCAAACCAGGAAAACCAACAAACGATCGAAAGATTCTGAGGGAAAATCCGGATATTACAAGGCAAAGGGAAACTCAGAGTTTCAGAATCCTCAACCAACGAGAAACGCAGACAGATTCAACGTCCGAGGAACGAAGCGAAAGGAAGAGCCCGAAGTGAATACCAGTCGCCCGAGAAGATTGAGAATTCAAGCTTTAAGATCTCACACTTAACAAGAAATTTGCTACAAAGAATGGAGTAGTATAGAAACAAAAAAACATAAGTAAAAATTTTCCATTTTGTATTGAAAGTTCGATTTATGTTATGTGTTTAGGGCTGCTAAGTACTGCTTAAAGCAAAAAATTGAATTCGCAAGTTTGCGAGAATGTAGTTGTAACTATCTATTAAACAGAAAAGATTTTTGAATTCGCAAGTTGGCGAGAATTTATTTTGTAAATACCTTTCTTTTGAGAATTCTCAAATTACGAGAAACTAATTTGTGAATGTGTTTAGTTGAAAGACTTCAAGTGTGTTAACTTAAAGAAAGATTATAGCAAAACGTTTTAAATTTTGTATGACAACTATAACGAATGATGTAAAATGAATTTTAAAATTTTGCATGTTAAAATGTTCTATTGAGTGTAGAAATGCTAACGTCGGCTTTTAAACTATTGTAAAAGTTATACTTGTACAAATGTAAGCTTTGTCAAGCATGACTTTAAATACCATGTATAAGGGATGAATTGAATAAAAGTATAGTTTGAATGTTTTTAAAGTTAGGTTTTCCAGGCTTCACTAGAGAATTTAAATTAAGCTTCTATGTTAGTACATTAGAACTAGCTTTGTGATTAAGGAGTCTTCTGAGGTCCTGAATGTGTAGTTTCTAACAAATCGTAGTCGTTGGATAGTTGGTAGTGTATCTGCGAAAATACAATAAAAAGCTCGTTTCACCCAGAACAAATTCTGGAGAGCTTGGGGGGGGGGAAGAGGATTTAAAGTTTGGTGTGAATGAAATAGTTTGAGGGCCAAAAGTAATTTCAATAATAGGATAATGGTAGCAAAATAAATTGGCTTGTAAGAAATTTCACTAACATAGTTTCCTTCCAGAGCAGTGGAAGGTTCAAGAATGAGAACGTTTTCAACAGAGAAGAAGATGTTTGTCCCAGTCAATTTGTAAATCATTTGTGAATGTAAAATTTAGTTTTAGTATAGCTTTAGATATCGTGGAAAGTTGGCCCTAAACAGGAAAAGTTTTAATGATGAATTCAAGAAAGCACTATTGCTAAAGTTTAAAACTTTGATGAAAAAGAGTTCCGAAGAATTAACACTCTCAAACAAGGTCGTTTTGAGACCTTATTCTTCGAGTAGTTAAATTCTGTCACGGAAAGATGTAACGTTTATCCTAAGTTTATTAACAATTATTTTAAGTTCTGATTCTTTCTATTTATTCTAATTTCAGCTTACAACTTCCTGCCAGAATTCAATTTCAGAAACGCAGTGAATTCAAATGAGTAAGAGTACGAGTAAGAGTAAGAAGTCGATGCTTCACCGACTTCTACAGAGAGAGTGTGATTTTCCTGACTAGCGAGCGTTTGCCTTTTCGCTACGTTCTGTCTTAGCTACTACACTCGGCCATACTTTAGGCCCTTCCTTGGCTTCACCGATTTAATTAATATTTAGGGGCCAACTACTTAGAATTTTGATAGCTTCGACTATATCTTTCAGATAGCTCTAGTTAAGCTTAGTTTAGTAGTTTAGTTTAAATTCATTATTATTTAATGTCAAGCCCATGTGAAGGCTTTGTGTGTACTCCGAGTAGGAGTTGATTGTATTTATTCTGAGAAATAGGGGGTAATTAACAGTCTTACGTGTTTATTCTCAAGCAATTATTCGCTTGTTAGTGTTTGTGGGGTTCTACGTTTGAACATTGGAATTAAATAAGTAAAACTCCACAATCTTATATGATATTTATACATCCAAACATTCCTAAATTATTCTCGATTTCTGTAAATGGTAAATTAATTATATTTCTGTGCATAAGATGGATTTTGAATTAGCGCTTGTCTTGGCCCAGCATATATTAAAAGGAGTCTTTCTTTAGGTATTTTATCAGCAATGTGTTTTAGCACAAGCGTTTCTTAGGATAAGATGTGTTGAATTCCTCGTTTTCAGTTTCTAAACTCAGTACAAAGCCTTTTTTATTACTTTCATTCCAGTTCTTCCACGTTAAGCTTCGGAGCTTTATAGCAGTCGTATGCCAACGATAAAGATATTTTTACACTAGATGCATATTATTACCAAATGTATTACGTAATTGCCAATGTGAACAGAATAATACAGGCACGTTCAGTAGTTACTGATTCATCAATTGATTATGGCAAGTTATATTTACCTACCTACGACGAGGGATATTTTCGTTAAGGACCTTTTTAAGGCAAACATACGTTACGCATGAGGAAAATCAAGAAAGTTCAGAAATTATAGTCTTTTTGTTATGAAAGCGTTACTTTATTCCTTTCACTTTAACGATTAAAGAGAGATGGATTTTAAGGGAAATGAACTTTTTAAATAAATCCGATGAGTGTTAAATCTCGTTTCTGTGTAGTAGAACTCCATTGTTATTTGCTAAGCAGTCTCGAATAAGCTAACTCGCTAAGCTAACTCGAATTTGAAGTTAATTTTCAGTGCAAAGTCTCCGCATTCATATCAGTAAACATATTGATGAAACAGCATATTAAACGATAGACAACATAAAAATATATAGAAGAAACAATATTGTTTATACAGTTATCCTAAAAAATCAAATAAAGGAAGCAAGGCCGAACACTGCTTAGGAAAATGTCACTCAGGCATATAAAACAGAAAAATGATGGCAGTGCCGTCTAGCCGCTGGACATCATAATAAAATGCGAAAGTTATACATCTTATGTCTCGCGCTAACTGAAATCTCAGATTTTCTCTTTAATTAAACTACGTGTAAAATTTAATATACGAATAAAAACGTTATTTTGAATCTCTTACTGCATAACTTCTCCGTACGACTTAGAATTACAAAGAAAAGAATCTTCATTACTTCTAAAATAAAAAAAAAGTGTTAAAACACTATACATATTGCAGTTGAAGTTTTACAACTTGCTTTTTTATTGCACTGATAATATTTCAAAACAGGCCAAAAATACAGTTTCACGAAAATATTTTTTGTAATAATTTAGAAAAGAATATAGTTGAAGCAAGCAGGGTAATTATCTATAACTTACTTCTAATATTGCGAGTTCAAATGCTATCATTAGAAACAGATTTCATAATGAAATACGTATCTACTTTAATTCCTATCTTTACTTTTTATTTTAGAGCTTGAATCAAGCACCCCTTCTACTAGAATTAATCGTTTTAATTATTCATATGTTTCTCATGAATATTAAACCGCATTCATTTAAAGCGTAATATACAACCGCACACCTTACAGTAGCTAGCACGTAACCACTAAGTAAATAATAGTTTCGCGTATATAAAAGCAGTAAATTTCACTTAACTGCTCTTTCTACAAAAGAATTAAATACGAGTAATCTCGTAACGCTGTTTATGCCAATCATTCAGAAAGGCATAGTGTATGTTCTAGTGTGGACTTGCACAGCATGTCAATCTTTTCGACAATTAAGACTGCAATAAAACCCAGAAAACAAAAACAAAATCAAAACCTCGAAGCTGCAAGGAAATGGATTCAGGAAGCTTTAGATCTGAGAAGCTATGGAGTTAATTAGAATTCTGAAGGTGTGATTGCCAGCGACACTCATTTCGTCCGTAAGAAACAGAGGCCATGAAATAAGATGAAATCGGATTAGGTTCGTTGTCACGATAAAGGCCGTGTCACGCACAAGTTAGGAGACACTTTCACAGTTACTCAATGCTTAACAAGCGACTGCACTAGCATGTGTCCCAAAAAATATCTATTTTCGCGACCCAAGGGTTTTCTTAATGTCGGATACGCGGCATCGAAACGTAATTGGATATGGAGGATAGCAGTGTTATCCTTTTTTTTCATCCTAGTAAAGAGCTTGAGCAAAGTGTTCCCCAGATGGAAGCTGATTTTTGAAAGTGTTTTTCTTTAACTTTAGCTGAATGTCAAACGGGAAATAACTAAGCCTAGCTTTTTTTCAGTGATCAGAATATTTCTTTATATAGATCGATTGATCGATCGATAGATAGATCGATTGACAGATAGCTAGATAAATAGATATAGATATATTAGGCTGACATTTATGTTCTATTGATGTTACTCGAATTTGAATACCTCATTTACAGTGCTGTTATGTTTGCTTACATTGCGCATGTTAAGTTAGAAAACTGGAACGTAATTCTAAGAATTCATTTTTAATCTCTTTCTCCCTTACAATATTTTTTATAATTCTTTAAACTTACTTGCCTTAATTAGTACTTGTGATTATACTAGAAGTAGAATATCGGACGCGGCTTCATCCTGCCCAGCCAAAAAGTGTTTTACCATAAGACCAATCATGCTAAAGGTATATTATCACGATTAATTCCTAAGTTTGTTTAGTTTCGCTGCCAACGTTACCGTTGTGCCCTTTGATCCAAGTTATGGTTATTTCAGCACTGAAATCTTAAGAGATTTGATTAATTTCATGAGGCAAAGAAGAACGTTTATCTGGATTTCGGATGGAGAGTATGGCTGCTTGCTATCTGCGTTAATGGCTATTTTGGAGAAGTTGTTTATTGATGCAATAATGATGGCAGTCTAGCCGGTCACATTAAACAGGTTTAGCAACACTAAAGGCGAACTTCGCATGCGAGTAGTGGCTACATAAACCGAAATCATTTATAGCTGTTAGAACTCAGCATGAAAGAAATGTTCCATATTGTTTGCAGAACAACAAACTGAGAACTTGAGGTAAATTTGGTGTAAAATTATGTAGTTGACTCGAAAGTGTCTTGAAAAATTCAGGTTTATCCAACTTAAATCCATTGGATCTTTCTGTGCTTGATGTCTAAACACTGCCTGCCAGATCAATGCCCTGTAGCTCCTAAAACCTTGCTAAAACGACTCAGTGACTGCAGTTACATCAAATATAGTCGAAGCAGCAAGGAATGAGATGAATAACCGTCTGAAAGTCGCGCCACAGCTGCGAATGATCATTCTGAAATTCATGAATGAAGTAATAACAGCTAGAATACGAGGCGAAAGCTTTAAAGGCTTTCAGTTTTACTTTATTCAGTTTAAAATTAAAAATGTGCACAAGGAAAGATTTCAAGGCATACTTTTGGGATTGGAAATAGCTTTTAAAAACACATTCTGAAAAGCAAAATGCATTAACTATTCATGTTCAATTAAAATAAAGGAAAGTTTAAAATTAAAGTTTATGTGAGGTAACAAAATAATTAAAATTAATTTAAGCGTAAAAATTAATGGAAATGCTGCTTCGATTTAATGTTTGCAGTTTACATATTTGCAGAACAACAGAACCCTGCATAAATTTTATACACATTGATCTAAAATGCTTGAATAACCTTAAAAAATGCCCATTGCACAGTTTTGTCTTTTATGTTCTATAAATTATCCAAAAATATTGTATATAAACTATTGCATAAAATCCTGTACATAAATTAACACAAGATTACTCTTATTTGGCTTAGACAGACGAAAGGTTATTTGAATATATGGAGTTTCGGAGAGTTAGAGATCTTTTGTATACTGAAAATGAGACAAGATTAACACAGGATTACTCTTATTCGGCTTAGACAAACGAAATTTTATTTGAATAAATGGAGTTTCGGATAGTTAGAGATCTACTGTATACTGGAAATGAGACATTTTGTATTCGTTGCTTCCCTTTGTTTAAAAAAATAATTATAAGGTATTTCTCCCGTCTTCTTAAAATGCCTTCGTGGTGTAATGGTCAGCACACCCGGCGCGTATTTGGGAGGTCCGAGGTTCGAGTCCTGGTGAGAGCAGGGCTCATTTTTCACGTCTGCTTCTTCAACAAAATTTTAATAACTCTACAGTGGCGCCCGAACTAAAAACATTGGTGGATGATGATTCTCCATCACTAGGATTTGGCGATTGGGTCCCCTAATACCCAGTCGCCATTTAAAGTAATCAATGCCTATAATTTAGAAAGAATGAAAAATGAGCGGAAAGGAGAAGTATATACGGTATTTCTTCCGCCTTCTTAGGCACGTGAAAGGAGCCGAATAAAAATTTAGAAGCAAGTTATTCAAAATGTGTATCCAAGTTCTGTGGATGGGATATAAGCTCCCAAGGAGGTTTCGGTGATTTGTGTGCTCGTATTTCTTCACGACATTCGCCGTGTTTCTCGCAAGGGTTGGATAAATTTTATAAGGTATCAGTTAAAATGAGTAGCTATGAAAGTATGAATGACAGAATGAGATAGAGAGCGGTGGATTGAAGGCAGACCAATCACAAACGTAGGTGGTTACAGAGTTCCGTGTAAAAGCCAGTGTAGTCTGCAGTTTGTTGCAAACAGTTTCAGGATACGTTTTTTTACTTTACTCCACCGACAGGGCAGCTGGTGCACTTAGAGTTGGGCTTATCGGCCGGTTTAAGCCGTGACAACAATTCAAATTTTGTTCGATGATATACTACTATCTTGGAAAAATATGATATGCATTTTTCAAGTTGATAGCATTTCTATTTACCGCCCTTAGATAAAGCAAGATGCCATCTAGTTATATAGTCGATTGGAGATCCCAAGAGCTATTTTAGTACATTTCAGGATACGTTTGAGGGCGTATGTGTTGCAACAGATGTTATTTGTCCACACATGTTTGTTTTCATCTCATGGAATGCGGAGATTATAAGCACTTGTTTCCAGACAGTCAAAAATATAATGATCAGGGTTTCTGACCTCTACACATATGCACTGCGCACTATTACGAAAGCTGAAGCGAAACTGAATACATATCAAGAAGGCCTGAAAAAAATCGGCGAAAATCCGAGACTATAATTATGATTATCATATAAATGAGGATTATTAATTGGCACTTTCAGCGCAGTGACACAGGAGTGCTACAGCTTCACATCTTTTCACGTGAGCTGTATGCTGCCACTGGAACCCACGCTTCACCGCCTACAGTTGCTCGAAGGCTCCATAAAATAGGATTGTATGCCAGAAGTTCTGATCTTTGCAGAACAGAAGAGAGCGAGCTAAACATGGTGTAGGCACCATCCGCCGTGGATCAGGCTTCCGTGGAGCACCGTGCTTTTTACAGATGAATTTAGATTTAGCCTGAGCATTGATTCTCGGCGTATCTGTACCTGTAGAGATCCTGAAACACGTTACTATCCTTCTCTCATCAGGGAAAAAGATCATTACGGTGCTATTGAAAATGGATAGATTGCTAATTTACTTTCTCCTCAGAATTTTTATGCTATATTTGCTTTGTGACAACCTAAACGGAGTAACGCTATAGTTCGAAGTTCATCTCCATAAGCCGTTTTAACTCGAACTACTCTGATGTTTCCATCTTTACCTGAATATACGTCAATCACATTAGTCATCCTTCAGAATGTCCTCTGTTTCCTTTCAGTTTCAATCAGATCTACTACACGAAGCAGCTTCGGTATCATGAAGCCTCTCAATGAGCTTCCCTCTCACCATTTGGATTCTACTAATTTGTTGGCAAAACATCCTCTAAGGCTAAATCTGCGGGATTTACGGCTCCTGGAACACGGTCCTAGTTTCCAGATTTTATCATCTTTTTAAATTGAAATGTGCATTTGGCATGACCTCGGCTGCCTGTTGAATGAAACATTTTGCATCTTCCTCGAAATCTACCGAAGTCACACAATTGTCAACACAAAAGGAAACTTTAAGCTTCTCAGCGATGCTTTTCAAAGGTGGCTGATACTGCTTCAAATGTTAGTCAATCACAGCGCCAAAAGAAAAGAACTGCAGTTTAGTCCGAATAACAGTTTTTTTTATCTCTGACTGTTCATTATCCTTCCACCAGAGAAACGTTAGAAACTCTCTGTCATCTCGATCTACGAACATTTGTAAGAACATGTTCTTTTACCTGAAATAATGACTATCTTCTTCTTTCTAAATTAATCAATATTGCTGGAAGCAACTCTAGAAGATATTGCCCTTTTGCTAAGCGGTCATTTAAGCAATAAAATGTTTTCGTTTTACAAGATGTGGCAAATATTTGTCTAACCGGTGTTGAGGAATTTTCTTTGAAAATTTGTCCATTTGGAAGGTAGTCTATTTTCTCCTCCGCTTCATTATTTGGCACTTCTTCGACCACTCAAAAATTGTAACCAATCTTGGATTACCGCATTATAGCCTTCAATTTTTTCTTCTAATTTAATTTTCTTTGCTTTTAAGAGTAATCTCTTTTCAGAAGTGTTTCTATTTACTGGTAAATTATCTCAATCATCGACCCATGGCAAACTGACTTCATATCTAGCATCATCTTTTATTCTCAAGGTCTTATGAAAGTGATCCAATACAGTTATTTTCAATTTTACACTAGACTTGCTTTCACTGAGGTCACTTATTCTTAAAGCACCTAATTTCCATATTTTTCTTAATTTATTGCTGTGAACTAGTATACTGGCTATAAAACATGAACTAGTCTGAGATGAAATGCAGTTGTTTATCTTGCCCATAAGAATCCAGCCGAGTAAAGTCTGTACTGTAACAAGACCAGATGATAAGTGGAAAATATTCCTGGTGTATTTACTTCCAGCATAATCAGCTCCAGTTAAAAGTTCTATAGGTAATGAGTCTTTTCCTACAACAGTAAGACTGATGTCTTTATCCCATAATTCCCATCCAGGATCCTTCTTGAATACTAGGAATACACCCACAAATAACTTGCTGTTCCAGAACTTGGATTTCACAAAAGTAATTCTTCTTTAAATTACTCATGAATACTTTGTAGCATTTATGTTGCTTTCTAGAGCAAATATCCCCAAACACAGCATGTGTTAAACTTTCACTTCGTTGAGCAGCCGTCCCCATTTGGTTTATGGTAGATTTAAGGATAGACGACCTGTGTGATTCAGTGTCAAATAAAGCTCTTACATTTCTTCTCTTCCCATTTGCCTGAGTTTGTAGAACTTCTCTTTGACTTTGGTTACACAACATTACATTATTATCAACGTGAGAAGTCTCTGAATTAATTTTCTTTTTAATATTAAGCAATTCAAGATATACTATAGCCCAATGTTTCTTTTCACAAATTATGCATCGAACTATAGTTAGCCTTACAATTTTTCGAACGATGTCCGATTCTGAAACGTGCAAAACAGGCTTCAATTTTCCTTAAAATATCTTTTTTTTTCTCAAAAGACATTTTTAGCCTTTAAAACAGTCTTGAGAATAACTTATTTTGCCACAAAATACACAAGCAAATTTCATACCCGACATTAGAACATTAGCCCTCAAAACAGTAATTTCTTCTTTTGTGTATTTTGATTTTTATTTGAAATGCGATTTGATTAAAACCAGCTTTGGATAAAGCAGTTCGTTCTTCACCCTCAACTTCCGCGCGAACAAACAGTAACTGGGATAGTCTATCTAAATAAGAATACTTTTTTTCTTTCTTAATCACTGGATTACGTAACCAAACCCTTATTAATTTTTACGAAATGCATGATTCCACCAATGGGAATAACATGGCGGCATATTCGTCAGTAGTTATGCCAATCGACTCCAAAAACCTCAAATGTGACTCCAATCTATCATACAGCTGCAGGATGTTCATCTTCGTTTTCAAGTTCATAACATTTTTTACTACCAATGATAGCAGTTTGCGGACATAGTACTTAACACGTAGCTTTTCGCTGCCAAAGATTGTTTTTAAGCTATGAATGGTTTTTGCACAGTTATCAGCAGTTGGCGGATGGCTATCTAGAATTTCTCGAGCTCTCCAGCCAACTGTCTTACACTGGATGAGATACTGAAATTTACCTGTATAACCAATTGCCTCATCGTCATGAATTCTACTGAACTGACTCTGAAATGTGTACCAGTCTTTTACTTCCCCACTAAATTTTACTAATTTTATTTGGGAAAAACTTTAATTTTATTTTTTTATCTGTATTCTTCACCAACGGTTCACAAAAAATTGAAAATTTATCCAGACATCCTATAGTATGAATGAAAGCTGCATCTAATTTTTCTCGATATTCTTCGATTTTTCTCGTATTTAACATCAAAATCTTCAGATTTGGTGTCTATTAAAGAAGTAAAAAATTTTGTCATCCAATTCAGAGAAAATTGTAACAATTCGCTGCAAAGTAGAAAACTTAATTTCAGTTCCTCATGTTTTAAATATATTTCATTTAAAGACGCTACTAAGGAATTGTAACAGTTCATGAATGTTGCTCTAACATCTGTCCTTTTAATAATATTTTCCATATTAATAGAATTTTAAATCAATAAAGTCAATATTAACAAATTCACTGACCTTTATCTTTCAACATCACGTCCGTACATAACCACAATATTGAGAATGGATACATTGCTAATCTACTTTCTCCTTAGAATTTTTACCACGAATTTTTTTAAAAACAAAATTAATTCTGAACATAAACAGTGATGCCAGTTACAATGAGAAAATTATTTCGTTATACTTATCGCCAGATTTGCTTTGTAGCTGCCTAAAGGTGGAGTAATTACGCAACAGGTGGTCCAGGTGTAATGGTTTGGGCAGGTATTATGTTGGACGGCCGCACAACCCTGCTTGTGACTGACAATGGCTTCCTGACTGCTATGAGATATAAAGAGGAGTTCTTACAGTCACATGTTCGACTTTTCAGGGGGACAGTTGATCCTGGTTCCTGTTAATGGAGTACAGTGTTTGTTTACAAGCGCTTAGCTCTTCGACGATTACCTATAAAGTGAGTATATTCGCTGCATGGATCGACCTGTCATATTTCTCGACCTTAACACTATTTCGCATGGCTGGGACGCTCTTGGGAGGGCAATTTCATCTCACCATCCTGCTCAGAGAACCATTCTAGAGTGAAAAACTGCCTTGCTGCAGGAGTGGGATGGACTGCTACAGGGACTTCTCAGTTTCTGCCTGTCCAGTGTGTCGTCATACTGCGCGATCTGTCTAATTGTGAGAGGAAACCATACTCCATATTAGACTCGTTTTCAGCTCGATATCACAACTTAGACTTCGGACATCCCTGCTTTATGCTTTTTACAAATAATCATACTTGCCTAAAATGATTTTTGAATGGTGCATCTCTTTCTGTATTATAAATGTACATTCATACAAAATTGCATTAAAATATTTCCATTAGATTTTCAGAAATTCGATATAATGTACAAATTCTCTTAAGTTTACACACGTACCATAGGTTGGGGAAAATTAGCGGTGCCTTTAGAAAAGTAAATTAGAATGGCACTTGATCTGACATTGAAACAGAAAATTATTTCAGTTTTCTGTATTTGATTGCACTTCGGTAATCTGATGTTCCGTTGGATCAGAACTATCACATATCTCATTTCTGATGTATGAATGCAGTGGATTGCTATTAAAACTCTGGGACTCAGTGTTGTACGCTGAGTAGATATATAACTAAAGTCAGGCACATAAATATATGGCAAGTCTATCAGTAATGGTAGTAATGTTAAGTATGTTATGTAGCGATTTTAGTTAGTTTAGAATTGTGGATTAATATGTAGTTAATTGCAGCTTATTTGTTTAATTAATTATTGAGTGAGTAAAATTATATGCATTAATTTATTCTTATTCTTAATTTTTCTTCACTAGTTGTGCCGCTTACGTTAATGAATCAGTTATTTTTATGCGAGTTAAACAGGGTTCTCATTCTTACAGTTACGCGTTTGATGGTACTAGCTTTCGGGAAAAGGAGACAATGGGAAATCGGTTGCGTTCTGCGTAATATTTGAAATTTAAAAATACTTCCTTTTTATTTACATGGATGAAATTTATACCTCTTAGAGAGAAAAAATTTAGCTTTCTTATGAATCTACTTTCATGACTGTCGTCGCCCCGTTGGAGAATTATGCCCATTTAATTGCTAAAATTATTGAATTTCGTGTCTAAAATTTTATTCTGCTAAAAGGGTGTTTTTTCGAGCACTTTTCGTCCAAGGTCGTGTTCAGCGTCCGGTCGGGAGGTAGGGTTGTTACATTCTTTCCCTCACCCCTCTTCCGTTGGCGAAGGGGGTGGCGAGGGTGAAATTTTTTTTTGGTGTGTAGAGGGAAAAACTAGGTTTTCGCAGCACTGTTTTGTGTTTGGCGAGATTTGCATACTTTTTCACCAAATCGGGTGAATTTAGAAAATTCTGGACTCTGGACGATTAAAAACTGAGCGCAAGGCCTTTCTCGCGTTCTTTTGCTTCGGATTGCAGCTGTAAGAAAAACTCGCGATTCCTTCCTCTTGTAGAGCCGCCATGATTACCCAGGGCGACGGTTAAAGATTTGAAGTCCACGGCCCATTACCCTGAAAGCCGCCTTCGGCTGGTTGCATGCTCCCATTGAGGAGGAGATGAAGAATAAGAAAGAGATGTACGTCAAGGGAGATCTGTTTAACATCTACTCCTCCGCACTTTACCATCCTTTTTAAGAAGGGGAGTCTAGAATGTTTTTTCCTCGAATCAATGCATTAACACCATAGATGAAGTCACTTGAATCCAGCTGAATCCGGCTTCTTCCATATCAGTCACTTCGAAAACATCCATGCACCACCATCAGCTCACCAGGATGGGACTGATCACCATTAATAGTTGGCAAGATTTACGTTCAATGGAGAGCTTTGTATATCTACATCAACCTATTGGTCGTCTGGGGAAAAATTTCATCAGATAAGTGTCCATTTTTTGTCCATAGCTGTAGCGTTTTGTAAAAGGTAAATTAAGATTTAAAATTTCAAAAATAACCGACTCTTTTGTTACAATGGGTAACGCTTAATTATGCTTCAAAAGTTTTTCTTCTAGTGAGTTCAACTTTTTGTTTGTTCTATTCCTCTTTTCACTTGAAATTTTAGTACAGCATTCAATCTTAATTCTGTGAACATGCATTCTAAATAATAAGGATAATTAAATTCACAAAAATATTGGAAGGGATTTGATTAATTGAAGGAAAATTTCTAGTTATGATTTATTAAAGTAAGGAGTAATAATATGTATATTTAATTTCTAATTAAATTCTATTTAACTTGTTTGTCAAAAGTTTTTCTGTTGGATCTTAAATCCAGCCTGTTTAGTTAAGCAATTGCTGTGCATTTACTCTATTTAGGACCTTTTAACTTTAACTTGGGAAGTAATTAAAATTTATATATATGAATCAAGACAGAGATCTTAAATTAGTTAACTTTATCTAAATTTTACTTTTACTTTTTAAGTTGCTAATACTTTTGGTTGAAATTAACTTTAACTTTTGCAAAGATAAGGAACAAACAAAAATTTAAATTCTACTTTACCTTTAATTGAGTAATTGAATGAAGGAATAAAAGTACTCATTTTTCTCCAACGGGACTACATGAATACGGAATACTTTCTAACTGCCTAAGGGATTACTTAATTAATGTATGTAATTTTCTTTACCTGTGAAAATTAAGAAATTTCTTTTGAACGAAGTAATCTTTATGAATATTAGTAAATTCTTTAAGATACCATACTCTGTGTTTCATTAACATTTTCTTTTTGTATTTTTATGCTGGCCAGCAGAATTTGGTAACTGCATATAAAAATTTTATATTTTTACGGTGAAATATTTTTTAGATGTCATCTCGGTACAATACTGAAAATATAAATATATAATTAGTTCTAAATGCAAATTTTTTATATAGTTGTCATCCCGGTACCATAGTGAAAATTTTAGTTTCTAAGATTGCATGTCCTTTTTATAGTGCTGTAATAAATATCCTTGGCTATATATATTTGATTCAGAGTATTTTTCTTATGATGTGTTGTGTAATGTTCTTAACACCAGTACTCCTACTTGGTCTTAGGGGTTGTTCGGGTTAGTTCTTTTGGTAAAACTTCACACAACGCAATAAACAGATTTGGTCTTTTGAGATTATTGTAGACAAATTATTTAATTTCAGGATATAATTGTAACAGTTAGTAATTTTGTAGTATTTAACCTAGTATTTAACGTCTGGTACCCATAAGGGCCAGAACAGGTAGCCTGTTGGATAAAACACTCGTATTTACGTTATAAAATATCTCCTTCAAATGGGATGAAGTTCGATTGCCAAATATTCAACACAAGCAAATTCAGGTACTAAACTGGATTTTACTCATAAACACGCATACAAAGAAGCAGTTGTATTTTACTTTTATTTTTCATAAGTATTTCGTCTAGTATTGCTACCTCTTTCTCTCATTGACTTATTTAAAACAGGTAGGAAG
>KK112640.1:65111-107102 GCA_000611955.2 Stegodyphus mimosarum | reverse complement strand
GCCAGACAGGATTGCGTTTTAAAGATAGTCCAGAATATAATTTTAGAACTTTCTTTATCATACATATGGACCAGACATGATTCGAAACGTTTCAAAAAAATGGACTGCGTGATAATCGAGGGCTTTCAAAAATTGTTCGAAATGAACAAAGCGAACGCAAGCACTTCACGAATAAAATCACGCAACCTCCATTATTATTTAAAGAATGTCTGAGTAAGAACTATTTTGAAAGCTGCTAACAGTGTCGTGTTCTCTTAATGAAATTATTTAATCGCTAAACAAATCTCAGCAACTTTTCCTTTTTTATTAAGAAGGGAAGATGGAAGGAAGGAATAAGTAAAAGTCTAACTGCCCAAATTCTTTCTTTATTTCAATTCTAGTAATTTAAGTTAGAAACGAGTATGAACGACATGTAATTAAACAGCACTTAAACAGATGGATGCTGAGTGGATTTACAGACTTGACTCTGACTATCGAGAGCAATGGGATTTACAATATACACTTACGTTTTAAATAAGCTCAAGTGTATTAAAAAGCTTAAAAATTGTGTCAACATTTCTGCTTTAAAATACCCCGATTATTAAAGTTGAAATAAAGCATGAAAATTAGCATTATTACTAATATTTTGCTATTTTCTGCTAGTTTTTACTTTTTAGTGTTGTTCAGAATGCATTAGTCAGTGCCTATAAGAAATTAAAACTTCTTTTTATTCGCAGACTATAGCAGATTATATGTAATTTATATTAATAGGAAAATGTCATGTTTGCAGCCAACATTTTTGTCATAGGATAAGTATCAGAGGCTTCAAAAAGTTCGAAAGATTTACCTAGCAGTAAAAAACGTACATATTAACTTTAAAATCCTTCCATGTTTTAACTGATCGAACAAATTGGCTGGCGCTCTTCTTGGCCCGATTCTGTTCCATTCGAGGTTTTAAATTTTCCGCCAGTCTGAACGGAAGTTAAGCTGGAGATAACGTGGTTTGCTAAATGCTCTCGAGTAGGGTACTAGATTTAAGGAATGTTTGTCGCTTTAAATAGTAGGATTAAATAAGCAAAGCTTGTCGCATCTTGTGAAACTTACAGTTAATTAAAAATAAAGAATTTCGAACTTTGATTTGTCTTTGCTTCCTTCGTCGAGAAACATTGTGTTTACCGTCGAGCATTTAGAGCTATTTAAGTGCTGTTTTATTACATACTGTCGACTTACGACATATTCAAGGTAATTTAAATTGTCATATAATGCCTCATCATGGGTATTGAGAGAAGATACCCAACAACAAAGTTACGTGACGTCGTTTTTAATACATCAGAGCCTTCCAGTGGATTTTGTTAAATAATTTCTTAAATGGAGTTAATCCAGTGAAGTTTCCAATGGAAATCCATTAAAGTTCTGTTACATGCCCATTAAATCCAATAGAGTTTCGTTAAATAATTGTTTACTTAAGGATCCTGTTGTTCAAGAGGACTTATTTTCGATTCTTCTGAGATTTCTCAAGCATAAAATAATGTTTGTTATTCATGTACAAAAAATGTTTAGGCAAATTTGGATAGATACTAGACACAGGAATTTATTGTGTATAATATAGTAAGATCATTCTAAGGAAGATATTTCATCGTTTCAGTTGCTCCGAGTTACTTATGGCACTGCATGCATCCCATTTTTGGCTACCAGAGTATTAAACCTATTAACCCTTGAAGAAATAGAGCATTCTCCTTCAGCTGCGGCATTGGTGTCATTTTTATTTGTATGACATGGGTGTTAACGATGTGGCGACTGCATTTGAATTGCAACAACAATCAGTAAGGACGTTAAACAGTGTAGATATGACACTTCACAAATAGTCTTCAAATGAAAAACAGTTGTTTGAATCGTGTTCCATCCAATTATAAGGAATATGACTTTGTTGAATATAGGAATACCATGGGTTGAGTAAACCAAGTGTAAAACCAAGTGTAAACAACCAAGTGTAAAAACACTTGGGTTGAGATGGGAGCGATGGAACAAAACTTTTGTTTTAATGTAGTTTTTAGTTCAGAGCTTCCACCAAAACACACAGTGTTATCCGAAATTGCTCGAATATTTTACCCTTGGCCTCCGTTAAGTCCCGTTATCATACAGGCTAAACATTCATGCAAAAATTATAGCAGATAAAAACTGATTAGAATGAGGAACTGCCGTATCAAGAATAAGAAAAATGGGAAATTTTTCGTAGCAATTTGATAGCACTTAAGTAGATTAAAATACTGCGCTGTGTGCCAACGGATTGCATTTCTGTTGTTGAACTTCATGGTTTTGCTGGTGCCGCAAAGAAATCATTTTTTTATCCAATGGCGGGCCCTCAGCCGACTTCGGCTTAGCCACTACTAAGGCCAGAAGTAGTGGTCACTTTACTATGGAGACACCTAATAGGTGGACCACATTTGCCACGTTACAACCAGTTACAACCATGCCTTCTCTGGGATTCGAACCCGGGCCCTTTGGTATTGCAGTCGGCTCCCCTAACCACTATATAATCTGGGCGGCGCAAAGAAACCATATGAGGCCGTAATTTACCTCCGTTGTTTGAACAACAGGGAAGAAATTAAAGTAAGTCTTCGTTGCAGCAAATCAAGAATCGCCCTTGTGAAGGAAATGACTATTCCACTTTTGGAGTTATGCGGTGCTGTCAGCAGAACTGGTAAAAAGGATGAGAAATTCGCTAGGGGTTAATATTGATTGAGTATGCCTTTATACAGACTTAACAACTATTTTCGCGAGGATTGCGAAATCTCAGCTGAAATCATTTGTAAAAAATTGTGTTAGTGTAATCCAAGAAATTAAATGCTGAGGCATGTCAGTTCAAATGGTAATCCTGCCGACATACCTTCAAGAGGTGTGGATGCACATAAAATTGAAACTCGTCTCTTATGGTGGATTAGCTCATAAATTTTGCTACAGGAATCAGAATTTAAACCTTATAACCTAGCATATGTAGAGAATACGGATTACTTGAGAAAACTGATGGATAAGCCCAATGAAGTAAGATCATTTCTGCAGGGGTTAGAAAAGTCTTGATATGAATAACCGTTCTTTATTCATCAAACTTCAAAGAGTTATTGCTTGGTGTTTACGCTTTATTGAAAATGCAAAATATCGTAAAATTGTCTGCCCTTTTATGAAGTGATAATTTCTGTCATACCGTACTGTGCATTGTAGAAAAACATTCAGATAACATTGGCAGATACAAACTTCTCGCAGTAGATTTTCACAATCTGCCGATGCGATATTTCATTTACCATGCAAAATTTCTCCCACCCACCTTAATCGCATATTACGTAAATTCAGTTTATCGGATTCCTTTTTTAATTTACGTGGTGTTACATTCTTAATTAAAGCGCCATGGGTAAATGTTTTAGGACCATGGGTAAAAGCTTTCTTAACTAAAAAAATAAACGAAATTTAGATTAACAAATTGCAATGATTTCATTTGAAATTCAATGAACATTTGCAAGCACTCCGCATCATTCTTTGAAAGATAACCTCGTTCTGTTGATGTAACCAGCAGAATAATAGGTATTATAGTGGGGAAGGTTGCAATACTTCATTTCTTCATCTCAATGAGGATAGTCATTTTTATTTTAAATTAGTGTTTCAGCGAAGAGATCATAAGAAGTAACTCCAAGCTTGTGCCTTTCTATCGCCCCAGAGTAACAACTCTGGAATTCCTGGCTTGAGCAACAGCTCAGAATAAAACGACCAGCAAGATGTCGCGCCATCTTACCTTAAAATTATGTCCAAAATTAAACTCAGTTACAAAATCAATTTCTACAATATGCCCAGAAATATTCTGCCAACAACCATTGTTCCGCCAAAATAAATGTTTGTCGTGTTCTAAACGATATTTAGTTCCATCTACAATGCCTTGCAAAAGTTAAGGAACAGCAGGTTTTTGTGTCTATTTGAGAATGGAGCAACATGGAAACAAGAAACTGCAGGACATGTTCACTAAACAGTCCTTTAATGAGCGCGACATAGAATGTTTCTAAAGTTCAACACAAACATCAGTTGCAACAAAAAATTGCACTCTTGGCAAAAAAATCCAGTCTTCGAGAAACAGTATATCACAGTATTTTGAGGAAAATGCGGTGATAACATTACAAAAACTGGGTTATAATAAGAAAAGTGTCCACCCCTAGCTGCAATACATTGGCGGCAGTGACGTTCCATGCTGTCAATTAAGTTGTCGGTCATTAAAATGGGAAGCAACGACCATACACGGAGTAATCCTTGTTCAAGCTCATCTAACGACCTTGGAGGAGTACTTAAAGCAGCAAGCTGTCTCCCAAGGTAGTCCCAGAGATGCTCTATCGAAATCAGGTCTAGAGATTGAGCTGGCAGTACCATACGTTCCATACCGTGATCCTCAAGATATTCTTCAACAACCTGAGCTCAGTGCGTTCGAGCATTCAGGTCCATCAGAAGAAATCCAGGACCAATAGCAGCGAAATATGGGCGGACATTTTGATGAGGATCTCGTCTCGATATCTCACATCGGTCAAATTTCCTCCATGGAACACCTGCAGGTCAGTGTGACCACCGAGAGAGATCCCAACCCAAACCATTATTCCACAACCTCTGTAACTGTGTCTTTCCACAATGTGGGATTGGTTGTATCTGGTGCGTTGTTCCCTCCAGATCTGTTGATGACCTGAATCACTCACCAGTATGAACCTGGAGTCGTCTGTGAAGAGAACAGACGCCCATTGTTGACTGGTCCAGGAAACGGGGTCTCTTGCCCAACAAAAACGGGCACCTCTATGTCCTCGGGTCAAAGAGACACAAACAACTGGTTGTCTTGCATATAGACTGTAGTAGCTGAGATTCTTGTTCCTTTTGCGACTAAATGATCTGCCATGAGCTGAGGCACAGTAATGTTACTCCTCCTTCGGGTCAAAAGAGCTAAATAATGGTCTCCCGCAGATGTTACAACTCTAGGTCTGCCTGGAACATGTCTTTTAGATACAGAATTCTGGGAGTCAAACTGATTCCATAGTCGGTAGACCACACTACGAGAGACAGTGAGACGTCTAGCAGCATCAGCTTGTGTCATTCCCATTCCCATCCATCCGGTCGACCAAACCTCAACGAATCGGGCAAACGACTTCTCCTGGATATTGATAGACTCTCCTAGATATTGTCTACGAAATTCTAATAACAACTGAAGATCAACATTCGTGAACAAAAGTTAGAGTTTTTGCATTTTTTCTCAAACTCCTATATAAGTATTCATTTCTATAAAATAAAAGTGGTAGCTATGGTTTTTGCATATATTTTCTTAAACTTCGTTACTGTCATGCATATGAACTACGAATTTAAACGTTACTAACATTTTTGTATGCTCTTCCTTACCTTTCGGAGGACAGTGTATATTGTTACAAATTTTATACATAGACAGATGACTTTATTGCAATTATATGTGACACTGGTGTATTTTTCTGTATAATGTAAGATGGAAATCCAGAGGGGCGATGTTCTGAAGGAAATACAAGAATGCAGGGGAAAATCTGTTTAACATTAAGTAAATGGCTAACTTGCTGATTTGGCAAGATGTCGCCCAGCTGGCAGCGGTTTTGGTGACAATTTTTGTCTTACATTCGGCGAGAAATCGTCATAAGCCGTCAAATTTGTGGATCATTTGGTGACATTTTGGTCCCTGTATAGCTGTAACGAGTATTGTAATTGAATAACTGTAAATGATCCTCTGTGTAGCTGTAACCGTAATTCGGTCCTCATATGCTTTCAGTAAATTCGAGAACAGAGAGTACAAGAAATATCTCGACCCCCGGGTGAAAACTATAATACTGAAGAGAGCATCTGCTCCCATTTGTCAGTTAAAAGTGAATTTGGAGTACTGAAATATCTTCGGGTTACCTTCACTCTTTAGATGCGCTTTGCTTTGTGTTCAGTTTAACGTTCTTAGTAGTTTTAAGTTAACTACTGATTGTACGCTATGTTACTATGAAGATTTGCGCGAGTACTCTTTGTGGAAAGTTCTAGAACTCTGAATTGCTTCTTTTGATAAAATAAATTTTATCAACCCATCATCTGACCTATGTGCATTCAATCGATTACGAACCCGTAAGCACGCAGCAATATTTTCTTTCGCAGTTTTCACTTGGCAGCTATATTTGTAAAAAGAAAATTAAATTGTTAATTGCCGTTAATTTCTATGGTAGTAGTATGACTAAATGTAATAGGCTTCGTGTGAATTTTTAAGACATTCATTTTCTCTTTACTGCTTGCCTTCGTGATAGAATTGGAAGCACGTCCATCTAGCAATCGATAGTCCTTCTCATCGTCTATCATCAAAAGTTCTTATTCCAGCAAGAACACTGAATATTATTTTTCACATCTCCTGCTCCAAAAAATCAAATGATTACTAAACTGTGACGCCTGGAGTAAAAGGTGGATCACAGTAATTCCTCGCCCAGGGTTTGGAGACCGGGATTCCCTGACCAGTCGCGCTTTAGTTGGGAGAAATATAAAGTATTTCATCAATATCAACCACCTATCTCCAGAATCAAACTGGAAGCACGTCTAGCTAGAAATCGGGAGGCAGGATTTCGAATCCCGACATGAGCATTTCACATTTCGCACCTTTCCTGCTCCGGAAAACCTAATGATTACAAATTCAGCTTTAAAACTGTGTACTTCTTTCACGGATATCTTATTCAGGATACTCAGAAAAGACCACTGCAGGTTCGTTTTTGTAGATATGGAATCTATACATCAACTTCGAACTAAAAATATCTTAAAGTAAGGTAAAAAACAGAAATGAGATTTCTAGTAGATTTTTTCTTTGCATGACACGAGTAAAGTCTACTCATTTAAGTATTTCGCGTTATGTTGTGAACCTATTACTGAGTCTTTTTTCCACGGTAATTGTTAAATTCCCAGTTCCAACAACAACTGCCGTAACAAGAGTGATATGATTTTTTTCATTCAAATTTCAACAGTGTATTTATTTATCAGCGGAACAAATGGAAAACAAAACCTTTGGAGCCAAAAATCCCTCCATGTAGGAACATATTCTAACTACAGAATTTTACTTTCGAGCATTGCATTCAGAATAATGATTTAACGCGAGTTATTTCTGTTTTAACTTTCTCGAACATGTTCATGAAAAAAAAAACCGTCAAGTCTTCGACACTGTTTCCTTGTATATTCTGACAGCTTAGAATTTATTACAAGATACATAGAAAATACAGAAAAGTAATAACATGAGCGAACAAATTCGAAAACATATGAATATATCCAAAGATGTGATATAAGGCCATGTGTCTGTAACTGAAATACATTTATTTCACAGAATGAATGGAGTCCACTGCCTAGCAAAAGAAACTCCCAGCACAACCCTTACAAAGCTGCAAAATAAAAAAAAATAAATAAATAACTTAGGAAAAGATGTAGATATGAACAAGAATAAGAAGTGTTTTTCGAACTGAGCATGTAGATTTGGATTCTTGTCTTGCTTTCTGAGATAAAATATTTAAATCAATTTCCTTAGTCCCAAGATAAACAACACTACTTTCCTTTAGGATAAAGGAATTTTCGACATTTCGAATATTGTTTCACAACGGCCTTACATTTTAAAGTTAGGTTACTTAAAATAACCTTCTTTATCCGTATTTAAAGAACCTATCTAAAAGTAAAACAACTGTGGAAAACAATTAATATTGTACTATCTTTTGTTTGAAATATGCTGTTGTCAACAAATAAACCTAAGATTTAAAATACTTTTTGATGCGATGCATATTTTTATTGTACTAACGCACTATTTCATTTCTTCCCTATATATTAAGGATTATCAGAAGATACTAATTTCCTCAACTAAGACAATCATTGGCTCAACGAGTGACTGAGAGATTAAAGACTGCTGAATACTGGTAGTTCATCTTGGATTCGAGACAAGGAGGAATGGGCTGGCTGCATGATTGCATAACTAGTGGCAACTAAATAAAACAGTCAGATTTAAATCAAATGTTTAGCCAAAGATTCCACAGTCAGTTACTGAACTAGACGCTGTCTCACTACGCTACCACAGTGTCAGAATTAAAGTGTCAGCAGCGATAAAACGTAAAGCCGAATAATTACAGCTATCAAGGCTTGCAGATTTGGTTTGGTTTGATTTATTTAATTACAGTAAAGCACTCGATGGCTGGCTCCGTCAGCGGAGGGATGCCTTCGTAGAGGACTTTCTAAGGAAATGTGGCTCCGATACACGTTACACATGGGGAAAACCACCTCAAACACGTCCACGCAGCTAACCCGTTCACAAAGATTCGAACCCCGAACCGAACTACCACTTCGGCGACTTTACGATTTTGCCACTGATGGGCCAGAGCTAGCAGGCTCTGTCTTAAAATACAAAATCCTTAGTTTAAATACTGGCTACACATTTTCACTCTGGGGAGGAATACGGAACGGAGAAGTTACAGGCTGAAATTTTAAGTATCATGTTTAATTAACATAAAATTTCCTACAAGTGTAATTTATTTTTTAAGTCGGCCAAAAATCGATAATAACAGCTCACCGACTTCGGGAATGTGATTTTTAAAGCAGCTAACCAGTTGCTGATGCGAAAACGTTCCTTTTTCTGGTAGTTTTTCATATTGCATCTAGATATTGTTTATTTCTCTATAACTTTATTTCATGCCGATTTTTTTGTAAACTCTGGTGTGAAAAAAATACCACTTTACCGGAAGAATGCAGTAGCTTTTCACTTGATGGTAAATTGGAGACCGCCATCAATTTGAATTCGGGAGGAGAAAAATTCTTATGAACAGAAAAAGAAAAGTTTCGTAATTCTTATTACTTATATTAAATTTCTTTAAATTTTCTATTTCGTTTGGCGATAAACATATCTAAATTTGGAAATTAATCTCTAGTCGCAGGTAAACTATGAACAAGTACGCTTTTTTTTTTATTTTTCTTTCACATCTCGCACAATTTCTCCTTCCGTTTAAACGTTTGTCGCTACTGAGAAATAAGCATTAAGTCTCTTTATGCAGATTGTCATCATATTGACATCAAGTAAGAGCTTCAAAAATGTTGAATTTCTGCTGGTGAATTTTCCGTTTAATGGGAGCACTTGCTTGAAGCGAAGAAAATGCATTGAATCTTCATCCAACAGATTCCAAATATTACTTGAATTAGTTGCTCAGCTTACATGAGTGAGAAAAATATGATATACGATCTCAGCCAGGTATATGTGGAACAAACAACAACAATTGAATGAATACAGAAGAGAATTCAGTACATTTTATGTCGCAAATGTATGAATATTTAGCTTCAGTGGCAAACTGTACGTCAAAGGTAATGTATAAAATTGCTTAAAAAAGCACAATTTTCGAATAAGTAGAGAGAAAATGCTGTTAACTTCATTTAGCTTGTAAAATTGTTAAGACCTGGACATCGGTTTAGTTTTAAACTCAGGATTTCTTAATATGTATTAGCTCCGCAGATAGATCTTATGCACTAAATCTTATAAAAAGTCGGTTTGTAGCTTCTCTTACAACAAGAGTTCTCAGATAGAGAAAATGTTTGAGATTTCATAGTTTCAATGGGGGAATTCTGACAGCCTTTTGTTTAACTGTTAAGTATTTAATTTTAGGATATCGAATATAAAAAAAATACTTTTACTCAAGGTAATTATCAACGTTTACTAAACTTTTCCTTGTTTCTTTTAGAAAACACAATGAAAGTTTTTATTTAAATAAATATGTATGTTTCTTTTAGTTTTGAAAGAAAGGAGGGAGGAATGATTGTCTGACAATGGCGAAATGAGCGCAAGGGGCAAAAAAGGTTGAGAACCGCTTTGTTAAAAACATTCCTTGTGATCTGACTGATATTAAATCTTCAGTTACGTATTCTGACCGGTTTTTCTCTATAAATTATAAATAATTTAAATCCAATAAAAGTATTTCTTTACATTTTAACCTTTTTTTTGTTATAATCTAATTCATACACTGAACCTAAATATTTTATTCTGAATAGCAAGTTTATATCAGTCTATAAAAGAATTTTTAAATCAACAATGATACAATTAGGTGTCATAGAACTGTTTCAAACTAATGTTATGCGAAATAACGCTATTTACATAAATTATAAAGTTTATTTCTTGTGTGCATATGGACAGAAGTTATTCATATTTTAAAATTTATTTTTACCTAAATACATGGTTTTAACATTACACATTCGGATTTTTAGTAATATATGCAAATAATTGTGAAACAGTGTAATTATCTGACCAAGTCTGATAGCGAGTCAGAAACGGTTTGTGGTTTTCTCAGTCTTTGAATTAGATTCTCTGAATACCATATGGTAGTACATATGTTTATAAAATATTTCTACATCTGCGTTCTGATCGTAAAATTAATAAAGTCATATGTTCTTTGCTTGAGGCAGAATACTTGGGGCTCATGAATTTTGGAATTTGTAGTGCTGGAGAATTGGAAATTTGATTAACTGGGCAATTTAAATGGGCTTCTCATAATCTCGTTATAGATTATTTCAATATCTAATTTATATACACATATCGGAGAGAGTCGAGCTTGAATTTGAGAATAATGCAATTAGATTCAAATTATTTATGAGCCCTTTCTGGAACACTGGAGTCGTCGGGATGACTCTTTCGCTTTCCAATTTATAATGAACGACAAAAGGAACTTCACGCTGGTTTATGTATGATCTTCAAGCTTAAGAATTCGAAAGGACTGGAAGTGAAATTTTGAGCGTTTGTCACTTCAAATCAGGCAGAATTAAAACAGACTGAATTTAGCCATCTATTAAATTAATTTCTAGTTTTCCTAGAAAGTAATGAAAAGAGAGATGAAACTAATTATCGAAGAATGTACTTTTATGGCATCCATGCAGATATTTAGTTTCTGTAAACACTGCATAGAAAAAATTGGAATAATTAAATATAGAAGTATTTAACTAATCAAGATAGATGTCTACCAGAAGCTATTAAAGAACTCCATTGAAAAATATATGATGAATGTCTTTTGTACTTAACATAGTTGAATGTTAATTTCTCAAATAACAAAAAAAATTATAATGATTTTTAGTGCTTTTCATTTACATATTTCGTGTATAAAATAGCAATAAGGTATAAATATTATAAGCTACGCAAAAAATATTTTATTTAAGTTTATAATATCTTTTTATATTTTTGCTTTTGTTGTACAGTATAACTTGAAATATCTGGATGAATTAGGAATCTGATTTTTTTATTTTGCATCTCAGCATAATGCCAGATATCTAGACACAATAGCATGAATTAGAATTACTGCTCATGTGGATATTTGGAACATTTTGGAAACACCTTTTTTTGCTACAGACGAAATATGCATTTCCTGTAATAAAAGCAAACAATAACATATACAGTTATGCGTTATTATTTTACAGTTTTATATCAGCAAAAACTTAAAGTACCAGAAAATTAACAACAAGCTTTATTGCAACATCACATCAACAACAAGCTCTTTACTTGGAAGAACAAGCCAATAATAATAATTGGATAATCGGAATAACACTTAATGCTACTTTCGCTATCTATGTTTTGAATACAAAAATATTTGCAATAACATCATTAATATGAAACAAAAAGTGTACAGATTAGCCTATTGTAAATGATAGTTTTTTTAATAGAGTAGTTTTCATACACAAAACAGCGTAAAATGTCACTTAGCTACTACGTATAATCTACAAAATTTCTTTTACGTACACGGATTATCATTTCATATTTTATACAATCCTTATTACATATTTAATTTATCGATTACTTACATACTATCTTTTACGTCAGACAAAAGAAAAAAAAAATTTTTTTCTTCAGAGTATGACTTAATCTTAAAATCTGGAAGAAGGGATAATCTTGAGTATTTCAACATAAGAAGAGAAACCCACTGTCCATTCTTTCTGTTTTCCCTTTCTTTTCCTTAAGAAGGCATCGCATTCTTATGTATATGACCTTCTCCTGCTTTATCATAATCAAAATAAGTATTAAAAAATGATAAGAAACTCGTTTTTGACATTTACAGTTTTGTCTAGCTCGCACATCGGGAAAAAATTTAACCTATTTTTGTATTAACATGTAACGAATGTTATAAAAGCATTGTATGGGCAGGTACCTCTTAAAATTAATTGCTAATACACTGTTTCAGTTTCAGAAATGAATCAAAATTAAGCATTGAAAATATGACTGTTCAAGTCAGATGACATCTTTTAGTATACATATCTTAAATATAAATTTTCTGCAAGTTTTTTAGGACTAAAGATTGTCAATGAGAAAAATGTTTCGCATATCTGATTTAAACTAGTAAACGAAATCTGTTTTCATGCGATTTTATTTACCAAATGTATCACTGTTTCAAATATTAGGAGATGCGTATAAATGCCATTTAAAAGAACTACATAAGTAGTCATTCTAATGCAAGTTTCTAAAAGATATATTTTGTTTAAAAAATTAAATATGGGTACATAGCTATAAATTTAAATATGGGTTTCAAATTCTAACTAGTGCAAATACTAAAATTAAAATTTATTTCTCTGCTAACATAATTTTATTTTTACAATTTCCACCAAACTAAGAATTTTTGTTGCCTGTTTCGATCAAAAACCATTAGTTTCTAATATAAATTTTGCAGTTTTTATCAGGCCAGTTTTGCTTATTAGAGTTGCTAGTTTCCTAAAAATTAAATGATAATATTTAATAAAAAAAGCAGCGACACATTAGTTGTAATGTTACAGAAAACCGCGGGTGAAACTATGAAATTGCGTATATTTTCCTTAAGTGTGTCTCATGACCAACATTATCCCAGTTCTGGTACTTTGCTTCATTTCGCTGGTATCTTTAAAGCAAAATCTATTTGTTCAATAAAATTTTAGTCAGGTTCCCTTTCAAAACAATTTACGTATTCCAAGCAGTGTAATGTTGTTTTACGTAGTTTACAAGAAAGTTTCAAACTAAAGATGTCAGGACTGTGTGTTTGGTGCATATTCTTGGCAAACATCTTTGTGAAACTCCTTAAGTCCTAATCTTGAACACGGAGCTGAATGCAGCTATGTTCGGTGGTAGGATACTGTGATTGAGTTGGAGAATAACTGCACTTGAAAAGGATTTAAAATCCTCTTTTATTAAATCACTATTATTTACAAATCACTTCCCAACTCGGGAGGGATACAGAAAGTAAAGACCACACTTGGGTCTAAAATGAACAAATAAATATTATTTAAACTAAAACTAAATAAAAATTTTAATTAGTCGTTGCTCGCAGAGCTATACGCGAGGTTGGCCTCTAACTAAATGGTGCGTAGCAAGATTTACTGATACTGACGCACTTGGATTTATTTCAATAAGCAATCACTTAAAAGCATTATGGATTAGAATTTAAATGCTAGCTGGTCAGGCGAACGTCGAATAGAGTGACCGTGATCTGAGACTAAAATGAGACTGAGACTAACACTGAGAGGTTTCTACCTCTGGTTTAAATGGAACTTTGATCTACTTCAAATTAGCATAAGCTGAAAACGCGCGCTTCTTCTAAGTTGAAAATGAAAAGAGATAGAAAGATTTAAATTAAAATAAAACTTTGTTAGTTTAACTAAAACCTTGCAAAGAAATAATTCAATGAATGACACTTAATAGCAAAGTTTTTCTAGATTTGGTTGGTTAGCCCCGCTTTAAAGTATTTTCATTTTTTGTTTTCGATAAATCACACACATTTCTTGAAAGTTGTTTTTTTTTCTGCTTAGGATAAAATGCTGACCTTCCAGCAAGTGTACGTTTTATTACACTACTTTACTTGTAAGCATTAACAAATGGAGATCTACAGCTCATGTAGCTTATCAGCAACAACTGATTATTCGAGGAGTCGCCAACGGAATACAACAAACACAAACACCTACTCGGATTTTAGTCTTGCCGCAGTTTTCAGAGATCTTCTCTATGCCGGGCAGGCATAACCATTATGTGATCTCGAAAGTTACGGCAGAACTATAAACTGACGGCTCCATTGTATCCTATTTAAGCCGATTTGGGCCGGCGGCCTTGAACATTTTCGAATGTGAGGGGTTTATTAATCCTGACCACTACATATTTGAATGTCCTTTCTTTCGGGGTTACCATCTCAAATCTCCGTCTCATGGTCACTAGAATGCTTGGCAGATAATACGATCTCCAATAAAATTACACAGCTTTGTATTGAAAGAGCTATTAGTTAATGAGCTTCCAAATATGCGAGAATTTCCCATCCCCAGTAAAAACTGCGTTCTTGAAGAAGTATATATATATCTTTTCGTTTGTTATGTAATAATCCTCAGGAATCATGCATCTAATTTTATTTATTTTGTATGTATGCTATTTATTTGTTTATTTGTCACATGCTGTTGTTGCTAACGTTCACTTGTCTGACCTTTAGTCAGCGCAAGCCCATGAAATTCCTCGTGGCAAGAAGCGCAATTTTACGCCTGTCGTTGACAACATGCTTGAACACCTTACACGTGATAGTGCGGTTTTGCTCAGTTCCACCGCCAATTTTGATGGCGAGCACCCCGGGGAATGAGACCGAGGGTCTCCCACCAATCTTCATCTACCACAAGCATCCATGCCTTCTGCGGGTTCGAACCCGGGCCCGTCGGTCAGCGGCGCTAGCTGCTATACCGGTTGGGCTGTTATTTGTCACATGTACTGTATCATAGCTTGTCTGTATATTCAAATTTGCTTTTACGTATGCTGTTTTCAAAGGCATGTTTGTTGATATTAGACAAATATTTATAACAAGCAAGGTAAATTTCTCTTTAAAAATATGTATGATGATATGTGCTAGTATTCTATATGAAGGCAACTGAAATTAACGATATTGGTAATGATGGTAATGATGATTACATTGACGTATTTTATGTAATACTATTGCTGAAAAATATTGCACAATTTATTCACCTAAATTTGTATGATATTTTATTCATCTATCTTTTATTTCACTTACATTTTCTCTCTCTCTCTCTCTATATATATATATTCCTTCTTTTCTCTCCCATAAAACATCCCACAGGAAAGATATTTGACAAGGAACATAGCTATTTATTGCTCGCTCCATGACAGTTGTTTTGGAATAATCAGTAGAACGACATGCTGGTGACCAAAAGATCCCGGGTTCTAAATTGATTTGCTAATCCTAAATTCATTCCTTATATTTCTCAGTCAATCCCAGGTTCTAAATATTAATCAGTCGACAGCATCGGCCAGATGAACACGCATTTCCAAGGTGCCCTGTATTGGCAAACATTGCCATTAAATTTTCCAACTAAACTTGATCGGGGATCAATTGGTTCACAATACCAGCTATAGATATTGTCACGAGATAGGCATAAACCCCAAATCAAATAGCAGCGCGAACACGTAGCAACTCTTCCGTACACTTAACTTCACATGGCTTGACTTCGGACGGATATATTTCGCGGCGTACTGTATAACAAAACAAACGTTTCCTGAACACAACGTAATCTTACAAATACTAAATTATATTTTGCAAATTAAAGAAGGTTCTTGAGAAAGGATTTTTTCAGGCTTTATTTCCTTGAATACTGATCCTATTCATGCACGTTTTAAATATAAGAAGTATCTTGAATGAAAATGGCTATTGTTAAAAAATGGTGTTTAAATGTCGTTTGAAATGAAAATTACTGGAATAAGTGTCCGCATTTAAATATACATTTAGTTTGTAATCACACTATAAATGGATTGATAAACATATTTTTTTCTGCTTCTAAGATGTCTTCGAGTTAAAAATTTTATTCAAGAGTGATAAATGTCAGTATTATATCACACTGTCTCTGAAGCAGATAGGATTTTAAACCGACTAGGATAACTTTTATTCCCACAACCTCAATGCAATTCATTATAATTATACCCCCGATTTATTAAAAAGATATTACACACAACTTCTCATTACGCATGATACAAATCTTTTAAGGGATTTAGCTTTTTCCACATATGACGAAGAATGCATTGACTAGAAAATTGTGATTTTTACTTTTAGTGTAATTAACTATAATTGTGTAGCTTAAGAGATTTCCGAAGTACATTTAGGTAAACTTTTTAGTCTTTTCGATTTCTTAATAATAAATTTTATTTTGTTATTTTAAATTTTTTTTTTATAAAAATTAATTAGCGTTAGGACTTTTTTTGCACTCACCTTGTTACACATAGAATATATTTTAAACTGAGAGATTTTGTGCTGAAGTTTACATTACATTACCTCTTTCTTAGCCAATGCGATAGGAAAAGGAAACAAGAACGTCAAGGCCCAAGTCAGAAATATTGAAATATTGCAGTAGCCTCTCGTGCAAAATTTCAAGAAAACTGTTGCCAAGAATCTGTAAATAAATTTATAAAAAAATATCGCATTTCTCTTCACTTGCTTTCATCGAGTAAGTACTTAGTACATCCAATTAAGATTCGTGACTCAAATTCTGATTCAACTGCAGTTGAGTTTTCCTCTTTCTTGGTTTCAATAATCCTACTGTACTCTTTAGTGGACCCTTAATTAAAATGTACTGTTCGATAATTCGTCATCATCTGTTGATTGGGGCTCGTGCCTCTCCCCATCCGCTGTTTAACTGGAGAAGAATATAATGAATTAATGCATATTCTCCCATATATGTACTCGTGGTTTAAGAGTCCTCTTTTTCTTTTCATGTTTCCTGGTTACAAAAACTCTAACGATCGCTAAATAATCATTTCAGTATTAGACTCTATTTAAAAAAGAAGCAAAGAAAACAGAAGTTCCTATTTCAGTTTGATTGTTTAACCATCTCCATGCATGCAGCTTCATTTTATTTTTACTCACTAAGACATTTTCAGAGACTCATAATACTAAGGATGTCTCTCATCATTTGAATCAGAGAGCTGAATTCAAAATTCAATGAAATATTATATGATACAAAAGTGAGCTATAAACTGGTTATGAAGATCTTATCCTACGACAAATAAAAAATATAAGTACAACAGTCTAAAATCCGTTCGTAATTTTAAAGAAATGCAAATGTAATTCATATCATTCTTCCCATAGCCACTTAAATAGAGACATCTTAGGTAAAATAATTAACTTTAAGTGCTTAAGAACGCTGATTAAACATTTCGATATTACAAAATCTTTGTCTGATATTCGAGCTTTTTGTACAAAGCATCGATTCTTGCGAAAGCTTGGAAATCCTTATTACCAGCCTTAAGGAAAGACTCAAGTATGATTTTTAACTTTGATGTATAAAATTTAATTTAATTAATACATTCTTTTTATACTAAAATTTTGCCTATATTTCTGTTTTTCTGTGAGCTTCAATCAATATAAATTAAGGCAGTTTTAAATAGAGAGCAAAAGAGTAAATTAGGAGGGACAGGCTTCCAATGCCACCAAAAGAAAGCTTCTCTCATGTTCCGCTCACTTATTATGGTTGCTGCATTCAGTGAATGTCTTTTGGCATTTGCTAATATTTATGCTTAAATATTACGTAGTTAATTGTAGTGAGAAGATGGTTTAAGGAACTTGCATTTGGAAGGAATTGTCGAAGATAATATGCTTAACTATAAATAAAGTACATCTCTTTAGTTTAGTTATAGCCTCGTATAAATCTTCCACTTTTTTTTAAATCAAAGGTATTCCTGTGTCGTGAATTTTCATTGTGCTAATATAATTTAATTAATTAAAATTAAGGTTTTTAATTAACTGAAATTGTTTGTGACTACTGTAGTGGATATTTATTTTTTGGCAGTTACAATCTTCAGTTGTATTTATTTTTCGATGGTTAGATATTCTCAGGAAGAAACAGCCAGTGCTTTTTTTCAGAACACTCGAACGGAAGCGGCGATCGAATTACTTGGTCAATGCTCCCCAAATTAATTCTTTATGGCGGGTTGTGAATAACATTTACAATGAAAATTCGCTGTTAAAAGTATCTGTTGCTGCGGGAGATTTTGTTTACTGAATGTGAAAAGGAAGGAATACTTGCATCTTTTCTTCACTTTTGCTTTGTGAATGTTGCCAGTGATGAATAGATGAGTTTCTCGAACGGCGAGGTGTCTAGTGAAATCTCTCTGTTGAAAACCTTATCTCTCTGTTGTTCTCTGAAGTTAGAAGGGATCGAATTTTTGTTTCTCACGCGTTTCGGTTACTCAGTGCCAGGTATCCAACTATTTGTCTTTGTAGCAGCATCTCTGTTTCTATTCGTTGGAGGGGAGTGAAAGTAATAAAAAAAGAAGATTCCACAGGTTGGTCAAACTTAATTTTATGTTTAACGCTCAGCCTGTGAATTTTTGTGGGTGGGGAAACCGTATTCTCTTCGAAGCTTATGCGGGATTTTAAAATCAGTTTCTGTTTTGGTCTGAAAGTTTCTAGACTAAGAAAAAGTTTTGGGCCGGCTTGTCTTGCTGCGAGCTTGCCTGAGCAAGCGAGGTCGGGACCTGCACCCCTTTGTTCCCGGCCGATGCACCCCGTAGTTGACGGCCGCTTTGCAAAGCTAACTTTCCGGTAATAGGACGAAGAAATCGCGTTTGTGCTTCGGGTTTGCGCCATTGCTTTAGTCGAAAAGACACCTCAACAGACTTGATTATCGCTCAACTCCCAGTACCAGAAGATTTCGCTCTTTCACTCGAGTATGAAGCTAACTACGAGAAATATGACACCTGAACGCGTCTGTGGTGAGCGATGTTTTCCTGTCGTTTTGTTCTAGTCCATTACTATTTCTCCATCCATCTGTCTTCAGCTACTTCAAAGTTATTCATATTCCCGGCTTCTTCCCTTATGTTTTTCTGCAAGATGTCCTTTGTCTTGAACTCATATTTTGTATGGATTGGTGAAAGATGTATTTTGTGAGGATTTGCAATTTAGTGAACCCGTTAGATTTGGTGAACTTGTTAAAGGGATCCTACGCTCAGACAGAGATAGAGAAAAACAGAGCACTTAATCTCAGGAGCTTCTTGTGATTGATCGATTAAGGAAGTTCAACTGTGAGTTGTCTTTGTATCATTTTTTATTCATACCATTGTTGTTATTTATCAAGTAAGAGTAATTTTAATTTATCTTAATTAATTGGTAGAAATGACATTTTAAATTTGAATTAAGAGAAAATGGATTTTGCATTAAACGACATTCAAATTTATGTCTATAAAAAGTACAATTTCTTAAATTAATTGTATCAGTTAAGCTAAGATTGGAACGCCGTTGAAACAACTGTTTATGTGAGAGTTTTAAAGCCTATTATAATCTCCATGAAATGTAATTAAGGAGAAAAAAATCAAATATCTAATTAAGTAACAATGTTTTTATACAGTAACTAAAATAATCTTATATTATGCTTAACTGGATTATCCAGTGTTGATAAATAACGCTTTAAAAAGAATATGATTTGAAATATTATTTTACCATTGGGTGTAAAGGTATTCTGGACAGTTATCGTAATTTATGATATTCTATAAAATTAATAAATGTGTTAGTGATTAAACATTGCATATGTTATTTGTGTTATTTACTTGATGGTCTGTCCAGTCACTCCATTTGCTTGAGTCTTATGGCTTATAAAAACATAGAGATTAATTTGCCCAGGGTATTGCAAACTATTTTTAAAAACTAAAACACAATGCTTATAGTTACAAATACTAACCACTTTTTAATACTTATTGTGATTAATATATTTGATGATTGCTCGTAAATTATTTCGTTATATGAAGGTGCGGAGAAATTATTTAACTCTTTGAATTTTATTATTTCACGGGGGAACTGATTAATTGATATGTATGAGTATTTCTACTCTGGTGATTATGAGACTGACTTCATGGAAATTAACTTGCTATTATCTCTGGAGAAAGTTGTGAAATTAACCGAGTATTTAGCTTGCGCGATTTGAAAAAATGGTAATTTTAGGAGAGTTTCTTATTACCCAAGCATCAGCGAAGTTTTATTCATCTTTAATTTCAGGTTATTGACTTAATAAGTGTGAATTTTGATTGCATTAATTGATTTTAAGAATACGTTAATTAACTTAATTTGATTTTAGATCAATAACGTAGTTCCTTAACTTAGTATAAGAGTTTCACAGTTTTACGTGGATATCTTGTTTCTGTATTTTATCAGGCACATGTCTGTGAAAGGTTAAGTTAAAAAAGTTAGTTAGTTTGAAAAATAAGAACTAAACTCTTATTACACAAAATTAGCCTAAATATATTATTACATTACAAGGTATTTTCTCCCTCGTTTCTGCATGCCTTCGCGGTGTAACGTTAGCACACTTGGAGAGTATTTGAGAGGTCTAGGTTTAAGTCCTGGCGAGGTCATTGCTCATTTTTCAGATTTTTTGCTTTTTTTTTTTTTTTAAATCTAATGATCTGAAGAGACACCCGAAATAAAAGATGGTGGATGATGACTCTTCACCACCAGCATTTGGCGATTAGGTCCCCTAATCCACAGTCGCCCTTTGAAAGGGAAAGTATATAAGGTATTTTCTCTCTCCTTTCTGTATGCATTTGTTGTGTAATGGTAGCACGCTCGGCGCGTATTCGAGAGGTCCAGGTTCGAGTCCCGACGAGGGCATTGCTCATTTTTCAGGTTTCCTGCTTCAAAACACAGAATGATCTACAGCATGGCTAGAAATATTAAAATGTACTCTAGGAAAACTCTCAGTGCAGTTATATCTTTACTACATTTATTAATATATAGAAGTGCTTTTCTCTGATTTATTCTTTGAATTGCGTTAAAGCTCAAAAGCAAATAGCTAAAGATGTATTAATTATAAGTACTGAAAGTACGCAGACTTCATTAGAATGCAAAGCATATTGATCAGATCTTAATATTCTTTTTTCATTTCAACCTGTTTTATAAATTAATTACCCCGGTTAGGATGCTAAAATGCATTGCAATGTTCTTGCTAAAGATAAAAAAATTGTAAGGAAAAGAACATTGGGAAAATCAAAAGAACGAAACTTCCGTTTCGTTAATTAGTTAATTACGTAAATTTTTCGTTTTAATTTTAATTAAACAGGGTATTATGTAGGACAATAGTTTCTTTCGTTTTTTGCCTTTTGTTCTCAGAAAAAAATATTGCATCATCAACGCATGCATTTCCGCAGAAACAATAAACGCAAATTTGCGATGATGTCGAAATTTATTTTTTAAGGCAATTTATCTTTTGTATTAAGTAAGAAATGTTTTTATTCATTCGCAATTTTTTTAAATGCCAACATTAACTTCGCTCTTTTTATTCATCGAATATAAATTACTATCTATGATATACAAACTAAATTTCTAAAATGAAGTTTCAGTACGTGACTTAACGATTTGAGTGGCATGGCTTTTACGATCTGCTTATGAAGAAAAGTGTTTAAACAACGTTTGTTTTCTAAATTTGTGTAGTTAATTAAATTCGTCTCTGCCCTCATAAATTTTTATTTATTAAGATAGTATTTAGAACATTAAAGAAAATAACACAAAATATTTTAAATAATAATGAGGTAACATGTACCAAAGGGCAAAATATTATCTCATGACCGGATGTATACAGTCATGTCATTCGGGTGGATAAAATTTTTTTTCTAATTCTTTGGTCATTGAGAAACTCCCTAATTATATCCACAAATTATTTACAACTAATCAAAACGTAGTTAAAGCTTTTGCGTTTAAAAAGACTCGTAATATTTACTGACTCAAGTTTTCAAAGCACATCCCTCTCCTTATGTATGAAACTCTACAAAGCACAGTGCTGAAAAGAGATGGGTAATGTTCTGACATCGTTCTGACATATATTCGACGATCGTGCTTTTCTTTTCGAATATCACATTGTCATAATCCCTTTTCTTCAGGTAAGATATAAATTTCTCGGCAGTTATTTTTGCTTCAGTTGTAGTTTCCCTTAGTTAAATTTGTAATTAAATATCTTTCTCCAATTCGATAGAGTTTTGCCTCCTACTGGGAATTGCTGTGTCAGAAAAAGAATTTTTTTTTTTTACTTTGGTAAAAATGAAGTGCAGAATCCAACATACTTTGACATTATTACAATAGGCATGACACGCAACGCATGGTGAGAATTCTTCAGTAGAATAGAAATTATAAAATCTAGCTACAGTACGCATGTAGTGGTTCCACTAGTACGAAAGACGATCTGTACCCAAATTTGTTTGATCTTCGTATCCAAACGTAATTACAGACTCACAAATATATTTAGCGTGGGAAAGAGATAGACACAGAAGTATATACGTAAATGAATAATTATGCTTCGCTGTGAAGCATATTATTTCATCAATTTATGTAGGACCTTTATTGTTAATGAAGCCTTTAGTTTTATCATTAGCATAAAATCGTAAGCTATTTTTCTTTAATTTTTTCGCTTAAGGCAAGCAAATACTTAGTATAATTCGTGTATGACGCTTCCAGTATTTGAAACTGCAGTGAACAAGCATTTTCTTCCTTTTTTGGAACGATATATGTTAAAATAATAATTCCTCAACATGATAAATCATTTGATAGTAAGTATAAAACTTTTGGCAGTAGGTAAGTCGCAAGCGTTGTAAAATTTGGCTATTTCACATGTGGGATTATTGCATCAGTGTTTCGTACTGAGGGAATACGTACGTCTTTATTATTTATGATTATAATCTACAATAAAATTTAAAAGAAACTGTAAAAGTATACAATTTACTCGTGGAAGAGAAATATAATGTATGAATCAGATAATAATTGTACGAATATTTTATTAATGTACAACATGGCTCATAATAGTAAAGGAATATAATCAGCTTTTCAAAGAAATGAACATTCATCTTTCCCTTAATGAATATATATATTGTTTTTCCAACTTACTACTTTTGCTACTTCCCTTGATGTGTATAATTACATTTTCATTGCCTTTCATACGTTTTAGTTTTAGCATTGGACACTGATTTTATAGCATCATGATTCATTTTCTGGGTTAAAATATATTTAAAGGAAAAGGGAAATATGTCTAAACATACTGACAACAAAATAGCAAGCAACTATTATTCTTTATTAAAAACTACTTATCGAAGGGACGAGAGCTATTAATATATATTCCGCCAATAAGAGTTGGAGGAAGAAGAGCAAACTAATAGGTGACCGATAAGCCTTTGCGATCAAAAGGTCGTTTAATACCTAGAAGAAAATATGTTAAGAATGCAGTTCATTGATAGAAAAGGCTAATTTTTCACATCGATCATTTTCCTTCAATAATAGCATGTCTTTAAAAATCCACCAGCGAAGGCCATATTTGATGCATCAACTCTTGTATTTTTTTAAACACGTTTAAATTTCTAAATCGTTGTTTAAATAGGCTTGTAGCACACATTTTGCTCAACAGCAGCAATTTAAAAATTTATTTGTTTCTCAAATTCCAAAACAAATCATTGAAAATTGAAATATCACTTCCGGGAAAAAAGCCTCAAGTGCTTGAGACATAGTTTAACTTTTGCAACAGAAATGAAAAGGATCTTCGGAAATCTTTTTGTGAAAGAATTGATAAAAGAAGCAAGCCTCAGATGTGCGTGTATCATGATATAAATAGCAGTCTAAAATAATATATGTGTATTAATCTTCGTATTCTTCTTAGATTATATCATTCTGAAAAGACTTTATTAAGCACTTGTATTAAGATGTTCATGAGATTCATAGCCTGTCCCTCAGCCATGTATATTTCCTTTTATCTCCTTCAGCTAGCTTAACGAAACGCAATATTTCGAAGCCGAAAAACTGAAAAATCAATCCTGTAGTCTTGAATCACGAATCTTGCAGGTATAAGCTGGATGTGTTGAATAGTTACACTGCAAGCGCACGCCTGAGAGAATTGGATAATTTTTTTATACTCTTCCCCATCCAAACGACTATTGGGAAGAACAGCAAGAACTGGTAGATCAAATTCACGTAGTGATGAAATATCGCCATCAATTCTTAAAACATTTGGGAAGCACCCTAGAAATCAGAAGACTCGTCGGAGCAGAAAACATAAAAAATTAACTGTGCCCACGCAGGCATTTAATCCATTTATCTTCCAGTTTCTAGCTAGGTGTCATAATCATTTACACCAAACGAACACACAGAAGAGAATATTATGATCATGCTATCAGCTTTTCGGAGCAGTTCTTAATGTGAAAAAATTTTAGCAGTCAGATTTCATGGCGATTATGTTGAATAAATAAATACAATGAATTAAAAACATGAAGCTAAAAGAGAGATGAGATATAGATAACGAATATTTTCAATAAACATTTTGAAATACTCCAACTTTATCATGAATAGATGCTTAAAGTTTTTTAAAAATAACATTCTGCATGTTAATATTGTAAATTGTGGTTTCAGTAATATCAATCATACTTATTTTACTACTATTCGAATAAAGAATAATTTATAACTATCACTAAACCAAATGTTATCTATTGAAAACAATCATGAAAGTTGTTAAAACAATAAACATGAACCTTGTAAATGCTATTAAATTTCTATGAAAGCTGAGCTTACTAGAAATAAAAGTCAAAAGTAAAATTTCCATTTCCTTTAGGCCATCTAGTACCATATTTCGACTTCATACTATATAATAGTGCAGAAACTCCGAATCGTCTCAATTTTCCGAAAGTTACCCGGAGATATTTCGCAATCAATCGTCTTTTCAACGAACTCAGAAGGAAGCAAATTTTCCCCCACCCTTCGCTACGATTTTCACTCCCTTTTTATCTCTTTAAACGCAAGTAAACGATGAAAAAGCTTTCTTCTATAAATGTTAAGGTGGATTGATTTTGGTCAATGATTCAAAAGTCTTACATAATGAAAGAGAACTTTAACTTTCGTAATTCACGTACAAGGTAATTCAAATTTTTTTAGTCTGCAATATAAGCCAAAAAAACCGGATAGCCAATAATAAAATTGCATAAAAACTGAACTGGTTTGAAAAAAAGGTCATTATGGTTTAAGTAAGGAAATCACATAAATACAGTTATATCAAGTAGTGTTTCCTTGATTTCTAAAAAAGAGGAAAGCTTTCTGATATTATTTTCAATTGATTATTCGTTTATATTATCGATTCTTTATTTAAACACACATTCGCTCCTGACCCACATAAATTAGCGGCTGAAAACAAAGATAGTACAAGGTACACCAACATAGGTACAGTTAACCAAATGGCAGGACACCAGCTTCCCACGGCTGACTATCATGTATAACCGTATCATGCTACGTATGCTCCAAGTCTGTAGTGCTCCAAGTACTAATTTGAGAGATGAGTGTTCATCGTATATAGTCTAATGAAGTGTATACAAAATTGTGCTATGAGGTTATACATAATATTCCTGAGGTTAATTAGGTACTTAGCTATGATGGGTTAATGTATAGTAGATCCTTTGGGCTATGATGAAGTTAGATGCTCATTCTCTCAATAATTATTATATACAGAATTTGTAAGCTTGATTAACTTGAGCCTTCCGGTTCGCTTATGCCTCTTCCTAGGACGGTAATTCATCTCATGATGTGTATTAGTTTTGCAATTAAATAGCCTGTTCTTGTGTGAAACTTGTTCTTGCGTATCCAAAATGGAAAAACAGCTATTCTGTCTTTTAAAAATTAAAATGTTATGGCCCATGCTGGGGTCGATCCGTAGTCCAGGTCTTGGATGAGTAAATAGGAAAATATACAATAGTCAGAATTTCTTCTTTCTCCACAGATCCAGGGTAAGAAACACAGAGCAGCATTTGATGAGATGCTAAACACATATGCATATGCACTTCAAGATATTTAAGTACTGTAAGCAAATTTTGCATTAATATTTGTTTCGTCTCAAGTGTAAATAAATTTTAATTGACTTTAAACCTTTTCTTACTTATCAGGTTAGGTTTTTCGTTCACTTTAGTTAAGTGCAGAAAGGGATAGTTCCTCAAATACGTTGGGAGATATCACCATGTATGGATGTTATGCTGAATTTTCAACACTTGTTCAATTGTGCCCATAAACGTCATCCGAATTAACTTCTATTTTCCAGTTGGAAACAGTTTTATTTTTGTCCGTCTTAAATTAGAAAAAGGGAAAAGAAAAATGGCATGGCGTGGACCCATTCAGCTGATCTTACAAAGGGAGAATCTTCTTACCTCCTGACGTCCCGTAATTTGAAAGAGCTGCCAAATTTTCCCTGTCTGCATGCGGTGCACTTAGCGTATCAGCTGAAAGTGAATTCTTTAGCATTAAATATGTCTCAATTTAACATTACATTTTAGGCATTACTATTGATATTTAATACTGTTTTCTATCCGAAACATTGTGCACAGTGAAGATTTTGATGAGTTCATTTACTTTGTTAATTTTACTGATCATTATTGCACAAAGTTTGAGTTATGTTGTAAGATAAAACAATAAGATAATTGATCCACCTTCGTTTAAATTTTATTAAATTTTATTCTTTTAATTATTTTTTTTTGTTTAATCTCATTGCTAAATCTCGAAAAATATATACATCTTCAAAGTTGGATTTATACTCTATATCTTAGAACTCTCATTCCCATTGCTAAGACATTCATACTACAGCGAATTTCACGCATTCGCTTATTCGATTCGTTAGAGAATCAAGAACTTAATAACGTCTGATAAATCATGAAGTTGTTTAAATTTTAAATGCTATGACCTCTATCTTACCTGATTTTGGTATGCTTTTTATTAAGTTAATTGCATATTTCTTTTGCAGTCACACAGTAAAACCCATCTTGTTATTTTATCTCTTCTCAAATTCTAGACATAGTTTTTGGTTAGTTAGTAAACTGTTCATAACGAAGGACTCGAGATGTATCTAACTGAGAAGGGATACTAACTTTCTGGAGGACGTTTCAACAAAAATGCACTCGTATTTACATAATGCATGGATAAAACAAACAACAGCAAAAAAAAAATCGAAGATACCAGTTTGCTAACAGGAAACGTCTGATAAACTACCTGAGTTCAGGAATCTGAACATCTCTGAAACTGGTGGTCGTCCGTGTAGACTGGAGCCTCTTAGGGATGGTATACTTCAACAACGCGAAACGTAACCTTAGTTGGCATTCTGCCAAAACACTATGGATAGTCCAAAAGGGGTACTAATTATACAAAATAGGGTATGGAGGTCATATGAGAGTTCGCTCTTCTTCGATGAACTAAGTTCAGTTTTCTTGGGCGAATGGTCAAAGCCCTATCCCAGTGTAGTAAGGTATTTCAGTTTCTGAACATTAACTAGCATGAGTCACATATTGCATTAATAAATGCTAAAATGTTCGCTCTTCTCCAGACATAGGGAATAAACTATCGAAGGAGAGAAAACATGTGTTCGGGGGGGGGGTGATCCTGTCTCCAGTTGTCTTTCGTACCTTTATTTCATTTTCACAGAAATATGCGCGAAGATTTGTATTAATGCACAACACTAGAAGCCAAAAATGTTGAAAATTTTTTTCATAACGTAAGAATTTTACTTGAACAGTGCGTATTTCATTGTTTTCTAGATCCCTAAAGTAATGGAACAATATAATATTCTTTCTGCAGTTAGGAAGAAATGTCAAAACTGTCTACCCCATTTGATCGGGGTCTTCTTCGATCGTAGTTGATTTGACATGATGGTTGCAAATATTCTGATCTTTTATGCAAGATAAATTAGGTTTTCCCTCTTTCAAATATATATAAAAATGCATATATATATTAGTCCAAATAATCAAAACAAAATATAATAATTATTTATTATACTATAATTATTAGAATTAATCAAATAACTCTAATAGTCATTTATAATCGTATAATTAGTATGATTAATTATTATGACATTTATTTATCTCAGTATATATTATTGAACCCTGCGCAAAAAAAAAATGGGACAGTTCTATATCTCAAGTTCAACTGAGTTGATTGACGAAATTCAACTTGTTTTTTTCATGTTTCAAAAGCGTGACTTAGGACATGTATTAGATTTATATATAGTATTGTCTAATATAGGTATTCTGACACAAAATTGGATTTTTTCCGAAATGGCATGCCAAGATTTTTCCGTATTTCGATTTTACGACTCAAATTATGCCAACTGCCAAGTGTTGTAAAAACCGCATAAGTAGTTTTTACAAAATTAGCTCTAAAACTTTTAGCTCCTCAATGTTAATTAAATTTGGTATATATTTATTAATCTCTCTTTTTTTATGGAACTTATTTGATTCTTTCTTTCACATTTCGTAATTTAGGTTCATTCTAAATAAAATTCGCCCTTTTTTGTGATTTATTTTTAAAATTTGTATTTTTAAATAGTTTTTATAAATTTTTCGAAAAATATTTTGAATTATGATCTGTAAAAACTTTACCACCATCATAAAGTAGATGTATTTCTAAGCATTCCTGAAAAAAATTACAGTTTCTTATTCGAAATTTCCGAAGATATACGTAAGTTTATGTGTTGGCGCGTTTTGAAATTTGGCATATCTGTTGAAAATGATAAAACATCAAATTTGGTTTTGGTAATTTGCTAAAATTATTTGAAAGTAGGAATGATGTGACATTCCCCCCCTCGTGCACAATTTAAAATGGAAAAGGAAAATAGGTTGCTATAAATTAAGATGTTCGCCAAGTATTCTTATCGCAAACTGCAAAAAATGCACTAAGATAAAGTTTTTAATTTCTCTGTAAATTTCGCACCAAATTTTACAAAATTTAATATCTTGGCATAATTTGAGTCGTAGAATCAAAATTGGTTACAAATTGTCATGTCATATCAGAAAAAGTCCGATTTTGTGTCAAAACACCTATGTTAGGACATAGCTATATATAAATCTACTACATATCATAAATCGCGCTTTCGAAACATAAAAACCGTAAGCTGAATTTCATCAATCGGCCCAGTAGAGCGAGATATATAGAACTGTCCCATTTTGAGGGGACAGTGTACATATATTTTAGTTCAAAGATATATGGAAATTATTCATTATATTAAAATAAAAAAAATATGAAAGATTTCAGATTTTAAATTACGTCCAAAGGCGCGTTTTTTTAACGTTTCGTGTGCTACCTTTTTTTTTATTAAATATCATGTACTACGTACTCAAACCATAAAATTCAGTTCAAAATCAATATCGCAAAATCATTTTAAAATGAAAATATCTTTAGAATTTCCATTCGTGCGCTGGAGATAAAAATGTTTTTTTTTTTCGTACAGTGTTGCCATTGCTCGCTTTGAAATCATTTAGTTTGTTAATCAGAAATTCGTTGAAATGTTACAAAACATAAAATCGATAATAAAGCAAATTTCAAATTCAAAATTAGGGCTTCCAGATGCCCATATTCGCAGTAGGATTACGTCATTCAAAATTCGATGGCTCTAGGTTTTATCACAATGCGAGAAACATGCATACATTTATGCAGATTTTTTATTTTTTAAAATTTAATGCAGAGCGATAATATTTAGTGGCATTAATTTGAAAAGTGATACGCCGTTTTTGTGTTTCCGACGCAAAATCGCAAAACGAAAGTAATAGTCCTTCGGGACTAAATCCCTTTGGACTAATTATTATTATTTATATTTGTAAATGTATTATAATCAATCATAATAATTATTATATTAGAATTCATTGCAATGAAAGCTATACAATAAAATCTAATAATAAGATAATTATAATAACAATTATTTTACAATAATACTTATTTATTACACTTACTAAATTGATACGACTTACATATAGCAAAATTAAGCTTCGAAAAGACTCATATTTTACTTATATAAGAACAAATATATATAATACGCAAAATTAGGCACAATTTAATGAAACAATCAGATCAGAAAAATTTTCTGACTTTTTAAATCTGTGCTGTTTGAACTCAGTGAAAATTAAAAGGAAAAACATATAAACGGAAGAATCCCTACTACATGATTCCTGTTCCATCGACCCTGTTCCATCAATAAATCGGTCTGAATGGCACATGTGTGTTTTTGCTCATGGTCGTGCCCGGCGCAGTTCAACTACAGTCTTTAAAAGACATTTAAGACTTTTAAGATTTATGCTTTTCAAGAATGTAATTAAATAACAGTGTTGGCCATCACAGATAGCCAGATTGTGTAAGGCGACCACCTCACAGAACACCAGAGTACCTGAAATGAAAGGTATTCATATCAGGTATCTCTGTATCACATAGCTTTGTTTCCACTTAGAAACTAGGTTTTAAAATATTTTTACAAGATGATTCCCGCTTTCAGCTAATTAAAAAATCTCGTCTTTCTATTCTGGCTAAGATTTTGAGCAATAAATTGATTTTAAAATCTATAAACTGTAACACGTAACAAAACTAACTTGTCACTCACTTTAAGACTCGATTTTTGCATAAAAATTTCTTTTTGTATCTATATATTTTACTAATATATGAACTAAACATTATTGAGAGTGGTCACTAAACACTTCGCTTTTTAAAAACTGATGCTGACAGCTAAAACGTGAATGCAGCAGCTGAAAGAAATAAAGTAACTGCATCATAACTTAGTTAAACCCAGATTTTGTACTATCAGCCAGGTAATAAAATATAAATACATTGGTTATCATAAATTCAGGAAAACTCACAAAAATAGCGATAATATAATAAATAAGCCAAAAAGACACCCTTAAAAATAAGGCAAACGTATAAAATCTGAATATGTTGCCAAGTAAGAGTAGCTGAGTAAAACTGCATTATGCAAATTGGTGGCGCTGCACTCGGAATATGTCATCTGCGAGGAGCATAAAAATACATGTTTGAGAGCAAGCCCACACATTTCACTGTGACAGTGACATCAGAAATCTGAGACAGCCAATTCGTAACAATGACCTCCAGACATCATTTGCCTGCAGAACTACGATGGAGAGCCATTGGGAGACTAGAGGCCGGACCAAGCCATTGGGAGACTAGAGGCAGGACTAGAGTAAAACAGAAGTGGGCAGATGGCAAAATGTGAATCCTTCTGTGGTTCATAGAATTTGGAGGCAATTTCAAACCACAGATTCGGCATCTAGGAGGTTCAGCCAAGGACGGCCAACTGCTACGACGAGCGCCGATGACCAATATTTGACATTATGTGCACGCAGGAATAGAACCGCTACCTCGACTCTTCTTAGAACCTCCCTTGCTGCAGCCACAGGAAGGTTGGTGTCAGCGACAACTGTGCGTAGAAGGCTTCACGAGGTGTCTGTATGCGAGGCGATCAGCCATTTGCGTGCCGCTCACGTCACGCCATAGGAGGGACCGTTTGCAGTGGGCACGACAATATGTCCACTGGGCGCCTGATCAATGGAGGGCTGTTCTCTCTACGGATGAGTCCAGGTTTAGTCTAGAAAGCGATAATAGGCGTTATTTGATACGGAGAGAATCTGGAACCCTTTATCATCCGTCAGACATTCGTGAAAGAGATGCATACGGAAGAGGCAGTGTCTGTGTTTGGGATGGCATCTCTTTCGGTGGACGCACAGACCTCCATGTCTTTCCAAGGGGAACCGTGAATACTCAGGTTTATAGAGATGATATCCTTGATGCTTATATGCGCCCATATGTCGGGAAAATAGGTGATGCTTTCCTCTTACAGGACGACAACGCAAGACCACACAGAGCTCGCATCGTAGATGTTTATCTTCAACAGGAATCAATATGCGCATTCAGTGGCCAGCTCGATCCCCGGACTTGAATCCTATCGAGCACGTTTAGGATGCTTTAGGGAGACGTCGAGCTGCTCTCAGTCCGCCCCCTCAAACCCTTGCCGCGCTTGCAACTGCTTTGCAAGAGTAATGGCTCTCGCTTCCTATAGAACTGATAGACCGCATAATTGAATGCATCACTGATCGCTATGTGTGCTGTATTGCTTCTAGAGGCGATCATATTCCATATTGAAGGTACTTTTCCTATTGCAAACTGACACCTTCGATTTGTTCATTTTATGCATGTGGTAATTTCTATACTACCATAATTGTCTGGTAATTTCTTTTTAAATTATTTGATACCTTACTATATGTTGTATATTGTGAGTAAGTTTCATAAAATTCTACATGTAACTTTTTCAGTAATCGTGATTTTTGTGATTTTTCCTTAATTTATAGTAACCGGTGTATATTTCATTATGAAAACAAAAATATCTAAGTTAATTTACAGACACGTTTTACGGCAATATACACATAATAAAATTACAGCAAATGTGTGTAATTGCATTAACGTTGCGTGTTCATATTAGTATTCAAAAAAACAAAAGTATTTAAATAAACTAATTGATGAACATAATAGCTGCTTTTCTGTTTTACTATGGAGTCTGTTTTGGTTTTAAGTACTTCCCATTATTTAATTACAAAATTTACATACACACTAAAGACTTTAGCAACAAAATGTTCTAACATGAAAGCACAGTTCAAATTTTATTCGCTCGTATGACATGCTAATTTAAACTGACCCTTATGGAAACCAGACATAATCTTTGCCAGCTATCATTTGCTTAAGAGTCAATTGTAATAAGAAAAATCTTCAAACCTTTCAATTTTTGTAAAAAAATTAGGAACTAGCCATGCTGATTAATTCACAAAACGAAAGTATAAAAAATGAATGAAACGATAAAAACAAAAAAAAAGCATTTTCCGGTTAAGTGCACAGTGACTAAAAATGAAAAATTAAGTATAACTCATAGAAACTTAAACCTTAATGCTGAAAACCATTGTACTGCGACAAAATTTTGTTGTGACTTATCTGACAGTAACATCTGAACAAGTCCACGAAATTCATAGTGACACGAAGTGCAAGACTGCACCCGTGGTTCACGACAGCCTTGAGCACCATAAAGGTAAGAGTACGACTTTGCTCAGTTACGCCCCCAGTGTTGAAGACTAGTACGCCGGGGTGACGGGTCCGAGTGTCTCCCACCCCTTTTCCCCTAACACCAACCACTCAAGAGAGCTTTCGGCTAGCCGAATATTTAGAGTACCCCTATGCTGCACAGACACTATGCATTTACGAACATCCATGCCTTCTCCGAGATTCGAACCCGGGCCCTAAGATACGGCAGTCAGCGTTGCTAACCACTATCCCGGTTGGCCAGCGTAGAAAGACATCTAATAGTTTAAACATTCCGAGCAACAAAAACCGCATTCAATTTACAATAAATCTCTGGATTACTGCACATGTGAAGTGAAGATAAAACTGATCTCAGTGATAAACTGTTTTACGTCATTTGCAATTAGCGAACTAAAATGAATTACAAAATTTCAAAAGCGACCGGCGGCTGAGCGGTAAGACTGCTGAACACAGACATGTAAATGTGGGTTCAAATCGCGGTGAACGGAACGGCTGCATGTGTGATTTCGGAATTTTTCTCATGCTTAACACGAAAGAGCCGTTTCCGTTAAAACGTCCTTCCTTAACTTTTAAAATGAAAATGCTGCAAATTTTTCACCTACATGGTTTCATTTTGAACATATTGCAAGCTAAATTCCAGTTTTTTTAATCGTCAGTTCTCGCTATAATTGAGGTTTCGTTTTTTTTTCTTTAGATACAGTATTTAACGGAACAATTGAGTTTGTCAACGGATTCATTTTCAGAGCCAGTCTCTTCAGCTGATCACACGGAAATTTCTTCATCTATTATTTAAAAAACCTTTATTTTCCTAGGACATTAATGTTTTCTTAAGTCAGTTTTTATTTTCATTTTATTATCCCCTTGGATAAAAATATGTTAATTTCAAGTATCTGTTGTATAATCACGAAACGACATCCTCACCACACTGTAGGTACATTTTATGCCACTAAATAAAGACATAGATCATAGTTAAAGGTCCAGACCAATATCTCATTAATTTTTTAGAGTTTGCTCAATAAATCACAATAAAATTTAAATTAAATTAATTGAGCTTGAAAAATAAAAGCATTTATACTTGAAAACAAAACCCAGGCAAGTTGCATTTACGATAATTTATTCAAGGTAACATAAATAAAGTGCAAAGCATTTGATTTGACACTACCTGATATTGAAAATTCAACATCAAGAAGGAGTAGCCCCAAGATTATGCAAATTTCAGGGTAGACGCACGTCACCGAGTTATGCCAATGATGTGAAATACGCAGCTGTCCAGCGCAGGTTGAAGAAGATATAAGGGAAGGAACCTGCCGAATGTTTAATTTTCGTGCCGTAATTTCTGATAAGGAAGTCAGCGTAGAAAATTTGTTCTTGTCTCAGAGGACGCGTGTAAAAGCAGAGAATGCCGGGCCGTCGTAAACGGAGACAGTTCCAGCAGACAGATAATTATACGATGGGCATGTTGATTGGACTAAGAAGGGCAGGTCCATCTCAGTTGACACACATCTGGACGCGTCCACGATGCATCGGATGTGGAGCCGATGGTTGGAAAAAGGAAATTTGACAAGTTCGAGAGGTACCGGCGCAGCCAAAGTGACGCCAGTACTCGTGGATCGAAGCATCCGCCGACAATCGGTGACGCACCCGCAAGCCACCTCTACCTCCATTCTGCAGCATTTTCAAGACACCCTAGATGTTTCAGTATCGACCAGAACCATTTGCCGCTGATTGGTGGCTAATGGCTTGCACTCGTAGCGTCCGTTAAGAAGACAGCAACTGACACCCCAACATAGACCTCAACGTCTGCAATGGTGCTGGTCTCGAGCGATGTGCAAGACTGAATGGCATACATCTGTTCTTAGATGAGTCACGCTTCTGTTTCTCCAATGATAGTCGCCGCGTACAATTGTGGGGTCGATGTGAAGAGAGGTCCAATCCAGCAACAATTTTGGACCGCCCTAACGCCTGACATCGCGGCATCATAGTTTAGGTAGCAGTTGCGTACGATTTCAGGTCACCTCTAGTTCGTATTAAGGGCATTATGGACACAACGATAAATGAATGATATGCTGCGGCCGGTGACACTCCTTTACCTTCAGTAAGTGCCCAACGCCTTTTATCAGCAAGATAACGCCCGACCATACACTGCTTGCAACAGCCAACCGGGGAATGGAAAGCCCTTCCTCAGAACAGTGTCTGTAGTATTATTGACTCTGTACTTAGACGTATTTACTTCGTGTATCGCCGTCCTAGTGTGGTCCTACAACCTATTGAGCCAACGCTATTCTCTCTCTGTACTACGCATATTATTTCGAAATAAAGATCACTTATTATTCGTTGCTGTCTATCACTGTCTGCCGAGTTTCATCACTTTCTGACCACTCCTTCTTACTGTTGCATTTTCAGTGTCGGGTAGTTAATTGACTTCTAAAATCTTCTGAAATCAGACTGCAATGTTTTGCAAAGCGACAATAAAATTTAAGAAAACATGAAATGATAAAACTAAAACAAAATATGTCAATTAATGTGAGCTCTGTATCTGTGAGTTTAAATGCAAAATAAATTACTTAATTAATAAGTTTCAATAATAAATTTATAATTTGTACTTAAAATTTCTTTCTGCAATATCTGATAATGTAGTATTATGCAGAAATAAAATCTTTCGAAAAATATAAAAAATAAATAAAATATATTTTTGTGTTTTACGTAGTGAACCAGGGAAAAGGTTTGCCTTTAGTAACTAAAAACTTTATTTCTTTTTTGTTTCGTTATTTTTGTTACATCTTCGGGAATTTGCTAGATGATTTCCTAGCTTTCTGTTTTAGGGCGAAGGATCGACTATACACACCCTGTCCCCAAAAAAATTCCAAATAGAGTTCAAATAAGAGCAAATTAGTTGGAAAACTGATCAAGCTTTCATTATAAAACATTTAAATTATTCTAAATGCAGCAATACGCAAAATTATGAAAATACTTTTGCTAATTTAGAAGTGTATAATATTATTAAAAATGAATTGCTAGAACAATCTGAGTAGAAAATTGAAATTGCACAAACTTATTATATGTGGTAATGCAGAGCTCTTTTAGAGTTTTCAAAAAATTTTAAAATTTCAGAATGTTCGTGATAACATTCTTCATAATTCTTTGCCACTGGAGATCAAAAATTATGTTTTTCATATTTTTTATGATTATTAATGGAATATTAGCAACTAATGTTTTTACAGTTATCTACATCGAGATGAGTAGATTTACATATACGATTTTGAGAAAATTTGCAAGTTCAAGACTAGAACAACTTTCTTGTGAGAGGGCTCCAACATTATTCAGATAAACGGAAGCATACAAATCAGCCTCAGATACTTTTCAGTATGTTCTCAAATTAATTTTAATATGCACATACTAGTAAGTCGATAGTAATTTTAATAAAGTATTGATATTATTTTATTACTACGAACAATGCATTTAATAAAGTCTTAGTTTAGAAAAAAATGTATTTATATGCAATACATTAAACTAAGCATGAATTCAAGAATTATTAAGATTCTAAAATATAAAAATCTCTCAAATTAAGAAATCTCCTTAACATAACAGTCTGCTTATTGAAATGTTAAATTCTATTTCGCATGTATTCAAAATTCAGTGTTTCTACATATTATGTTCAGTCATAATATTATTTGAATAGTTAGTTACACAGTGTTTTTTGCTAATAAGAAAATGTGCATTTAAACATGAGAATTAGTGTGGAACAATATTTAGAAATATTGACATTGTTTTTCTCTTCGATCCACTCAATTCCAGAAGAGATTCTGGGCACCTCTGTTCCCAAGCGTTTAGCTCATAATTTTTCTGTACTTTTTTAAAGCTAAAGCACAGTTTCTACAGCACATAACTGAAACATTATTGTATAAACTTCAGACGTTTTGAGATTTTAAGTGCGAAATTCTATAAGTTTGTATTTAAATAAGAAATGCATTATGAGAAAATACATTAAGTTTGCGAAAGAGTATAAGTCTTTAACGAAAACAGTTAATGTGTTTCCGGAAATATATCCACAAACATTGCCCTAATGGCCAAATAAATATAATTCGCCTGCTTGGCTTCGATTTCCCAAAATAGTCTACTTTTCCGATATCGAGTACAATACGACTGGCCATATTTGTATCGAGTCTCCAGTCACCTAATGTTGGGGATAACATAAATTTCGACGCCTTCAGCTGAAGGAATCGATTTATTTCGGTTACCAGGTGGAATCTTTTATGATGATGGACCTTAGATTTTACCCTCTAGATTAATGATCTAACAGAAAACTCAGAATGATTCCCTTTCTGTTTGTTCAAGGAATGTTTGCTTTAATAACGTTTGGATTGAACTGTTTATTCTCCCAATAAACTAGGAGAACATTGCTTTTTAATTTAATTCATTAAGCAAAATATTTCCATAAACTGACATTTCAAATCAGTGAATTAAGAAACGTTTTTAATTTGAATCATTTCATTCCGTGCATCCATTCTCCGCTGAATTAATTTCATTATTTTTCGTTTATCCAGCTCATTAAGAGTGATATCGAAATGCACTTTCAGAGCTCGGAATTAAAGGCTTAAAATTAAATGCTTTATATTTTTGTCATAAAAAGAAGCTATTCATAAAATGTATGTGTAATATTCAGTGTGTAATAATTTGCTAATGCAATTTATTGAAAACAGATTTAGTAAAATTAAAAAGATTACCCAGTGGAATTTTAAGAAAGAAGTTTAATTTCCTTAGACTAGAATATTTTACTGTCTGCTTAACTTTTATATGTATATTTTATTCTAATTCAAAGCGAGAAACGTTAACTTTAGTGGGTCTCAGTAACTATTGCTGAATTTTAGGTCATACATATTAAAACACTTCTATTTAAAAACATAAATGAAAATCTCTTTCCTTTATTCAAATAATTGTAACTCTAAACTTTAAAAAATTATCCTGAAATAGCATATTTCTTCTTACAACTCCCGCCTTTAACATAATCCTAGAATTACTAGACGAATCTGGTTTAAATTTTAACTGTCGCTTTGCAACGAAAAAAAAATCAATATTTTTAAAGTACTTCTGTCTCTTACAGAACACGGTATAAGCTTATAATATCCATACTTAGCATTTTCCGTGAACCTTTTGTATAATGGATCCTTCAATGAGGTGTCGCTCACTGCTTTACAAATTAGATCCTTTGAGCTGGAGTCGCAAAATTTTAAGCCTTCTACTGAGCAGGAAACTGATCGATGCGATTGTATTTCTACTGTAATTCATTATGTTCTCTCAAACATTTGAGTTGACGATATCACTTGAGACAGTTTTAATGTAATTATGATGTGTATAACTACAATATGTGTAATATAATGATTCTAGATTTGGAAAATAAAGATACAGAAAATACAAACTAAGTAATAGAAGTTTTAATGCAAGCCGAATAGTTATTATTATAGTTAGAATTAAAACCCTGAATAATTTTCGTTCAAAGAAAATGCAATTATTTTGATGAGAATATTGCACGTTCTTTTTTGCGGTACTATGCTATGCTACAATCTGAAAACCCTCCTACCTGTTTCACACATGTTCTTTTGCTACTGAAATCAATTGTGTTTCACGTAAACAAATTTAATCTTCTCTCTCGTTTCAATAATTACGAAGTCACTATTTGAATTTTTTTAATAATATCATTCCCAAATCAAGAAATTTCAAAGAAATCAGATGTGTCTGCTGCATAAAGCCTACTTATTACAAAAACAAAAATGTATTTTGTAAAATTAGTCATTTAAAAACGGTTTCACAGATTTTTCATTCAGGGTCGTTAGCAGAGACATTGTCAAACGTAATTTATTCTAAGTATATGAAAATATGAAATTTTCAGTAACTGTTTTGCCCTAAAATAAAATTACCAACCTTTTTCACGAAACAGTCTTATATGATTAAAAATATTTCCCTTTCCCTTTCTCTTATTTTACTTATTTATTTATTTTCTATCTAGAGTTTCTTGAAGTGTCTCGAATAACGTTGCGAAATGTAATATTGTGTATAATAATCTTTCATTAGGAATTAGAAAGTTATTTAAATTTAATGTAACTTTTCTAAGTCAAAAATAATAGAATTTTCATGTAGATTCGTATGTTGTGGTTCGGCGAAACCTTAATTTGTATCAAATTGCGTTGTTTGTTTCCTTCGATAGCTGCATGTGAGTGGGCGTTTTTTTTAATAACTAGTGTGGGATATATTCAGAGGCTATATATGTAGAACACCATTTCCTATTGTAATGACCTGTGTTCCAAGTATGATTTACTACTTATTTTCTAAATTTTAACAGTAACGAAGTAAATTTTTCAAGAAATTTCATGATATTGTTAATTGTTTCTCCATCATAGTACAACAGATGTACAGAGTAAAGAAGAACTTTACCTCTAAAGGTTTAAGTTAAGTAACAAGTTTATAACCCTAAAAACAAAGACGAAGAGTAATAATAAATATCGTTAACAGAAACTAATGAATGTATTTTTCTATTAGAACTACTACGTCAGGTTTTTTTCATCCTTCTTTTTTACAAACTGTGAATCGCCAAAATATTGTTACCTCTCAAAAAAGATATTTTTGGTTTTCTCTTTTTAATTGGTATGGAGGAAAGCTGGAATACGCAAGAATCATTTGAATGCATGTAATTCTTACTTTAAAATGCGTATAAATTACAGAGATTTAATTTATAATTTTGAGTGCGGAATTTTACCCAAATTTAACTTTGAAATATAATAAACGCAGCACATGAGTTATTTGGATATAAAAATTAATAAATTTGATAAATACAATCTAACTAATATATAAAGACTCTTTTATTAAATTATGCAAAATATGAAAGTTAATATACATCTGTGGTTCTGTTATCTGCATACGAACAGAGAACGAATCTTAACATCATTTAGGATAATATTGCTATAATGTTTGGCACAATATTTTTGCGCTTGTCGAAGATAATATTACTAATGAGAAAGTATAGAACTAGTTTAATTGTATTTACATTTTAAGCTTTTTAGTTAAAAAGTTTTCCTTTGAAGCTTTAATAGCTGTACATTTTAAAATTAATTTACGTTGATCTCAGTAACTCATTATCAAAAATATTGGGAGCTCATTAATACTAAGTACTAGGTAAATACTAGGTATTTAAACAAAAAGCAGTGGTAGGTCGTTTTATCGTACTTTCGAAGATATTTTATTTACTTGCGAATACAAGACTTTCCAACTTATTTTCAGAGATATCGTTATTTTTTTCACTTGATTGCTTACAATGGAATGCTAACAGAGAAGAATGAAAAATATTTTTTAAGGTGGCCAGTTCCAATTCGCCTGTAGCATAGTCGTATATTCTTCAAATAAACAACACCTTTTCTAGGTTAAATATTTACTATACAACTATGTACAGATTACATTTTAGAAGAAATAAAACATTTTCGCTACAGTAGAGCGCGCTAAGCAGTGTCTGCTCCCTTCTCTGCCACATAACAATCTCACTTTACTCTCAGCTGCGACCAGGGGGACAATCCGCTCCCCTCTTCCGGCCATGGCGAGAAGAAGAGTTCTGTATCCCTTCTTTGAGGGTGGGTAACCAAGTGTTCTTTAGAGCAAGGAGACGTTACACGCCAAGTACTACATCCCCTCTGATGATTCCTTTTGAAGACGAAGAAAAAGCAGAGACAAACCTCAGATCTTAGCTGACGGGAGAAAACTTTATATGCAACAGTTAACACCTTGCAGTAATTAAGATTTGGGAAGAGATACGTTTGCCCCATTCTGACCCCTATGTTGCTTATTTATGAACCATTAAACGCTCAGAGTGATCATTGATTAGTGCTTCAAGGAATGCAGTTGTGACGCTTCTCTTTAAAATAAAATATCGAGACTCACATATTTGTTCCATTCGGACGATTTCCTGAATATATTGATAGAATAAACTGCCTAATTAATTACCTATACCAACTTACTAGTAGGTTGTGACTGAGTAAATTTGAGTGACTAACTGACTATTGAAAACTGGCAGATGGCAGATTTTTAGTAAGACAGGGAACACTTCCCTCTATCCTTCCAAGTGCTGAAATAAATAATGTGCCTGAAAAGGTTGAGAAGAGCACGTTTTTTATTTCCTATTAGATTCCACATCGAAAAATGTAATTCAAAAGTAAAGAGAAAATGTTTAATCCGTACTGAAGTACAGGACAACATGGTCAAGCAAAAATATTTCGCTTCGATTTCAGTATAAAGAACATAATTAAACGTGTATTTGACTACCTTAAGGCATGTAGTTATTTGAGGCTTTTTATTTAGGTTTTTCTTCCGTAATTCTTGTCTTATTTCCTCTAAATCATGCAGTTCTTGGATATATTTCTTCCAAAAATGCAAAATTAAAACAATATGATTTTTTTATTTACAGATACACTAACTGCCATATTTTTCTTGTAAATTTATTTAAAACTAACTGCCATAGTTTTCTTGTTAATTTATTTAAAACTTATATTTGGGAAATCATTTGTTTCTAACTTTATAAGGCAGAAAAGTGTTTTACTCAAATAACACTTTCCTAATCAAATTCGCTGAAACAACCTTGTATTTGGCGTACATTTACTAAAAACACTCAATCGATTTCGAGGGCAGCTACAGGTCCCTCCTCATCGATTGAGTGTTTTTAGTAAATGTACACCAAATACAAGGTTGTTTCAGTGAATTTGATAGCTTTATAGTTGGTTATCTGCATCATTCAGATGAGAGGCTGTTGACATATTACAGACGTTCGCAGCCAAAACAGCTTAACTTCAGCGATGCCTTGTCAGACATTGGGTATTTTTCGAAGCAGGAGAGATGAAAAATAAGCAACGACATCAGGAGGGACCTGTAGCTGCCCTCGAAATCGATTGAGTGTTTTTAGTATATATACGCCAAATACAAGGTTGTTTCAGCGAATTTGATTGTCACATTGGCGTGTTACTCTTCTATTAACACTTTCCTAACCAAAAAGGCGATGAAGTATGGTCTCTTTGATGCAATATTTTATATATGTAGTTGGGTTTGAATTAATTTATATTTTAAAAAAGTATACAGAGCT
>KK112640.1:39954-65054 GCA_000611955.2 Stegodyphus mimosarum | reverse complement strand
AGTGGTCAGCACGCTCGACGCGTATTCGAGATGTCCGTGGTTCGAGTCCCGGAGAGGGCATTGTTCATTTTTCATCTCTCCTGTTTCGAAAATTACCTAATACCTCTACAGTGGCGCCCGAACTAAAAAAGATGGGGGACGATGATTCTGCACCACAAGAATTTGGCGACTAGGTCCCCTAATCCCCATTCGCCCTTTAAAAGGGGAAGTATATAAGGTATTTTTCCCGTCTTCTTGGCATGCCTTCGTGGTGTAGTGGTTTGGTTAGTACCCTCGACGCGTATTCGAGACGTCCGTGGTTTGAGTCCCGGCGAGGACTTTGCTCATTTTTCATCTCTCCTGCTTCGAAATAAGTTAATGTCTCTACTAGTTTAAATGGCAATTAATAAATGATAAGAATGATTTTATAATTGCTGTAAATCTAAAATTTTAACTAAAAATACTGAATATGTTATAGTTACTAGCTGATCCATTTACACATCTTCCCGCGTATGAATACTTTGCATTAGTAGTGGAACGTGCACATTAATCAAGGAGTGAGGATATTTACGTAACGTATTGCATTATATCTTAAGATCCTAAGATTAGTCTTGAACTTAATGCTTATGAGATCCAAGATTTCCATTTCCAAGTACCACAAAAGTACTGTAATTAAAATATGAGATAAAATTTAATTTCCGAATAACATCCATGCGACTTATCTAATGAAGTAAAACTCGTTGGGTAATGAACCAATTTAAAATAAATCAGAGTAACTAGGAAAGAGCACTCTTAAAAATTACGAATAACATTTATACGTAATGAAAAAAATACTGAGAGGAAAATTTATAGAACAGTAAAATAAAACAGGCCGATTATTATTAAACAGTTGATAAAGAACTTGTAAGAGTTTCATTATTTATCAACAAACACTCAGTAACTTAACATCGTATTTGACAAAGTTTTCAGCCTTTATACCGTAATGATCAAAATCGTTTAAGCAACATTAAGCTGAAAAGAAAAGCATGTGCTTTTTTTATCTTCAAATAGGGAGAATCTTCGTTAAAAATACAGGAAACAATAATTAATACTACACTTTCTTCTTTTTCTGGCGCAATTTGGTCCTTTTTCTTTATCGCACAGAGTCGGAGCATTTTATAATTACGCAACTTTTTAAGTAAAATTATTGCCAACATCATAAGACCTGCAGTACCTCCAGACTTAAATAATATTAAATCCATATTGAGGTTGTCTAAGATAGCTTTCAATAAGTTTATTTCTCAGCGTTTCCTTTTGTATGAAATCCAAACAAATAAACTGTCTTGGTCCTGATATATTCACCTATTTTGAGGGTGTATAAAATACATCTCTTTACATATAGTTAAACAATTATAGCGAACATCTCTTTACGGTTCTATATGGAATTGATTTAAAATATGAGCAAAATTTGATTAGCAAAGCAATTGTGTTACCTATTGACACTTAATGCGAACGTTTCGAAACGTCAATTACCCTACTTCTCGCTCAAACGCCCAATAGAATTAACGTAAATCAAAAGATTTGCTTAAAAATTTCGTTTATGGTGGCAACCCATTCTGAAATATATGTGTCTGATCTGGAGAAGTTTATTAATTTAGCAGTTTTCATTTGTTGTTTCAAACAGCCGGACACCTGCAATGCATTTGTTGATAATGACAAATAGCCATCGTCATTTAGCCATTTCATTACCAAAAACGTTGCCCAATGTTCACCACATGGGGAAATCACTTTTACACTTGTAGGGTTGCTACTGATAACTGTTTTGAAGTCCTGCACACCCTACTAGACTAGCAGCGAGTTATCGCTACGTTTTTAACAACTCACAAATCATGTGAAAGGTTTAAAACAACCTTTTTATTTAGTTCAAATTCAACATAAAGGCACACCTTGTGCAACAAACAATGAAGCACCATCTTTCGCTAAATTAAATTAAGCAATAACAGGTGCATGGTTCCCACTAGTTTGATGATTAAGGTAGTTGCAATAATATGTAAGTACCTTTCTATTATGTAATAAAATACCCTATTCTTGTTATTGAATAAAAATTTAACAGATAACAGAAATTGGTTAATTCATCCTTATTAAAAAAGAAGGCGGTGCATGACCAAGAGCCGCAACCCCAGAATGATATAAATGAAATATATACATGATATCTATAATAATGGCAAAATTGACAAAATAAATTAAGCAATAACAGACAATTAAATTCAAACACAAGTAACGTAGTCAAAGACCTACACATTCAATGGAATAAGAAATATGCTGAGCTATTTTACCAGTGCATAAGTTTAAAGTATCGGCTAACGTGAATGCCAAAGCCGAAATTTCACTTTTAAATGGATCTGACGAAATATTAACAGCAAAAACGAGTGACAAAATCACTCTCCTAAGAATTCAACATCCTCAGCTTACATGCAGTCGAAGCTAATTTGCATTCTGGTGAAGAATATGGAAGGAAGAAGTTTTAATAAAGATCAAAATTATAATAAGTCATTAATTAATATAAGAATCTTACACAACAACAAGAATGGGGACGCCCCTTCTTAATTTTCATTAGGAACACTCCGAGGAAAGAATTCGTGTGTCTCCGTCCCTCACTCCCTACCACCAAACTTCTCCACTGGGCTTTCGACTTGCTAGTGTTTTACATGTTCCCATACCAAACAGACACTATACATGACGAGTTTTATCATACGTATAATCTTGAACAATAAATAACGTAATTATTGTTGCCGAAGTAGTGTTGGCACGAATGAGGAATTCAAATCGGTATACAAAACTAACATCATTATGTAAGTAGCGATCAATTTCAATATTTGATTATCTGATTAGATCGCATTTTATTGGAACGCAGAATAGTAACAGTGCTACAAACCATTATGTATAGTTAATGCCAATCCCAAGCAATCTATGGCAAGTTCACCTTCTTGTAAAATCTCTGTTACAAAGAACAGCGTTCAGTTGCTCCTTTACGGTTGCATGTGAAGCCATATTCAGTCTTTAGGATTCTCGAAATACACAAAGTCCGTTATATATATATAAAATAATCAGACATTGGTTTATATTCTGGGCTCAGCTGCTTATCATAGTTACAGATATCGACAGAAAAGTATCAAAGAAATTCTTAAGAATGATATTCCCTACTACCTTTACTCACTAAGGCCGTATTTCTTGTTCTGTCACATATTGTGATAAATTTACTCTTGTACGCCCGTCATGAATTTTAAGATTTTATTTACAAGTAAAACTACCGATCTTCCAGCAGTAATCACTACGAAACTTTCAACTGTGAACATGCGTGAGAAGTAAACAGCAGGTGCGACAGAAAGCATTTCGCAGCCATCCCGAAGCCCCAGATTTGAGCGTATAAAGTGGAGCGTGTGCTCTCGCGATTTGCAGCCATAGATAGGCATACGTAATGTATCTGTGAAGTTTGAAGCAATGTGTCGTCAACAAAAATAACGTAACCTAGCATAAAGTTGCTCCTGTCATACACATTCATCACTTTCCTGCATGCTAATGTGTTGAGAGATGGCAGAATTGCCAAGAAAGTTGATGCGTGCACCATCGGGTAGGTAATGACGGTAAAGGTTTTACAGATAGGAGTATTACACATATCACGCAACGTAATATTAGAAGCGGAAGAGGGATCTGGAGAGTTGAAGGAAACATATGCTGGATTTAAAAGTGGTATAGCTGCTTTGACCAACTTTTTTAAATGGCCATTAGTAAACTTGTAAGGTTTTAGTTAAACTAACCAAGTTTTATTTTAATTTAAATCTTTCTATCTCCTCTCTGTTTCAACTTCCCGTCAGAAGAAGCGCGCGTTTTCAGCTTATGTTAATTTTGAAGTACAGCCAAGTACTATTTAAACCAGAGGTAGAAACCTCTCAATGTGAGAGAGCTTTAGTCTCAGATCACGGTCACTCTGCTCAACGTTCGCCTGACCAGCTAGCAGTTAAAATTTATAAGCCATAGTGCTTACTACGTGATTGCATTTTGAAACAAATTGAAGTGCGCTAGTATTAGTATAGCTTACTACGCATCCTTTCAGTTAGAGGCCAAACGTAGAGGCCAAACTCCGCGAATTGCTCTGTGAGCAAAGTTTAATTAGATTTCTATTTTAGTTTCAGTATTAAATTTATTTGATTGTTAAGTTATGCCCAAGTGTGGTCTTTTACTTTCTGTATCTCTCCCGAGTTGGGAAGTGTGTAAAAAATAGTGATTTAATAAAAGAGGATTTCAAATCCCTTTCACGTGCAGTTATTCTCCAGCACAATAGCTACACCAGAACATAGCGTACCTTCCGCTCCCTGTTCCAGTTCAGGACTTGAGAAGAAGAACCCTTGTAATTAATTCACCATGTTTGCAAAGAGTATGCACAGAACACTCAGTCCTGATAAACTGACTGTCCCATATTGCCGGCTTTTTGGAATTAGATGTATATATGCTAACAAATAAGTGCCATGTTGTCGTTCACTGTACCGCCATCTCAAGAGCAGTAACAGTTTGCCGCATTTTGCTCGATATTATCTTCTGCTGGGCAGTTGATGCTAAGGTTTCATTTTGCCCTCGTAGATACCAACCCTGCTAAAAATGCCCCATAAAACCAGTGAAACTTTCTTCTGATTTTTACTGTTTTGTATTGATCTCTATCACATATCCCTACTCAGATCAATATAATCCTACTAAACCTATAAAATCAAGATTCAAACTCCAAGGAGTTTTCTGCTGATTTCCGCTCACTGGTTTTTTTATTAGAATCGAAAGAATCATACTGATACCAGTACAATCGAAATGGATGCCAGTAAACCTTTGTTGGTGTATTTGGCTTCATGCACAATTTTGTTTTAACTAACATCTGCAGAACTCTTTCGCAAACAATAAAAACGAGAGAAAATTCAACTGCATTCGTTTTCTCTACTGATCTTTTATTTTATTTTAATTTAGTTTATTCATTTAAAATTGTATTTATTTATTAATTTTAGTACTAGTAAGATTAAGGTTATTTCAGTTTTGTAAACAATAGAAACTATTAAAGTTATCAAAACACAATGATCCCTCTCATCCCAACTCCATCCTTAAGACAGCCCCCCATGATATTTGTGAGAACATGTATAAACATCAGCCCTGTACCATGATGTCTTTGAAATGATCAGAATTAAATAGAACCCTAGTTGATGTTTTATAAAGTGTTCACTGTAAATATTATCTGCTTTTGGTTTTTTAATTATTTTTGTCCAAAATAATAATCAATACTTACAAATAATATATACATACACTCACAACGATGTACTCACACGTAATATACAGTCAACTCTTGACTATTCCCTGTTTCCAGATTTCTGCGGGGGTTGTCTCTAATAAAAGAGAGATAGTGTTTAGAGGTGAAGATTTCTTCTAAGAACAAAATATATTTTGATATTGAATATCACCTCTCTAAAGCCACCACGCCAAGAGGTGATCGCAAGCTGACCAGCGCCCGAGCAGTAAAGTCGCTAAACGCTGATAGTTCGTCTGGGGCTCGAATACCAGCCAACGGGCTGCCTGCTTAGGCGTTTTCGTTGTTTTTCCCATGTGTATACGATCCAATTTCACCTAGGAAGTTCTCCTCGAAGGCATTCCTTTCCTTAGGCAGGTAGCCCTTGTTTGCCATAATTAAATAAACCAAACCCAAAAGAAAAGGAGATCAAAATTATTTAAAACTTTGGTCTATAATTACTTATTTATGAATTTAATATTGTTATTATTATCGGCTACAATTTATATATCTGTGCAAATCCTTTGTTACGTATCTCTTTATTTTGATAGCCCCTTGTTATTTTTGTTCGCTTATTTACTTTTCGCTTATTTACTTATTCCAATAAAAAATACACACTTTAGCTTATGCAATCTTTCTCTTCCTGAGAAGTAGATATTCTTGTGGTTTAAGCTCGGTCGAACATGTTGTAGATAACTTTGAACGTGAGCAGACGAAAGAAAATCTTCTCGGTTTTCAATAAATTTATATTTAAATTAATTCTTTATTCCGTATAACTTCTGTTATAGCTTGGGATTTCTCCTTATTTTTAAAATTTTTTAAAAATATTATTTGAATTTCTTCTTTGACATAAAATTATGCATTTTCTGTTTTTGTAAAAAGTAAAACATTAAGTTATAATTTAATATTTTGCTTTTATAAAATAAAATGTGAACACTTTGTTAAAATGCTCAGTACTTATGTATTATTCCGTCGAGTATTAGCGGAAATTTCGACAACGGTGGGCAGTCGTCAAACGTTATTGCTGAATTCTAAAGGACATTGTCATCTATAATCGGCACTAAGTCGCGCTACTTGGCCAGTCGACGGGATAATGTTCAAGTATCAAATGTTATACCTCACTGGTTGCAATGCTAAAGTGTTTGAGAAACGCTATATAGATATATGCAGCGAGCTATAATGATATATATATATATATATATATCATTTGAAGATGTTATGTAGATCAGCATGTCTTCGAATACTAGCTTTCTGTTAATTGTATTTGCAAAATTTTATTCAGGGTAATTTAGTTTGTGAATTTATACAAATACTTGTACTGAAGCAAATGTTTGTCTTTGTACTGATTTATACAAATGTTTGCCTTTGTACCGATGTGCACAGAGAATGGCATAGAGTTTTTGTTATTTAAAGTTTTACTATTCATATTTGAATTTAAGTTTATAAAAATATTCTGTATGTTTTTGCTTTTTACCAATGTAGCTTTGCGAGCTTCATTTATGCTAACTATATAGTGCTGGATTATGAAGATTCAGCATACATCTATGTTTTGATGTACTAGTTTTTATAGGAATTTGGCCTATAGTTCTATCACCGTTCGATTTCATTCATTACTATCGAGGTTTGGCCTACGCATAAAGCCGTACAATTAATTCTATGGGGTTTTCGTCGACTGGTTTTTATGAGAAATTGGCCTACCTTTTTTTTATAAAGCATATTTAACAAGAAACCCCTATATAAATCGCTTGTAAACATACGTTGGAATTCGGGCGACTACTGGGTCCTAAAACGTCACCTTTATCACTTATATTTGTACCACAATATGAGGATGACATGCCATTACTTAATCGCACATCATTCCTATTACTGGACAACACTACTTAATGACTCTCTTGTATGCTTCTGGTGTGTATCACAGTATTCAAATAGTCATTGTCATAGGAGATGCATACAATCTACCAGAAATGCATCTTATCACACAACGACCCCGTAACTCAAGCATATAGTATTTGCCAATCTATGCCTGCAACTACTGCAGACGCATGCGCCATTTTGCACGCCCTCATCTTGGGAAGGTTATCGGGCGATTGTAAAATGCTACTCTTTGCATCTGTTGTTTTGTTCATATGCTTGCTTGATTACTCCTGAAAATTTCGACACTATTTTGTCGGGAAGACATAAATTCCTTTCACAGATATATATATATACGTGCTCGTGATTTTTAAATTTTGAGATCTGGAATTCTTATGAAGTTTAGATATTCAAATATATGCTTTAATTTTAGAAGGGGGGAAATGTATGAATTAAAAGCAAGTGACATTATTCCGTGTATTGAAAGAAATACCTATGACTCAGTTTTTGTTTCTTTCTCATTTTTATTTCATATTAAGAATTACGATAGGTATGTTTTGGGAAACTGTCGCACAATTCGCGTCATTTTGAAGATACTGCATACACAAGCATACGCATGAAAAGGGCATACGCAAAAATATAGACATATGTATAAACAACTTGAAATGTACGTCCAAAAAGACTTATATAAAAGGCTCACATATGTCCTGAATTAAGAACTTTCCAGGTGTGCTAGACATGTGTAGCTATAGAAGAAATAAATGAACAATAAACTAAGCCTATTCATCCATACGGGTAATCTCAAGCCAGCTATCTTTTAAGAACGGCGACTTCGCTTTACCACAGTAGATAAATGTCGAAGAGCGCTATTACTTAACGACGAACAATTCTGAAGAATATGAGAAAAACAAAAGGAAAACGAATACCAACGTTGCCATGGTGATATGATGCTCGGCTCACTTTTGGAATTTCTCTTCCAGATGTCAGAAAACGTTAGAGCTATCGCTTAGATTTATATTGCTTACATTTTGTTTTTAAACTACTCAGACTATATAGTTAAACACCATCTTTGACAGTTTTATTGAGAATTACTAGAACGACACCTTTTATTTTTTTCCGAAATAATACAAAGCATTGAAGAACTATACTTTCAGTATTGTAAATTTATCATTCAAAAGTTCCTAAGGTAGGATACTTTCGTGCAGAACTTTCTAAGGGAACCTGGCTTTTATATACTTTCCATATGAGGAAAACCACAAAAACTAATAATGTAGCCAGCCCGTTGGCCTGGAATCTAATCCAGGTCGGAAATACACCAGTGTTTGGAGATTTCACTGCCGGTCGCTGGTTAGCCTAACTTACTTTTGAGATGCTGATTTCGGATATCAGGTTATATCAAACTCACGGTGTGAACAAAGTTATTAATTCCCTCTGAAGGAAATAGCTGTCTTTCTCATCCAAAATGTTTTCCCTCAAGGAAATATTTAATTTCATAAATGACCATAAAAATTCATTATATCAGTTAACATCTATCAATCAAGAAGATAAATAAATGTGAAATATCTTTTTCCATAGGAATGGAGGTACACATGCTTTCCACATGCAAGGTTCATTGCAACTTCTATAGCAATCCCATCGCCTAATCTCGAAGTTGGAAAAGAAAATGTTTTCATGTTTTATAGAATTCAGCCGATTTTCCGAAAGAGAATTGCATGTTTTTGCTTGAGAAGAGAAATTAATGGATGCTGAAACCTCTAAAAGTGATTTAGAAGAACTTTCTCAAAAAGCCCCAATAAAAAAGGATATTTTCAGAGATCAGGTATTGTTAATAGTATGTATTATCTATTGACGCAGAGTAATAATACTATACACTAACGCAGAATTATCAAAAGCTGCAACAGAAATCAAAGCTTCCTTTCAAAGTTACTTCGCAGTAGTATAGTACTTATTATTTTATAGTATTCTGTTCCATAAATGCTTTTAATCTGTCTAAAAGGTTCATTAAGAATTGCTATTCGGAATTTTGTTTCGTTTATTTAAAATTTTCCTTATTGTACCTAAAAAGGCCTATTCTAACAACTCGAGGCAACAGGTCACACCGGATATTTGTTTTTCTTGTTGGTAGCCAGGATGACTGTATTTCTGTACTGCCGTCGAGACGGTATGGCAGTTTGGCACGTTGACCACAGTACCGATGAGTCGGGTTCTAATCCCAGAGAAGGTATGAAGGTTTGTAATTATAATGTCTGGGCGATCAGCAGACGCTCAAAATACGATAAGAGTTGAAAGTTCTCTCGAATGATTGAAGGTATCAGAAGAGGGCTGAGACATCGTTGAATCGCCTCCTGAATTATTGTTCCTCAAAACTTAGGGGGGGTAGAACTGAACAGTTACCAAAGCCCGGAGATACCTAATATACCTACGAGAACGCAGAGGTGTCAGTCTTGCTTCACTTTATATAGCTATATTTATGTATTAGTACATATACATAAACACATTCACTGTACACTGCGCAAAAAAAATGGGACAGTTCTATATCTCCTGTTCTACTGGGCCAATTGCAGAAATTCAAATTGCGTTTTTCATGTCTCGAAAGCGCGATTTAGGATATATATTAGATTTATATATAGCATTGTCCTAACATAGATATTTTGACACAAAATCGGACTTTTTCTGAAATAACATATCAATGGTTTCCATTTTTCGATTCTACGACTCAAATTATGCCTAGATATTAAATTTTGTAATTTTTTGTGAGGAATTCATGGAGAAATTTAAAAATTTATCTTGGCGGATATTTTTCAGTTTGCACCTAGAATAATTCACTTGGCGAACTTCTTAATTTACAGCAACCTATTTTCCTTTCCTTTTTTTCATTGTCCAGAGCAGAAAAAATGTCATCATTCTTACTTTCAAAACATTTTAACAGAGTGTGTAAACCAAATTTTCGTTATTATCGCTTATAATAAGTACGCCAATATGTAAATTCACGTATATCTTAGGAAATTTTGAATGAAAACTCTGCTGTTTTGCATGTATGCTTAGAAATACTGCTGCTTTAAGATGATGGCAAAAGTTTTATCGGTTATAATACAGACGTTTTTTAGAAAAAATTATAAAAATTATTTTAAAATACAAATTTTAAAAATAAATCATAAAAAATTAGCTAATTTTATTTAAAATGAACCTAAATTTTGAAATATGAAAGGAAGAATCAAATAACTTTAATAAAAAAAAAGATATTAAAAAATATATACTAAATTCAATTAACATTGAGGAGCTACAGAGAACTAATTTTTTAAAACCTACCTGTGCGATTATTACAAAACTTGGCAGTTTGGTATAATTTGAGTCGTAGTATCGAAACATGGTAAAACATTGGCATGTCATTTCATAAAAAGTCCGATTTTGTATCAAAATACCTATATTAGGACAATGTTATATATAAATCTAATACATATCTTATGTTGCGCTTTCGACATGAAAAACGCAAGTTGAATTTCGTCAATCGGCCGAGTATTGCGCTTTCGACATGAAAAACGCAAGTTGAATTTCGTCAATCGGCCCAGTAGATCGGAAGATATAGAACTGTTCCTTTTTTTGCGCCGGGTACATATGTATTAAAGCACTAAAGTCTTACGAGCAACTCTCTTTACCTAAAATAACCATATTTGTTAATGAAAGGGAAAAAGGTTTCCTCAGTCCATTCTATCCATTTGATAAAAATATAAGGAAATTCCTTAGAAATGAATAACAAATTTTTCTCCGCAGACATATGCAAAATACCTTTAGTAAAAGTAAATTTTTTCTCTTGATTTAAGTCATAGTTTATAAAAATATTCCCCGAGAAACATCGCAGTAAACCATTGTGTCAGGTGGTAACAGAATAAGGAAAGATCATTTTTATTTTCCCCTATGGAATCTTATTAGAATGGAAAACTTTTAATATCTAATATATATAGCTTCATTGTGAATTAAATTCATTCCAATGAAAACACGTTTTTATTAAGCGTTCACATTTAAAGGCAAGAACATTGAGTTTGAGGCGTGATATATATTACACAATTCAGGAATTTGTTCTTAGAAGAGATCAGTCATTATAACTGATTTAATCTCGGTATTACATCAAAGTAATACGTATCTTGCGTTCCCCTTTTTAAGATATTAAGAGACTCACAAAACCACCCTTTCTGAAGCACTGGACAATGAAAACGGTTATGTTACACACATCCAGTATGTGTTATACTCATATTTTGGAAAAATGCTCTAATGTTTTTAAATGTGTCAGTTTTTTTACAACTCTTATTCGTTATGCGAAAATTATTGGCATCTTGTCTTCTATATAATACACGTTCCAGATAGCACCATCCTCTTGGAAACCTCAAGTGAATTAAAAGAAAAAAATCTTTTTGCAATTTATTCAAGATTGAATCATAATATAAAAAATTATATACATCCAATTTTTAAATTTTCCCCTCCCGAAAAATATAGACCCCTTCAACTTTTTTATTTATAGCTTCGTAAAACGAGATATGTTCTTGATAGTTCTATTTTCTTGAAAAACTGGTGCAAATTTTTACAGTTTTATTAAATGCAGTTAATGTCAATTTCTTGGATATATTTACTTACGATCAGCTGAAAAGGAACTGATAAAAAATTAACAATAGTTATTCTAATTAATAAGGTTTTAAAAATTCAAAAATAATATATTTCTTTGCTATTTAACTTTTATATTATTTAAAACACCTTTTTATTTTATTTATTATGCTAAGTATGGTTGTTAAACATTAAAAGTGTAACTCAATCTATGACAATAATGAAGAAATAACGCAAGTTTAAAAAACTGATAAAAAACGCATTAATCTTTCAATTTTTCTTGGGTTCTCGTTTTGCGATAAAAAAATTCTATTTTTGCCTATCAAAAATGCTGATCACGACTGCAGTTCCTAGTGTTAATGTTCAAAAAGAACCTACGCAATCCCAAACTATTCTGCAGGCCCTGAGCACATAAACAAGAGTCACGCTTAATATTCTCACATATGTTACTCTGAGCAACATTTGCGAGGCAATCAACTAAAACCAGGTGGTTCTCAAGAACATAACGATAATACATTTCTCGTGTTTGCGCTTATTTTCAGATTCCTATAACGCGAGATTCTCGGTCATCATGAAGAGAAATATCAACCAGACTCAACATCACGTTTCTATTTCTCAGCAGTTTCTCATCTGTTATTCAGGAGAAAACGTTTTTCTCCAGTTATGTTTTGTACCCGTGCAAAAGTTAATATAAGAAATACGTATTTGTCTAAATAGTGGCAGATTTTACTAAATTACTATTAGATATACATTAATTTCTTTAAATTTAGAAGAATTCTGAGGTAACAATTCTAACATAGCTGAAATCTAATACAAACTGGAAGGTGAAAGAATATTTTACAGCCAACGAAAAGAATACTTTTCAAAAACATTTGTAAATAAATTATTTCATATTCCTGTATCCAATGATGCTAAACGACTACCTGCATATTGCAATTACTACTATAAACAAATAATTCACTACTAAAATATAAAATCCCAGCTACCTTTTAAAAAATATAAAACGTTCAATTAGCAAAATAAGGGTTTGTAGATATTTTTTTATAAACTAGAAATGTAGAATTGTCTTTTAGTACGCACGACATCAAGTAATACCTTTATTTACTAATAAAAGAGTCTACACAACCCTCAATTTCTTAAATTTTCTGAGATAATGTGAAAATTTTTAAACAATTTGTTACATTGTTCAACAATTTGCTACGCAGGTGTCTTGTTTCACGCTAAGTGTTTTAACATTTCTGCTTCCAACAACCTTCAGTTAATCGCTTTTTATTTATTTATAAAGAATAGTCCAATTATTTGCAAGCCAAATATTAGATATGAGTCTGACTTCTACGAAAACATTTTCTCACTGGGAATAAAAGAAAGTTAACTCACGAACTATCAGAACCATGTTTTCTCTTTAAATTTAGATTCCTGCTCGTTATTTACATGTTCTTAATTTGAATTCTTTGATGAAATTAACGAAATATTGGAACTGCATGAAAGTTTAGCCATAAGAAATAACGTATTAATTTAAATATATCTTACATATTCAGCATTTAAAGTATTTATGTACTTTTACGAAGTAAGCGATATACTATGATAAGCATAATTGTAATAAAATATTTGCGTAACAGAATTCCTTGCAAAGAGTGTACAGTGTTAAATATTTATGTGCTAATTGCAATACTGGAAGTAAAAAACTCTCTGAAATTCAAATTATTTAAAAGTTTACTAGAATTTGCATTACCATGTTTACGATAACTCATTAAAGTCGTTTCTAACCTTGTAAAGTTGGTTTTACAAATATCAATGAAGACGGTGTGTGTAAACCACCTTTCAGGTAGCACGTATTTTATGAATAACATGACTGATATTGAAAACTGTCAAACTATTATTATGAAGCATATTGTTTTTAAATAAGTCTGTTAACCAAGTCATAGATTTAGTTCAGAAAAATAAAAAATCCTTGACTAGCAGATCGGTATCAATAATAGTATTATTATTAACATTTCTTTTTGTAAATCGCAAAGTTTTGTACTTGTCGTAAAAATCAGACTTACTTGATTAAGATGTTTCGCCCAGAAGCTTCCGTTATCTTAAATAACTGTCACTGCAGTTCTCTCAGCAATCGTTTTTAAATTTTATTTTCAAACTGAAAAGAAATAAATTGAATGGAACATTTTCTTTCTTTGAAACCATTTTTGATTGGCTTCTTATGAACACTTCCTGCACGTGTTCTTTTTTTTTATTCACTAATTATTAAAACGAATCATAAAAAAATCAGTAAGCACTTGAACGTAAATATAGAACTTTAAAAGAGATCATTTCTCGTTTAATGTTTCACTTCAGGGTAAGAGATGCTTTTTGATTCCCTTTAGAGTTAATTAAAGAGCCACAGTTTTAACCTCCTTTCAAAACTGCCAAATGATACAGCAGTTTTCGTTTTCTTAAGACATGCACTTCACAAAAGAAAGTGATAAAGAATTTTCTCTCTGAGCAGGAGTTTAAAGTGTTTTTACTGTTGTGTATGTGTCTCGGTGGAACGTCGGATTCCCAAGTAGAACATGCCAAAGCATTTTATGTCTTGTCGATGTATAAATTTTAAAATTCATAGAAAACGGCAAACACTTATTGCTTGCATGCAGCAGTTGTCTTTAAAGTTTAATATTTAACAAATTTGCTCATGCAGGATCAGTGAAAACTTTATGCTCTTAATTTAAACCAAAACACCACAGACCACTGTTATATTTTCGAGCTACTCGATAATTTCAAAAAAATAAACTTAAAAAAATACATGAAAAAATTGGATAATGTTAGCTTTCGGAAAATACCTCTGACCAGGAAAAGGTAAAATGATAGATCCTTATATGTTCAAAACTGATGGAGACTTCCTACAAAATGTAAACTAATTTCGTGGGAGAGAAAATTTATTCTATTATCAATTGCAACCATTTTGTTCTTTCTGGCGTCATAAACTAATCGCACATTTAACCATGTATAAAGACTTACAAAATAGTTATATCTGCGAAATATTTAGCGTAATCACGAAAATAATGTTTGACAAAACAAGAAAATAAACTCTGGCTTCATTTTAAATAAGTTATGCATTGGAAATGATGGTTACCAAAATCTTTTATATTTCCAGAAATAAAATGGCATCCTTTGGCAATTAATGTCATCAATTAAAATATTTAGTTCTTCAGTATTTTCTCCAAATTTAGTAGCAAGTCATTAATTAGACGTAAATTCATTTAAGTACGTAAGCCCTTTTACTTGAAATTAGTGAATTGTTATTTGTCTTAGAATAAGTGTGTAGTAATTAATTAGGGGTACATTCCCTTAAATCCTTTTAGCAGTAATTAGTGAATTGTTATTTGACTAAGAACAAGTCATAAAAGTGAAGCAACAACCTGTATTAGGCATGGAGTTTTAAGCATATAAGTGTGTAGGGCAGGCTTTAAAACGCCTAACCCAGTGGGCCAGCTGTTTCGTCGATGGCGGAAACAAAGAAAGCAAGTAAATGTTGCTAAATTCAAAACATAGCATGCTTGTAATATTAAGTACTGTCCTAGAAGCGATGCAGCTTTTGTTATCTGATCAGTTACATGTCACATCAGTCTAATTATTTCTAAGGCATTTTTTAACATAAGGTCTACTAGTGACCCAATGAGTAAAACCAATAATTAAGGCCACAGGTAGGCAACTGATAATTTTTTTTCTCAAATCCTAGGTACAAAATAAATAAAAAGGAATAAAAATAGAATATATAAAACTGAAATAGCATTACGCAATCAAATATTGCAAGATAGTATACCTAAAATTGGTTGTGAACTATCTCAGTTTAACACCTATTCCTGGCAACTGAACGGACTGCTTTAAAAATTCTGTGGTTATGTTTCGGCTTTCTTTAACGGTTCTTATACAACTCTAGATCATAGCATGTCTAACTTGCGTTCTTTGGCTAACTTTTCGGCAGCCCAGTTCGAGAAAATAACGAAACATATATAATAACATTGTATTCATAAAAATTGGAATCCCAATGAATATGAGTGTTAACAAATTAGCTTTGAGTGTTAACAAAAATGCTTGAGACGATGTCTTTACAAAAATACTTTCTCAGATGACATTGAGAAAGTGCCAGTCCATTTGCAGATTGAAGTAACAAAATTCAGTGAGACTCAACTCTAAAGCAAAATTTCAGTGGAGTGAAGATCTCCGAATTTTTAAATGCTTGCAGCAGAAATCAAGAGTTAGTCCCAAAAGGCCGCAAAATTGCATTGTTAGTGATTTGCACGTTCGGTAGTACGTACCAGTGCGAGCAACGTTACTTACTTTTGAAGAGGGATAAGTCTCGAGATCCATGTTAAATACTCATCTGATTTTTCTCCTGCAAAAAGTTAATGCGAATAGCTCGATTTCAGACTGGTTTCAAGAAAGATACCTTGTATTTGGAAAGAAAAAAAGTAAGTATCCATCCACTGTCCTTATTATCTTATGCTCCTTCTATTTTTTAATAATTATAGTATTAGGCAAGATTTTATGCGTTTACTCACTTTTTCACTTGCTACATCATCAAACATGAAAATTGCATTTCTTTCATACGCATGTAGATTTATACACATATGACTAGTTGTAAAAGTAAGCTTTTACACTGCGACTTCGATGAAATAGTCTTCATCGTTCAGAGCGAGAGCATAAGTCTGACCTCACCTGTTTTGTGACGCACTATTCCACCAATTGCTACAAGAGATAAGGCTTCTGATCCCGTTTCTGACGCCACCTCTTTTCGCACGTTGTAAACAGTGTATGTGTCGTTCAGATCTTAAATTCCAATTTGTTCTGCAAAATTATCCCGCATCTATCCTGTATCTTCGAACAGCATCATCTATCGTTCACCATGCGCTGTGGGTGAACTGCCGCAGTTGTAATGCCGAGAAATCTCTTCATGCTTACCGAAAATAATACAAATTCTTAAAGAACATATCCTTCGACAGAATTTGGCAACATATTCTTGTGTAGTCGTAATTAATTATGGAGGATGTTTTAAGATTCTCTAGTGTGCACGTGCAGCCTTCTGAACAGATGCGATAAAGAACGCTCAAGATATGATTTTTTCCTTCTCTTATGAACGGTAACGTTGGTGTAACGATTAAAATGAAGTATATATAATCAAGAAATTAGTAAATTCATTTTAGTAGCTACTCAGAAATAAAATTAACAAAATGGGCAAATGTCTGCGCAGTGTGTGTTCAGTATTCACAGTAAAATATAATGGGACTATACAGGTAAGTAAACCACTTTTAATATTACTGAATGTAATATTAAAAGATAGAATAGAAGTCAATAATTCTGGTATTTTTTAATAATTGGGTTATTGCCTGTACGCAATGTATTTAAACGCTTATTTCTAGTGGGAGTTCATTTGCTTATTGAGCACACTCAATAAGTAATTAATCTTGGGAATGGCATCTTATATATTAAACTTAACTTTTGCCATAACCTTTGGCCCATCTCCCCAATACTAGTGACGCACTTGAGCTAGTAGCTAATTTCTTTTGCACCTTCGGCAAAGCAATTGATCCACTGAGGGAGTAACGCAGTAACTACTTGGGCCCTGTTGGTGGATCAATCTCTTTCACAAAAGCTTGAATTCATGCTTCCCTGGACTGTGTTCTTCAGAAGAGAGCAAAAAAAGCTACTGTAAGTTTCGCAATATAATAAAATATTTGTAGCCCGTTGCTTTCTTGTAAATTACAAAACGTGGCTATTACTACTTCAAAGAATTAATTTAAAAAGAAATCAAATCACTTTCATGAGAATCGATTGAAAGTGTTCAAAGGCTCAAGAAGCTGACACACTAGAATCCAAAACCAGAAGCTAGCAAAGTATTTACAGCCAGTTTGCAACACGCTGGAGAAACGTAAGCTTAGAGATCTGGTCATGTGCATGAAGAACAACGCCAGTACATTCCTATTGTACTTACTCTAATTGTGCATTGTATGAATAGAGTAAGTACATCATGATTGTAAATCTACATGCATCTTCTCTATGCATATAAATGCAAGGTCTTAGACAGCTTGTCGCCTCGATCTTTAATAAATCAAATTTGCGTCTCCGGAACAGATTGAAGTGAATCAGTGAAAAATGTTCATCAAATGAAATAATATCCGAAAATTGTTAATCTTAGTTCTAAAATATGTTCGTTTTATACAAAGAATGGTTTGATATTTTTGTCTGTTAGTAAAATCACTAATTTGTTTTCAAATGCATAATACCTGTTGAAATAAAATGTGATAGATTCGAATGTAAACTTTTCTCCTTTCATTACAGTAAGGTATGATCGAGTAAAAAATATTTGAATTCAGTTATGTGAATTTTCAAATATCCGCATGGAATATAGTCCCATTTATTTCTAAGTTTTACTAAATTCACACAGTGTAAGGGTTCTCGAGAATTATGCTGTCTAAAATAATTGACTGACATTTAGCTGCTCTGCATGTGAGAAAACAAGGAGAACTTTTACAGCTTCAGAGTGAGCCTTGCTGTGAACTAATACGGATAAACTTCAGATGTTTTGTAAGGTTTATCATAAGTTTATTAACAATTATTTTAAGTTATGCCTCTTTCCTATTCATTCTAATTTCAGCTGACAATTCCCTACCAGAAGATAATTTCAGAAACGCAGTGAATACAAATGAGAAAGAGTACTATTTAAGTCGATGCTTCACCGACTTCTACAGAGAGAGTCTGATTTTCCTGACTAGCGCTGGTTTGCCTTTTGGCTACGTTCTCTCATTGCTTACTTTAGACCATACTTTAGACGGCCATACTTTAGACCCCTGCTTGCCTTCGCCGATTTAAATTATATTTAGGGACCAACTACGTAGAAACATGATAGCTCCGGCTATACCTTTCAGATAGCTTTAGTTAAGCTTAGTTTAGTTTAAATTCATTATTATTTAAGTTCAAGCCCAAGTGGAGGCTTTGTGCATACTCCGAGTTAGGAGTTAATTGTATTTATTCTGAGAAATAAAGGGTAGTTCACCCTTTTTAAGTTTTACGTGTTTAGTCACACGCTTAAGCGATTATTCGATTGTTAGTGTTCGTGGAGTTCTAAGATAGGACATTGGATTTAAATAAGTAAAATCCCACAATGTTATTTGGTGAGCAACTAGATAAAAAGAAATATTGCTTTCCAATTTATGATTTATCGCGTCCCAGATGCATCCACAACGGAGCCGATCGATAGGCTTAAATATAGTATTACCAATTTGAATTTCCCTCTGCTGCAAAGCTCCTACCCAGTTAATTTTCTTGGTAATTGCGTTTTAACGACAATCCCAATCTTCCTATTTTGATTCGACTTTTAATTCCCTTAGTCGCTATTTTTTCTTATCATATGACCAGAAATTTTAAGCCCAAAAGTTTTTTTCTTTTTGGAAACCTCAAACTAGTTTTTCCAATATTGGGCTTTAAGTTTAAATCCCATTTTCACGGAATTTATTGCTTTAGACATCTGATACAAAAATTACTGAAAATAAAAGCAACTATTTTTAGTCACACTTGCTTTCAAATTCAAATAATTTAAACAAAAGCTAATACGACTGGAAGTATTAAAATTGATGGAAAATGTTCAAAATAATAAACCACCTGCTTTTTGTACTATTCTTAAGCATTTATATTACTGCAAACAAACAGATTTTTTTTCGATTAAAGTGTTTCATTATGATGTTATAAGATCCTCTCTGAATACGAAAAAAGTGGTAAAGTGATGAAGAAGATCGCTTAAAATATTTTTCTATCAACATTTAAGAATAGTTCACATGTAATTGGAATAAAATACATTCTGACTGTTTTCTGAGGTGAGTATATAAGGTATTTTCTCCTTCCTTTCTGTATGCTCTCGTGGTCTAATAGTTAGCATACTCGGCGCTTATTCGAGAGATCCAGGTTCGAGTACCGGCCAGGGCACTGCACATTTTTTCCCTATGCTGCTTCAAAATAACCTAATTATACTAACTACAAATTTTCGCTCTTGGCAATTGATAAAACCTTTAAAATGCTTTCAACCTGCCGTCAAAGAGGACATTACACTTTTAGAAATAACACTAATAACATTTTTGTCATTTAGTTCTTTCTTTTTATGTGTTATTAAATTGCACGTATTCTCTAGAAATCCGCCTTTCAGGTAATAGTTCACTTCTCAGTAAAATTCGTTTCCCGATTTTTAAGATTCCGTCTGTAAATTTAATTCTTGCGGAATTTATAACTTATTTTGTCACTATAGTTTGGAATATATTGACCAAACTAAAACAGCGTTAGAATGCCGCGTCAAGGCACACGAATCTGATGCCCGAAGAGGAGAAATTTACAAATCTTAGAAAGCTTATCACAGTCACAGCTTTGATTTTGGTTCTTCGAAAATTACCCATAAAAAAAAACTTCAATTAATGGCAATACCTCTGAACCGGTTTTTTTAACACTTTAAGAATTATCACATTAGTTTTTCTGTATCTATATTAGTTTTCTTTCCTCAACAGCTGGAATTACGTTGGATTCGCTTTACTCCGTACGATTCTTTCAATATAACTACGATGGTCATTCCACTAATTTTGTAGACCATTTTGTTCTTGAAGAAGAGGGACGTCTGCGTGATTGCACTTGAAATCAATAAAGATTTTTATTCAAAATCTAGGCTGAACTAAGATTACTTTTGTTTAAATTTTGCATTATCATGCTTCTCTTCCAACTTTAAATTAATACTTGATTTGAATTTTTGACAACTTAGAATTTACTTTTAGTATAAATATTACTAATAACTTATATGCCTATAAATTTCTGTATGTTAATGCTCATATATTTTAGCCAAAATAACAGAAACACTCTTTTGCTGATAGAGACCACTATTATAGCAACCATTAGAATTTTGGAAGCAAGAAAAATGGTAAATCAGCTGTGCCCTCGCCGGATTCAAAACACATACCTTATAGCTGTCCGTTTGATGCCCGCTTCAAGAACAGGAGGCTGTAATATTCCTTACCTGCTCCCCCGCTTAAAGGGAAAATGGGGAAAAGCAGAGGAACCATTTTACCAAATTCATGTAATGAAGCTTTACTGTCCGCCAGAATGTTAGTTCGGGCACCACTGTACGTACGACTGGGATTTATGAACCAAGTAGCCTAAAAAATCAACCATGTTCTCGTCGGACTCAAACCACGGACCTTCCATATGCGAGCTCAATGTGCTAACTACTTACATCCTAAAAGGATTACATTTGAAGGTTTACATTTGAAGCTTAGCGGAATAGTGGGTTTGTTACCAATCTAGAGAAACTAAGCTTCGCAACAAAGTAACGTCTTCTTTTATTATTGCGAATTAAATTATGCTTCATTCAATCTGGAATTATCATTTAAGTTATTAGCTGGTTTTTGATCACAAATTGTAAAAATTGTTTTTTTAATTGTTTTAACTGTACTTGGTGTTTTATGTTTTTCTAGATCTTTCAATTTTTAATGAAAATGTTTTGAATTTTTATGTATTTTTGCCTTACCGCAAAGTGAGAAATGAATTAATTAGTAGCGCATTAGGCAAGCGACGCTGAATCGTCTGTGAAAAAATGTTTTTTTATAGGTTTAATTTATTTTATACATTGTTTTAGATTTATTATAGTATTTCAATAGAACTTGTAATAATTCTTCAGATGCTATAATTTTTGCTCACTCTGAATTATAAAATGAATGAGTAGTAACACTGTTAAGTGAACCTATCGCCAAAAATGTGGCTATGGTAAATAAATATAGTGTACTTTAAAGAGTGTGCATATTCTATTGTGGTTTATGCGCTATCGACAAAGTAGATTTAATTCAAAATTCGTTAACTGTCAATTCAATATGTTTAAATGAAATGCAGGAAAATTGCGTATAATTTAATATTCCGTTCAAGGAAGTCATGTGGTGTACACATCAGATTTTTTATAAAGTTTTACTGATAATTTTTCATGACAAATACAGTCTAAGTATGCTTAGGAAAAGAAGATAAATAACTGCATGAGTTTACCTACACTAGAAATAAATGTATCAGATTATTTCTGAGCTGAAAATGATACAAATTATAATTTAGAATTGAGTACTTCAATAAAATATAATCATAGAAATTTGTATCTTTACCAATCCATCCCCTACAGGTGGGAATGGGTATATCAAATTTGAAAAAAGCACTGAAGTTTTAAGAAAACAACATCAAAAACATAAAGCTATTTAATATTGTTTTTCAGACTGAGATCGCATATCAAATTACAGATCCATCTACACATATGTAAAACAACACACGAAATATAAACCGCAGTAAATATGAGATACAATAACATACAAAAAGGGTAAGAGTTAGTTCTTTAAATTGTAACAGCACAGCATCATCTGTTTTTCAAATGAAAATGAAAATTTTTTTTTCCAGATGAAAATTCTGAATAGTAAATAAATAGAATTTTAACCATTATAAAAATATTTTATCAAACTAGTAGGACATTAAACATAAATTAGAAACAAAGTAATATTTAATAAAATAAAATAACTTATAATTTCTATCATTTTCAGTTCAGAAAGAGACTGATGCATTTACTTTTATAAACTCCCTGACAACGATGTGGGGAGAGAAGTAACTTTTTAATTTTCTTTTCGTTTTACTGATATGTTTTTAATACTGTTTTGCATAATATCATGCAGTTTGTCACTATGCTTTTCAGCTTGTTTTTAGAGATTTGTTCGGTGCTTAATATAGGATTCATATGAAAATTTGAAAATTTTGTCTTAATTTTATTTTCATTTTGCTATATCGTCACCTGCTGCTGCAGCGCATAGTTGGATTAGATTTTGGAATGTTTTTACTGTTTATATATTCATATATAAATATATTTATTATGAAATTATATATATATAATTTTATAATAAATTTTTTGCGAACATTTCTTTTGTTAAAAAGGTTATCCCATCCTAGAAAAAAATGTTTAGCTTGTTAACATTACCCCAAACGTTTTAATAAAAAAACTTTATAACAAATGTATTCCAAAGAAAAATTTTCTATTTTTTATTTAGTCTTAATCTTATGTATTTGTATTTTTATGTGTATATGTTTATGCACCGTTTTAATTATTCATTATTTTAAAAAGTTTTACATTGATGCACGTAATGCAAAACTACGTTTCCCAACAACCTAAACAAGAATGATATATGACAGTACGAATGCAAGTGCTTAAATTTAAAAGCAGGTCTGTTAAATCAGAGAATGCTTAATAACTTTTTCTGCTTCTTTTAAATGTTAAATTTTCCTTCAACATGAATTCCTCAAACTGTTCTCCCTAAGGTAGTCAGAATGAACTTTATTTAAAATACTATATTTAAATAAAATGCATGCTCTATAAAGACTCCTGCCAATTAGGATAAAATAACTATTATTGATTTTAAACTCTTTTTTCGCATTGCAGGCAATTTTCTGAATTAACAATCTTACCCTATCAGTAGCCATGCAGTTAAAGATTCGGCTTCCGGGCTCAAACCTAGCCGAACGAGATGGTTACATGCTTACGTTTCGTAGTTTTCCCTAGGTGTAACGTGAATACGAGCTAGTTCACTTAGAACGCCTTCCACAAAGGCATCCTCTCCTTAGGTAGGTAGCCGTTCTGAGCTTTGCCAAATTCAGGTAACGAAAATAAAACCCGTTTTCGTTCATGCGAGATATTCGCCCGCCGATTTTTCTTGTTGTCAAACGCAATGAAGAAAAAAAAGTGTTAAGTTTTTAGTTTTAGTTGTAATTTTATAAGAACCTGCAGAAACATATTTTGAAGATAGTTACTAATTTCAAAAAATATGTTGGAACCTAGCTACAGGTTTAAAACCTGTTATTTTATCATTATATTTCTTAGTTTAATTTTCTATTCAGTTTTCAGTCTGCTGTTAAGTGCTAAAGACTTTCACAAATTTTCAATTTTATTGTTTGAAATTTCTCAAAGTTCTGATGACTTCTCTGTTGTAGTTAATTTTCAGTATAGTTTATATACTCTTACAAGCTTTTACTTGGAGTTTTTATTTTAATCTATAACTTAATTTTAGCCGTCATCTGAGACAAGATGTTTTTCAAGTTACTAATTCTCGAAACATAATTTGAACTTCTCACAGACTTTATCCTAATCCAGTTTGGATTAGGATAAATTTTTACCTCCTGATGTTTCCTTTATGCAGCTCGCAGAGTTTAATCCTGCTATGAACAGAATGAAATTTTCATATAGGGAACTTGGAAATAAAACCTTAGATTACCTGGCGGAAGACAATCTATACTAGAGGTAGGGTTCAGTTAAGAAGTTCTGTAGCTTTATAAGCTTAATTGAATTTTGTGCTTGAAATACCAGTCCCCGCTTCTCATCTACTCAACGCACGTCTCCGAGTTTTAGCTGAGGATCAGCCCAAGGAAAGAAAGAAATACTCTGAAAGTAGGTTTCCTTTTTTTTCGAGAAGCGAAAATCTCGATTTTTACGATTCGCCCTTTCGCTTCAGACACAAATTGAATCTTGAGCAAATGGTATCCAGATATCCTGCGTTGTTTTCAAACAAGCCTTTGCGCCCTTTCACATCGATTGAACAAATGCGTCTCCGGTGAATTTGAAAATTGAAACGCATATGCTCTCCGTGATCTGGGAAAATTTATACCAGATTGACTTTATGGAAGTACTTATCAAGAAGCTAGCTGTTTCATTTTGCGGAACCTCAAAGGCATTCTTCTTCAGTCTTACATTCATTTCAATTGTTCGAAATGAAGATAAGACTTTTAATATACAAATGATTATGAACCCCAATATTCACTTCTCGTGTTCTAGATATCAATGTTTTTCAATATATTTCGCAGCAGCGATGGCCTCAACATGATATTTGCTTAATAAATAGTGTTTAACAATGAATCTAAATTAATTAGGATTTTTTTTAAATAATTACATTATAGTCTGTAAAGATTACCTTTCCATGGAAGAGGGAGTCCGGAATCTCTGGATGAGCAAAAAGAGTGTCCTGACAGCTCATTATCACCATTGTTTTTTTTTATTGTTCAGGTCGTAGCCGATTAGGAAACCTAGGTGAGGACACTTCATAGCTTTCCGTGTCTGCTTCTCTCATGAAAATATCTAATAGACTCTACAAGTAGCACCCGAAAGGAAAATAGGGGGGACGAAAATTCGTCACCACTAAGATTTGGCGGCTGGGTCTCTACCTCCTCAATTGTCCTTTACGTAGGGAAGAGTATACAGTATTTTGTCCTTCCTTATCGCGTGTCTTCACGTTAGAGTTGGAAAGCATTCGTGATGTAATTGGAAACTATCCTAGAGAAGACACTGCATATTCACGTTTCC
>KK112640.1:0-25758 GCA_000611955.2 Stegodyphus mimosarum | reverse complement strand
ACAAGGTATTTCTGGAGGAAAGGAGATCGACCAAACGAAAGGCGGCCCCAGAGTTTCAATCTAGGAGCAGCAGACAACGAATTGCCCAAGCTACAGTATATCCAACCTTCCAGGAATGGACAAACAAACGCCTAACAGACTGGCAGAAAGATTAGTAGATTCCTTATTTTCTTTTTAAATTCACACAGTTATGTTTCTGATTTAAGTACAAGTTTTTGTGCAAGTTGCAGATTTAAAAGGGAAGTTACCTGAGTCAAAGGCCGGTTATCGGGTTGCCGAAAGCGTAAAGGACACGCTTGAAGGAACAGGTTAAACATGCAGCGGAAGAAATTCGAGTTTTCAGTTGAGGAACTGTGAGACTATTCGTGAAATGTTCTTTGTAATCCAGAACATGTGATTCATCGATTTTAGTCAAAAGACTCTCTGTAAATAGGAAATTGAATTGTCTTAATTAAAAGCAACTAGTACGTAAGTTGTACAGCAAAACTGTTGTATTGTATTTCTATGTATAAATGATGAATGTATTTAATGTAAAACTCTTTCTATGTAATGCATGATTGTATGTAAGCCTTAAGCACTGGTATTGTGAATATTGAGTATTTTGGAAAAGCGTAAAGGATACGCAAGTTAAAATTAAAATGTAATGTAAAAGCATAAAGCGCGCTAAATTAGAAATTGAATATATAATTGTTACTTAACGCAATGAGCATTTAAAGAAAAATTGAAATGAAGATTGAAAGAATGAATTATATGTATGAAATGCAATTGAAAATGTTTGAATGTTGTATGTAGTGTTCTCTGGTTTCACACAAAAATTTAAAGTTCATTTTAGGTTAGAACCTCAGGGCATTTCAAATTTGTTTTAGGGGAGGTCCGAGATCTTGAAAGCCGAAGAGTTAACCCCAATAGAATTGAAGTCAGGTGGTAGTGTGAACATTGGACAAAGTAAAACTGCGTGTTTTTCACAAACACCACATTTGGCCAGAGAGCAAGGGGGAAGTTTTAAAAGTGAATAAGTGTGAAATGAATGTTTTTGTGAAAAGCGCTAATAAAAATTTTAAATCGCGAATATCTAAAGCGCGAATAAAAGTCATTACGAAAATCATCAGAGGAAGGAAATGCACTTTTCAGGTGAAATGTACTTATAATATGCAATTTAGTAAGACTTATTTTCTTCCAGACTGGAAGGAACCAGACTAATGTCAGTCAAGCCAAATTCCTGATGAATCTTTTTGATGTCAAGAAGAAAAATTATGTAAAGATTATTCTATGTTAAAATATCTAAGACACAAACAGAGATTTAAATTAAATTTAAAACTTACAATTGTAAAGGACGATGAATAGGAAGGAAAATTTAGATTTAGAATTTAGCATCTTCACTAAATGCCGACTTTAGACTAGTTAGTTTCAGACTGCTAAATTCTGGGAGCAACTATGTAGCATTCATTATTTTAACTAACCAAGTTATTTTTAGTTTGAACTTTCTTATCGATATCTCAAAGTTTCAGTTGCTGCCCGAATTTAGCGCGAGCGAGATATTTATGCAAATCGCATATATCTGATAGCAGTTAAAAAGGCAAGAGTTAACGAGGAAAGGAGACAGAGTCTTGGATTTATCGCCTTAAGGCTGTGCGCGCAAAGATTTCCTCTGTCTAGTGAAAGTTCGCCTTCATAGGCAATTGCAATTACTAGTTCTTACTCGTGAAATTCGCATTATTGCATTTCACTAAGAGTTAGGCTTCCCTCGCTGTCCTACTTAAGGTTAAGATTAGGTATTTGAATTGTTAACACACTTTATTTCATATTATTTTAGTTCAGCCCAAGTAGTGGCTTACTCTCAAGTTGGAAAGTTGTAATTATTTGAATTAAAGGGTCCTTTAAACCCTCCTTCTGACTTTGTAGTTCTTCAACACTAAAGGACATAGCCTAGATTCCCTCACTGTCCTCCACATAGGGTTTCACAGCGTATGTTTAGCAAGAAGATTAAGAGATTACAGGTAAAACGCTAAAACTTAACCGTCCCATCACAAAGAATGTTGCCCTGTGTGCACCACAGGAGGTAATCGAATGTTGGAGTAATACATTATGACATTATGCTGCGCTTTCACATGCATTTTACTTTTTACCCACATACTTTCAAATGAATTCTTGCAGCTTTATCATGCGATTAATTTAATGGAAGTAGAATTGTAAAACTTAAAAAGAATTCAAAATGGCCCCAAAAATTTTAATGGCCAGCTGTCGTGCATTACCGGTTGCGAGCGAATAATAGAAACTTCAGCAAACAGATCCCTCGGAAAATGAAAGCAACACAATATGGGTTCTAAGGGAAAGAAACCTAAATGTTAACATAAAGATCTAGACTTTAAATGTATTCATTCACCTTTGAAAGGAATCCTAGCATCTGTGTTTCATAACTTTCACAGGCGGTACTTAACACTAGGTAATAAAACCTACTTACCTAGAATTCGCACTATTTTTCATTATTTAATGGTAAATATCAAGAATAATATCATTTATTTCTTTTATTTAGAAAGAAAACATCGTCATTTATTCAGTGTTACAAGTGCTCTTAATTTACTGTATAAGGGATAAAGAAATATCTCGAATGTGCACTCTAAATTCAGATTTAGAGGATTATGATAATCCTCTAATAGGCTAGTGTGTTGTAATGGTTCCATATCGGTCGGGTACAACCCGAGCTCAATTGCAGGCTAGGCTACAGTATATTTCGAAGTATCGATTTCTTTTGAACTTATTTTATTAGTTTTAACTCACATTATTTTATTCTAAAAGTATCGGAAAAGAAAATTATAGCATCATTAGGAAGAGAAACTTGATATTCTGCCCGTATAAGAGAAAGATATAATTTATTCATTATAAACGTTTTCAATCTAATTCTAATAGAAGGAAATCTAACAAAATTAAAATAGAAATGAATAACAAAAGAATTAAAATCAAATGCTTTGCTCAGCTCCTCATTAAGCATACATTAAGGGTTTCCAGAATTAACTACGAAAACACAGTATTCAAGTTCCCTAATCACATATGAAAATTCATATAAAAGTCTGTTTCATCATTACAGAAACACACGTATTTTGTTCTTTTTTTGTTCTATGATATACTGTTACTCATTAAAATAAAATAGTTCTTATAAATAACGAGCGGAAGAAGAGTAGTTATTTTAGTTGAAGCAGAAAATTTGAATTTCAAGCAGCTAAAAAATATATCGCTATTCAGGTTTTAGGATAATTTTAAATTCTAGATTTTGATGTTTTTGACTGTTTGTTCAAACAATTGCAGATATATATATATATATATGTATGTATGTATGTATATATATTAGTCCATAAATGATTAAATTATATTCGAAAATCATCAAAATTTGCCCACCTGGCAGAAATTTAAAATAAAAATTGTTCCTTCTAACGTTTTGCTCTTAATTATAGACACAAAAATTACTAAGGTTGTTGACCTGTCACCATTTACGTATCTATTCTCTCATCATCTAGAAGAATGCCAAAATCTACATCAGATTTCCTCTTACGCTTTCATGAGCTTGTGATTATCCAAATCTACTTAATCATACTCGCGATCAGAAAATTTCTAAAGATAGCAAACTCAAAGCATTAAAGATATTAAACGAGAGATTGGCTTTTTTCATTGTAAATTAAAGCCTCATCTGCTTTCTTTGTTCAGGTATCTAAAATACTACAATGGAACGCATAAAACTATATTCGATGTTATAAATGCCAATCGATGCTTTTAGAGCAAATGAAAGTCTCTACACATGAATGCATAGACTGCTTCTGGCAGTCGCAGGATCCCGAGATAAGCTTCGACTAAAAAATGTACCCGAAATACTAGCCATTAATAATGCGCACGAAAGATCAGTGAAAGCTCTTGGAAAGCAATTTATTCCTCTCAAAATGTCCATAACGTCCAAGCATGGTTATAAATTATGATAGCTTTCTTAGCAGTTGTGAAACGACATCACAACTAAGAAAAATTATGCCCTTTAGTTCCATCAATCAATACATGTCAAACTACTTCGCTGAAATATGTAATAGCATGTTTTCTGAGTTTTGCTAATGGATATTATTATACACATTCGTGTTTCGATGCAACTACGATGCGTAGGTAAACAAAGATTTTAACTCTCTAGGTTTGCATTTCATTCTCATATGCAGAGCGTATATCACAAAATACAGAAATGCTAAATAGCAAAGAATGGTTTATTAAATTGTTTTCTGTAGATGCGGGTTAACATATCATATGGAGACAACATCTACAGATTTCACGTAGACAGATACATATTGTAGACGTTGTAGAGACATTAGGTTATTTTTGGCAGCAGGAGAAGTTAAAAAGGACCAATTGTCCTCGTCAAGACTCGAACCACGGACCTAAGCCCTCTCGAGTGTGCTTTACCATTACACCACGAAGTCATGCTAAGAAGGCGGGAGAAATACCTTATAACGTATTTAGATAATAGTATATATATATATTACATGCAGATGTAGATATTATGTATAGATATAGCCATTAGGTGTACGTATTATGCTGGATATGTAGACATTATATGTACATATAATGTTGTATTTGAATATATTATGTATAGATAGTTTATGTACATATCTAATATATATGCATGTTACGCATAATACATGCAGGTACATAATACACTTACTATATGTAGATACATAAAATGCACGTTATGCGTAAATACATATTACACTGGTGTGCAAAAATTAAGGACGAAGTCGAAAAATTAGCATATCAGCTGAACGAAGAGGCAGAGCGGATAGAAAGACCAATCAGGAGATTAAGTAAGGTGATGTGCGGTAGCACATGCGCAGATATGCAGGTAGACGTAATGGGGGAGTGTCTGAGTAGTACAAAGCATGTTGTCGGTGTAAGATCAGTATTTCTGGCAAAGAGATTACACGCCGTATAGCAGTTAAAATCCCACCGAGTTGCTGCCTCGGCGTGAAATGGTGAATAATCTATCTGTTAGACGACATCTGGATGCTTTTACCCGAGGTCGAATCATTGGGAAGTTGGAGGAAGGCCGCAGTGTGAGACGAGTGGCTGCAGAGTTCCGAATTACCCACAGCATCGTTTCACGACTTTGGAGACAATTTCAAATTACAGGAACAGCTATCCGGGGGTTTAGTAATGGTCGTCCACCAGGAACCACACCCGCAGATGACCGGCATATTGCCTTACAGGCCAGAAGAAACAGCCGGCAGACAGCGGGAGAAATCGCTACGCACACGACACAGGCGACTGGACGACCGATATCGCGTTTTACCGTGGCCAGAAGACTGCAAGATTGTGGTCTGTTTGCACGACGCCTTGTACGGTGTGTTCCTCTAACGCCTGCCCATCGGAGAAGGCGTTCTCTGTGGTGCCGGGAACACCGGAATTGGAGAAACAATGAATGGGGACGAGTACTCTTTACAGATAAGAGCAGATTTAGTCTGAGTTGTGATTCTAGACACATGCACATCTGGACAGAGCGGCGAACACGCAATAACCCCTTTAACATCATCAAATGGGACTGTTTTGGAGGTCGCGGAGTTCTCGTTCGAGCAGACATAATGCCTGGTAGCCGGACCGACCTTCATATTTCAGAAGGAGGTTCGTCACCTGGGACTGCTATTGTAACGAGGTTCTTCTTCCTTACATGCGTCTTTTCACAAGGACTATGGGTCCTCAGTTCCTCTTCATGGACGACAACGCTCCACCTCATCTCACAGTTACTGTCGAAGAGCTGTTGAGAGTGAAGATATTGAACACACGGATTGATCGGCAAGGTCTCTGGATCTAAATCCCGTCAAGCATGTACGGAACTCAATAGGGAGACTCGTGGCAGCACGTAACTTATCGCCAGTAACGATTCCGAAACTGCGATTGGTTCTACAAGAGGAACGAGCAGCAGTGTCTCAACAGCTCATTAACAACCACATATCCAACATGCACAAATGATGTGAAACCTGCCTAGCAGTCAGGGAAGATCATATACCCTATTAAAAACCAGATGTTTCTTGCTGGACACCCATTACAGGGATGTTTCGGCCTGAAGTCGCATTGCGCTCCATGCTACTTTTTTAATAAAGCTTCTTTTTATCCCTCTGACTTCTCTTTTAGTAAGTGTTGCTTACATTACTCATGTCCTTACGTATTGGGGATCTTACGGTATTAAATGTGTTGATTTGGAAAGCTTTTGTACAAAGTTATATTGAAAAAACCGTCTCGTCCTTAATTTTTGCACACCAGTGTATATGTAGACGCCAAGTAACATATTATATGATCCATAAGTTTTGGCATCGAAAAACTCTGATTTGTAATATTTATTGTACATACGGAACTGAAGTGATGTAATGTAAAAATTACTGATAGTCAGTACTCTACATGATTCTTAACAAGCATATGACTGCGTGAGTACACGATTCAGCGTGCAAAACTGAATACCCGAGGCAAAATCCTTTAAGAAGCTGCTTTTTCTAATTAATTCTTTTCAATATAACGCCTATGAGAATTGTATAAAGTATTTCATAAAATAACCGAATAATTTTTTATTTTTTGCATTTACAGTTACTTAAGCGAAAACTACATTTGTACATTTTACCTTTTTGTTTATGATTTTAATGTATTACGTGTCACAAACCAATAATCAGGGTATTGTTTGTTTCCTGGAAACAAAAAGCAAGCGTAGGAAGAACATAAAAACTCATACTTGATTTTACTACAATAATTAAATTACTACATTAGGAAGATCAAAACAATGCAAATAATTATCTACCAGTTTAAAAAACAAGTATATGACTGCCTACGATAATTAATAGACCTTCATATTAACGTGATAGCATGAGCTTTAAAACGACATAATATTAACATAATTAATATTATAAATCAGATAATTATTCATGCAATTTAACGTTAGTTAACGCTTAGGTTAGGTTAGGTTATTTGAATATGGCAAAGCACACCACAGATATCTGTGGATAGCTCTAGGGAGCAGAAAGAGGGAAAGCTTTTCTAAGGGAAATATCTTGTTTTCTCCTAACACCTGGGGACCTCGAAAATCAGCCATGCACCAGCCCCGTGCAAACCCAGGTTGAATTATCAATATTACGCGGTTTGAACCACTCAGCCTCTGGTGAGTAGCTTTATAGATCGAGACTTCAGTAAATACTATCATTCACCAATGGCAATATTAAACAATATCCCAGTTTTTGACTTTGACAAAAACTACAAAATCCTAAAATGTGAAGCTAAAACTTTGTTTCTGTTTCTAATTTTATATTTTTAAAACTTGGACTTGATAAATAATATATAATATTTTATCGCAATGAAAAAAGCCCCAAAATATCAGTTGCGGGAGTTAAGAAATCGAGCTCATAGCATTTAGTCATTTTATGTAATTCGTGTGATCCCGTACTGACGAACCGTTACGTTGAAGTTACATTTAACTCATGCAATGCACTAAACATGGTAGCGTAATCTCTTGTTCTTTTCTCTGTCAAAAGATATACGATACTTTTTTGTATTGCAAAGCAAAAAAGTCTGCGATCAGGCTAAATCGTCTTGTTGAAATGGCTGTAGACAGGCGCTCAAGTTTGTATGTAGTGTATACATGAACACATATCTGCACATGCCCACATGATGTATGTACAGTAGACGCCATTTAATGTGATTGCGATTAATGTTATGATTCAGATACTGGTATCGATTTGCTGAAGTCCCGCTCGTTTGTAAACGAAAACAGGGAAAATACATCGCTTATTGTGATGAACAATGCGGTTAATGTAGTGACAGGCTAAGTCGGCAAAATCTTGGTTTCAATTTCAATCAGTCATTTACAACGAAGCAAAAGAACAATTTTAGTTTCACGCATATTTTAATAAATCTACTCATTTTGAGGGCGATCAGACACAAGTCCTTCTTCTTCAAGAGAAAACAAAATCGCGCAGAGTTTTATCTTTTCCCTTGCAAAAACGTTCCTTGAAATTATCTACGATAACTAAGGTTGCTTTTTTTTGTTTCACTTAAACTTTTACACTATCACGTTCTCTTCGCGTGAGGGATCTTTCCGAATATTCCGAATATTAAGATCAAGGGTGCAACAACCCAAACAATTTCCAGAAATTTTTTGAACAAGTCATAAAAAGAACTTTTGCAGATTTCTAAATGCATGAAGTTTCCGAGGTTTTTCTCTTGTGTTGTATGGAATCTTTTCCGTTACAGGAGACAGCAGGCTCGGGCACCCCGACGGCTTTGCTAAGATTACTCGGGTATTGTCCGCTTCCCGCATCCATCCGTAGCAACTCCCCCCATGAGGTCCCAATCGGACCACATCAAGAGTTTATTGAAAATTTTAGTCATTCCATCCATGGCCAGACAGCGGCTCTGAGCATACAATGTCAATTGCTGGACTGGATACAGAACGTGCAATTACAGTACTTTGGTATGGACAATGGTATAACATGTACATGGTGACACACTGTGGTGGGCGGTAAAGTCTATGGTATGACTTACATACAATATTAGAATACTTACTTACAACAATAGTGATACATACAGGACTTACTTACAATAATAGTGCAATAATATATTTATACAACAATAGAGTAAATACAGGACTTACCTAAATATTAGTACAGTTTAGTAGTAGAGCTTATACGCATTATAAGAATAGCACTCAATGTGTGCAGCATTTATGCAGATATATACTCGATACATGCAATATTGGATTACACATATAAAACATAAGCACAACACAATACATACGTATGCACTAGCTCAGTGCTCACCCACAATAGATTTACGCGAATGCATGTGCAGGAACATATATGCTTACTGCATATTTACACTTACAGTATTGGGTTACTGTATTAGGACAGTTACAATATAAGATTACAATATTAGTACATATGCACGTTATAATACTTGAGTCAGCACAACAATAGTACATTAATAGTAATACAACAAATGTATACATACAGGACTTACCTCCAAAAATAGTACAGTTCAGGAATAGGGCATATACGTATTACAGGAATAGCACGCAATACATGCAGAAATAATGCAGATGCTTACTCGATACATGCAAGATTAGATTATTGTTATAGAACATTTGTATTTTCCCTGTTTTCGTTTATAAACGAGCGGGAATTCAGCAAATCGATACCAGTATCTGAATCATAACATTAATCGCAATCACATTAAATGGCGTCTACTGTACATACATGATGTGGGCATGTGCAGATATGTGTTCATGTATACATTACATACAAACTTGAGCGCCTGTCTACAGCCATTTCAACAACACGATTTAGCCTGATCGCAAACTTTTTTAGTTTGCAATACAAAAAAGTATCGTATGTCTTTTGACAGAGAAAAGAAAAAAAAAGATTACGCTACCATGTTTAGTGCATTGCATGAGTTAAATAAGTTATTTCAACGTAACGGTTCGTCAGTACGAGATCACACGAATTACATAAAACGACTAAATGCTATGAGCTCGATTTCTTAACTCCCGCAACTAATATTTTGGGGCTTTTTTCACTGAGATAAAATATTATATATTATTTATCAAGTCCATGTTTTAAAAATATAAAGTTAGAAACAGAAACAAAGTTTTAGCTTCACATTTTAGGATTTTGTAGTTTTTGTCAAAATCAAAAACTGGGATATTGTTTAATATTGCCATTGGTGAATGATAGTATTTACTGAAGCCTCGATCTATAAAGCTCCTCACCAGAGGCTAAGTGGTTCAAACCGCATAATATTGATAATTCAACCTGGGTTTGAACGGGGCTGGTGCATGGCTGATTTTCGAGGTCCCCAGGTGTAAGGAGAAAACAAGGTATTTCCCTTAGAAAAGCTTTCCCTCTTTCTGCTCCCTAGAGCTATCTACAGATATCTGTGGTGTGCTTTGCCATATTCAAATAACCTAACCTAACCTAAGCGTTAACTAACGTTAAATTGCATGACTAATTATCTGATTTATTATATTAATTATGTTAATATAATGTCGCTTTAAAGCTCATGCTATGACGTTAATATGAAGTTCTATTAATTATCGTAGGCAGTCATATACTTGTTTTTTAAACTGGTAGATAATTATTTGCATTGTTTTGATCTTTCTAATGTAGTAATTTAATTATTGTAGTAAAATCAAGTATGAGTTTTTATTTTCTTCCTACGCTTGCTTTTTGTTTTCCAGGAAACAAACAATACCCTGATTATTGGTTTGTGACGCGTAATACATTAAAATCATAAACAAAAAGGTAAAATGTACAAATGTACTTTTAGCTTAAGTAACTGTAAATGGAAAAAATAATAAATTATTCGGTTATTTTATGAAATACTTTATACAATTCTCATAGGCGGTATATTGAAAAGAATTAATTAGAAAGAGCAGCTACTTAAAGGATTTTGCCTCGGGTATTCAGTTTTGCACGCTGAATCGTGTACTCACGCAGTCATATGCTTGTTAAGAATCATGTAGAGTACTGTTTATCAGTAATTTTTACATTACATCACTTCAGTTCCGCATGTACAATAAATATTACAAATCAGAGTTTTTCGATGGCAAAACTTATGGATCATATAATATGTTACTTGGCGTCTACATATACACTGGTGTGCAAAAATTAAGGACGAGACGGTTTTTTCAATATAACTTTGTACAAAAGCTTTCCAAATCAACACATTTAATACCGTAAGATCCCCAATACGTAAGGACATGAGTAATGTAAGCAACACTTAGTAAAAGAGAAATCAGAGGGATAAAAAGAAGCTTTATTGAAAACGTAGCATGGAGCGCAATGCGACTGAAGGCCGAAACATCCCTGTGATGGGTGTCCAGCAAGAAACATTCGGTCTTTAATAGGGGATAGGATCTCCCCTGACTACTAGGCAGGTTTCACATCATTTGTGCATGCTGGATATGTGGTTGTTAATGAGCTGTTGAGACAGTGCTGCTCGTTTCTCTTGTAGCACCAATCGCAGTTTCGGAATCGTTACTGGCGATAAGTTACGTACTGCCACGGGTGTCCCTAGTAAGTTCCGTACATGCTTGACGGGATGTAGATCCAGAGACCTTGCCGACCATTCCATGTGTTCAATATCTTCACTCTCCTACAGATCTTCGACAGTAACTGTGCGATGAGGTGGTGCGTTGTCGTCCATGAAGAGGAACTGAGGACCCATAGCCCTTGTGAAAAGATGCATGTAAGGGAGAAGAACCTCGTTACAATAGCAGTCCCAGGTGACGAACCACCTTGGGAGATATGAAGGTCGGTCCGGCTACCAAGCATTATGTCTGCTCGAACGAGAACTCTGCGACCTCCAAAACAGTCCCTTTTCATGATGCTGAAGGGGTTATTGCGTGTTTCCCGCTGTGTCCAAATGTGTATGTGTCTAGAATCGCAACTCAGAGTAAATCTGCTCTAAATCTGCTCTAATCTAAAGAGTACTCGTCCCCATTCATTGTCTCTCCAATTCCGGTGCTCCCGGCACCACAGAGAACGCCTTCTCCGATGGGCAGCCGTTAGAGGTACACACCGTACAGGGCGTCGTGCAAACAGACCGCCACCGTGCAGTCTTCTGGCCACGGTAAAACGCGATATCGGTCGTCCAGTCGCCGGTGTCGTGCGTCTAGCGATTTCTTCCGCTGTCTGCTGCCTGTTTCTTTTGGCCTGTAAGGCAATATATCGGTCATCTGAGGGTGTGGTTCCTCGTGGATGACCACTACTAAACCCCCGGATAGCTGTTCCTGTAGTTTGAAATTGTCTCCAAAGTCGTGAAACGATGCTGTGAACAATTCCGAACCATGCAGCCACTCTTGTCACACTGCGGCCTTCCTCCAACTTCCCAATGATTCTACCTCGGGTAAAAGCATCCAGATGTCGTCTAACAGATTGATTATTCGCCATTTCTCGCTGAGGCAGCAACTCGGTGGGATTTTAACTGCTATACGGCGTGCAATCCCTTTGGCAGAAATATTGAACTTACACCGACAATATGCTTTATACTACTCAGACACTCGCCCGTTAAGTCTATCTGCATATCTGCGCATGTGCTACCGTACATCACCTTACCTTACTTAAACTCCTGATTGGTCTTTCTGTCCGCTCTGCCTCTTCGTTCAGCTGATATGCTAATTTTTCGACTTCGTCCTTAATTTTTGCACAAAAGTGTATAAGTACTGTTCATTCTAATTGTATTAATCATTCAAGCACTGATTAAATTGCGTGTGCTCGTGCATTAAAACGTTACCCACTACTTGTGCGTTGCACCGTGAGACATTATATCGTTACCATACAGTACACCTTGACAACGTGTAATCAGGGTTCACATAACAGTGATATGTTGGGAACAGTTCCAGGGTGCAGAATTCTCTTTGAGTAAGTTCTAGAGATCGAGGGTACACGAGAGCTGAGTTCTGGGTATGGTCGTGTGATAAGACACTTACATTGTTGTTACACTGCTACGGTACCTTGTTGTTACACTGTATTTCTACACTCACATTACTGATACACTGTGGTAGTTTCACTGTAGTTGTTTCACAGTAGAAATAGTTGAGGACGCACTAAAGTGCGCATTTTGTACAGATTGGTTGCGATCATTATTAATTGGGGGCTCTGCCCCATTGTCATATTTACATTCTTCATGGTTCAATCATATTTTACATATATTTACATTCTGCATGGTGGCCGATCCCAAACAAATGGTTTATGAAAGATATATTCGCTAGCTTAATATATCTAGCAAAAAAAAGACATACAAGGTCTGTCCCAAAAGTAAAGCGCCGCATTTTCTTCTACCGAGACTATCCGTCGTACAGCGTTGCCGCTTGCGCAGAAGCATGGGTGAAGTCTTGGGAACACAGCGCGCCCAGAGCCAGTCGGCTCCGAGCTCCTGGAGAGTCACAGTGCGTGTTTCCGTGAACCTTTCTGTGAGTGCGTGGTCGAAATCGAGATGAAAAAAACTTCTTGGGGCAATGTGGTAAGTAGTGACGAATCTTGGATCTTCAAATTCGACCCAGAAACAAAACGGTAGAGCGCAGAGTGGCACATTACGTCGTTCCCACGCCCGAAAAGGCAAGAATGAGGAAATCAAAGATCAAAGTGATGCTCATTGCCGGCATCTGAACGCTCCCGCAGCCGCCTTATAGTTCTGATTTGTCCCCGCCCGACTTCGTTTTGTTCGCGAAGATTAAAAAAATGCCCCAAACGACAGCATTTGTGGACTCTGGAGAACATCAAGGCGGCTACGACGAGGTTACTAACAGGTTTCCCTGTGGAGGACTTCCATGACGCATATAAATCATGTAAATAGCGTTGGGACAGGTGTATTAAAGCAGAAAGGATGTATTTCGAAGATTATTGAGTAACTGTACGAATCGGTTCAATAAATTTCCTAAAAGAAAACGGCACATTACTTTCAGGACAGTACTTTCGTCATCAGCTCATTTCGAGTGTGACAAAATTTTTTAAACGTCAGAAATATATCGTTCTTATAAATAATTTCAATAAACAAAGTAATAAATATACATATTATTGAAAAACACTAACTTGTGAAATGAGAATATATAAATTAAGGTAAGGCTGTCTGACTGCTCTTGCAAAATATTTACAAAACATACAAGCACTGCCCTTCTAAGGGGAGTGATGCCTTAATAGAGGACTTTCCAAGAGAAACTGGCTCGGTTTCACGTTATACGTAAGAAAAACCACAAAACCAATCACGCAGAAAGTTCGCTTGCTTTGGAACGAACGTGGATATACTTATGAGAGACAGGAAAGGTATATTTAATTTCATGATGGTCAACTGACAGCTTTGGCGCATAAATTTTTCGTTTCAGTCGTTTTACCCTTAACTGGTCACTTTAATTGTGTTTCGAAAAGCCCATGGTGGCTATCTGCTTAAGGGGAGGATGTTTTGATAAAGAATGTTAAGGAAAATGTTTTCTATTCATGTTACGCATAATGAAAAACACGAAAACGAATCGTCCTGGCAGCCCATTCTCCTGGGATCGAACTCGAATCGAATTATCACTGTTCAGCAGTCTTCAAACATTCGGCCACCATTGGGGCAGTAAGTGAATAGGAGATAGTTTCTGTTAGAAGTTTTACCAAAATGACATTTTTCCTGTGGCAATGAACCCTTGCATGTTGAGATATTATCAATCAACCAAACACAATTACTAATAACCGCGAATATAACACTTGTTAATGACGCTTTAGGATAATGGTGAGTAATCTGTCAGTAGCTATATTATTTAGAGAATCAAAAGTGCTTCACGTATTTCCATCAACCCCGAGTGTCGGTGACTGTATTCACTCACGTTTCAAAGCGTCAACTGCACTTTGTTTTGTTTCTGCATTTGCTTATTTTTTTATTTATCCTAGTTATTTTTCTTATAAGCAGTCTTTTAAGGTTCTATATTATTGTCATGCAGCTGGATGTTTTCTTAAACATAAGGAATGGTTTTAATTAGTTTTCAGGGTGTAGAGTAAATAACGACAACTGAGATCAAAATGGCTGTATAAACAGCATTAACCAGCTAAATGTCAATATTAAAATTAACAGTAACATATAGATTGAGAAATGAAAAAATATTTCAGGAAGTTATCAGACTGAAGAGAAGTTACTAAGGAAAACGGCATTTTCTAAGATTATATTCAAGTCTAATAAAATAAACTATTATTACATAAGGAAAAATTCACATTAAATGAGTTTTGCCATAATTATGAAATTAGAAGGATATCTTCAGAATTGTTGAAAACAACTGACATAAAAATCTGAAAATGCCACGAAGAAATCATCATAATCTTTAATAACCTTAGTAATGTTGAAAAATAATGTTCTTTTTACTCATTCTTTCTTTTATGTTTTTATAGCTACTGCCCAAATTAAAAAAAAAGAAGTATGTAGCTCATTTGGGTTATAGATATCTTAAAACCTGTTCCTAAATGTGATAAAAGTAAAATATGTTTAAGGCTATAATAAAATCCAAAGGCTCCAAAGACATAAGCTGTCCTTATAAACGCTTTCTTAATATTGTTTTTAATAGCCTCGAGATCTTTTCGATTTTATTACAGTCCCTAAGGTCATAAACATTGTAAAATACCTTAATAAGTTTTAAAATATTTTCCGTGGTCCTACGGCTTGTTTTCAAAATGTATATTAAAATCGCAAAACGTTTCTTTTTTCAGAGTATATGTATCAACGCTTTAAACTAAATTTTACATCTATGTTATAACAACTCTTCTATCATGCGGGAGCATTACTTCATAATACACTGAAACATATTTTAAGAGACTTTACCCTCGATTGATATATTTATCCAATGCCTTTTCCCTTCTTTTGTTGCTGGTTTGTTTTATGTAGCCATACCCAAATTTATTTCTGCTAACATACATGATTTTCTAGTGTCTAAGCGCCTCCGATCCAGCAAGCTTAAATTCTATCTCTGTCTTCTCTCATGCAGCGTTTCTGCAACATATTCCAGTCTCCATATATCTCCACTTCTATTTCCTAAAGCCGTTATCTGCAGGGACCGTAAATAGCAGCGTACATGCTTTTCGAGAAGGTTTTTATACCATATTTTCACTTTTATTGGATGAATTCTGACGTTCCTTGCAGTTGGCTTATGAAAGATTATTTAGTGTAGTTCATAATTCGACGCAGGTTTTTTTAAAATATGCATGCTTGCATGTTTCCAGATATATTTTATTACTGCCTTCCATTCACTTCGAGCAGTACTTCCTTTCATACACCAAAGCTGTTCAAGGTTTTTTAAATAGCTTTGGGCATTGTTCAGAAGTATGATTCTAAAACTATAACCTATATTTTGGTTATAAGAACGTATTTGTAAGTTCTAAGAATATACGTATATTTCGGAACCAAGCTGTCTGTATTTCTGTTAACTTTCTATATATTACATTTAAAGCAACATAAAGAAGTTCTCCCTTTGGCCTTCTGTACTCCTGTCATCCCGGGATCCTGGATATCCTGACATCCCGAGTGCAACTGATACACGATAAGTCTCCATGAGATTTGGATTGCTGAGAAGGTTTAGTCTTATAGTCCCTTAGCTCGTTTTTGATAAAGGAGTGTAAAAAATTAAAGGCACTCCTATCATGTCCTCCTTCTATGCATTGGTTAGCAATGCATATGATTTTATTCAAGATTGCAATTTATTTCCAACTATTCCTCAATACCAGTTTATTAATGCTACTGTACTACTAACAAACCCTTTAACTTCATTAACGAAACTTTTAGTGTTTCGAAGTACAGATTTAATCTAAATATTTAAAATAATATAACGTACAACCACTTTTAAAAAAACACCCTTTGTATGTGTTGGATAAAGTTAAGCTCAGTAAGAGGTTACATAAAGCAATGTATAAAATAAAATTATCGAAGCAAATAAAAGTTCAAGGTTTGGAGATAACGGACAAAACTCTAAAAAAACCTTTAGCTAAACGTATTATACAAGTTGAGTGCTATATAAACAGCAAACTAAAATTCATTTTGCATAAAATTTAATATAAATCGTAGCCCGTTGTAAATGAAATAAAATGTTTTAAAATTCCAATCTTGTCCAATTACAACCATACAGATAAACATAGGAAAAGAAGAGCCTTAATTAAAACAGCCTTATGACAGATGCATATAAGGAAATTGTGATGGAATCAATACAAAAGAAACAATTGAATAACAGGAAGAACTTTTTAACCATGTCATTCCATTAGGAAAGCATTTGGTTAACCACGCAATCCAAAATCTTATTTCATTAGTGAGACCTCATTTCCGAAACAGAAGAATTTTAATTTAACAAAAATTCAGTGAACCAGTAGTCAAATGAAATGGAATTATTTTCTAAGTATGCATTTAATTCTTTGAATAGAAATTCTCTTATCACTAACAGCAGCTGTCTAATCAGTACATCTATGTTGCCTGACCTATCTTCTGAACCATCTATAAAGGATGTCTTTCTTCCATTAGCAATTATTCTGACTAAATTTATTAAATCACTTATATGGCTCCGAAATTTTCCTTATCAAATATGCATATCTATGCGTTTTAATGACTTATGAAAGTCAAATTTCTAACTATATTTTAGAACTTTTACTATCAAACAGTAGCATTAAACCTGCTTATTACTACTCTATATCTAGAGCGTACTTAATACCTTAATAGCATATTTGATTTCCCAACTGCAGTACTCAGCAGGCACCAAAAATAATTGTATTTATTTTTGCATAACTCTTCTAACTAAATTAATTTTAATGTGCATAGTGATATCCATTATTACGTTTTTCAATCCAGTCTTCTAAAAACTCTTTGGAATTAAAAACATTCATCTGAAAAATAGAAATTCTTAGAAACGAAATAATAGTAAAGACTGCAATCTGCTCCCAAATGCATAAAAAGAGCTTTGCTTAAAGATTTAACTTTGAATTTTATTTCCGTGTAAACACAGTAAAAGCATGTATTAAGCTCAGCTCTCTATTTAAGAAAACACGAGAAAGGATGGGTAGAAAGAAAATCTGATACTTTTAAGAAAAATATCTCTTGATACCAGGAAGTAACTTAGTATAAGTTCATTTATCATAAAAAGCGCTTTCGCAGGCATTCCTTGAGAAAACACTTTTATGTTATCAAGATATTTGTTGTCGTTAAACAATGGATCTCAAACGACACAATAAGCTGTTATACTTTCTTCTCCAAGACTAGCTAGTTTGAAAAAGTTAATTTATTCTTGAAATTTGTAGCTCTTCCACTCAGGAAATTTGAGAAAGAAGGCGAGATTAGGAGAAGGATCACCGTGAAATTAATTCTTATTTAAACATTTCATTCGCTTTGTTACATATGAGAATAAACTAAATTAGATACTATAAAGCATTTACGTTAAATGAATTACATTATTTTAATAAAGGCTCTATTTGTTTGATTTTTTGCATTTCCCTATCGCTTTGCTTAGCAGAAAAACTTCGACAGTCATATAATCGAGATATAATGCTTCTTTTTGGGGAGACCTTGGCATATTTTTGCATTGCTTTATACAAATAGACTTGTTATAGTTTTAAACATATGAAATAATGTTAGGTTATTTTTGTGTTGTTTTTGTTTAAGCTTAATATTATTTTCAGTTGCTCTGGTTTAAATACGTGTACAATGTCAACTTTCTCAATTCTAATTTCAAAGAAAATTTTTAATTTACAAGCAATTGACTTGTTGAGAGTAAAAACGAAATTAAACAAGTTTAAATTAATGATAAAACGAATTTGCAATCTGAAACATTCAGATTACAGACACTTGAAGAAAGGTTTATCGTTGTAAATTGATGGAAATTAAAAAATCTGTAAAATAAAAATTATGAAAAATAATACAATTATTTATTGAATGAAATTGATATACATTGGTGCCAGCTCATAAAACTAAACTTTCTCCGTTGGTTAAAATTAAAACTCAAGGCAAAAATAATTTAAACTTTAAAAGCTGTTTCCGCATTTCGTTTTTGAACATAAAATGGAATAAACAAAAAATATAAGAAATGCTTGATACCGTATGTATAAAATTTAAAGAACGAAATATACACTGAAAGGACGAATTATTATAAACACCTGTGGTGACCATGTAAATAAGTATAACAAGAACAAACGACCTGCATTTATTGTTATCAGTACCGTAAAATATAAATATCACAGCTTCGATAGGCATGCGGAAAAGTACCATTGGAAAAGCAGAGAAACAAACGAGTTTGATTTAGGAGAAATTATAGGCCCCCGCAAGGCCGGATGCTCTATATAGGCGAGAACTAAAATTCTGGATATGTCGCGCAGTACTGTGGGCTCGGGTGTACTAAGAGTACCGCAAAAGTGGGAAAAGTGTTTGAATCGTGCAAAATGTGGCTATACACCAGCGACAGATGAGCGAGTTACTCGAAGATTCACTTGCTTCACTGACTTAAAGAAACACAATCTGAAGCAAATTTTAATGCAATTATATATTCCAGCATTCTGCATAAGGACTGTTCGTCAGCAACTGCCGCAATTCTGTCAAAACAACACATGGGCATCTTGGATTACATTGCTAACGGGAAGACATGAACTACTGCAGCTGAAATTTTCAGAATGGCATGAGCGATACAAAACTGGAAATATATTATCTAGTCTTATCAAATGAATCGAGATTCTAACTGCTGCAGACGGATGGCAAAGTTATGTGTAAAGTAAACAGCACGAAGTATTACTTTCGTCTTATCAGGGAGATATTTTACATAATGTTGGCGGAGGTGTAACTCGGCCATCATTACGTATTCCTCGTTGGATCTTCTTTTCAAGCTAAATGGAATCCTGACGAATTCAGGCTACACTAAAATGCTGGTACTCTTTCATGTTCTTGTTGTACCCACAGAACGATACGCTCTTTCAAGCGGATCATGCACCACTCCATCGATTACACGTTGCACAGGAGTGGTTTAACGAGCGTAGAAATGAGGATGGAATACTCACCTGAACTCAGGGACCTCAGATATGATTCCTCTCGAGCATATGTGAGACAAGTTGCTACTGTCTTGAAACGCTGTAAATTCACCATCATGTTCTGTGACGGATTTACGGGTACACTGCAGGATTGCTGAGCAACAATACAATCATCTTTCAACAACTCATCTAATTTCATCCTTCCCAAGCGTATTGCTGCTTTTGTTTGCACAAAAAGTTGCTATACCAGGTTACGTTAGGTTACTTGATCATGGCAAAGCACACGAGGGCTATCTGCCTATGACAAGGGATGCCATAGTGAAAGACGCTGAACGAAACATTAACTCACTTTCATGACACACATCGCGAAAGCCACAAAAATCAAACATGCTGCCATCCCATTAGCCTAGAATCGAACCCTAGTCGAACTCTCAGTATTCAATGCTCTTAACCAATCAGCCATTGGTTGGGCGGGCAGATAATGGAAAGTGGTGGTATTGAAGAGAGGCTATAGTACTATGTTTTTTCAATGCACACAAATGTTTCAAATTTACGGGTTCCTATTTAATTTCATCACATATATTTAGATTTTATTTTGGATGAACACGGTATTAAACATAAAAAAATTTAGAATCAAATTTTTGCATGTTTATAGAGCTTGATGTATATATATATATATATGACACTGATGGTACAGAAAAATTTCTTGTAGGAATATTAAGAAGTCATGATAAAAAGAGTTTCTGAATTCTTGGCTTACGTTGTCTTGAGCGACGCATTTTTACAGCGACGAAGATAAAAGAAAGATATTATATAGCGTCGATTGGTAACAATTTCCATTTTTTATGAATGTTAATTTTCTCAACAGAGTTAAAAATAGGTCTTAAATAATTTAATGAATGAAGCCCACATACTGTTACTAGTAAAATAATTCAATAAAATACTGCAAAGAGATGGGGCAATAATGAGATTCGTTTTCCTGGTCAATACGACATATTCCGAATGAATGCGTAAGATAAATTTTATGCGAAAAAGAATGGGTATTAGTTCTTAATCTTATAAGAAACCGAACTCATGATTAAATCTTAATGAAAGTAGATACCTAGGAAACCGGTAAGCAAAGAATGCATATGTATTATTCCTATTGCATTTTTTAGTTTTAAAAACGGGTAACAATAAGCAATAATGTAAGGGTTTTATTTTTATTGCCTTATCCTTTAAGACAGTATAACAATGGACTAATAAATTAATTACATCTATTTTACTGAAGACGCAAATTACACCACTATATAAATCTCGCTTTTTTTCTATAAATGCAATGATAAGTCATCATTGATAGTGGTATTTTATTTTATGTAGGAATTCTGTTTATTAGTTTTCAGTAAAATGAATTTCAGACGTTAAATTGTAAATGGTGCTTACACTTGAAATATAAATCTAAACTTACAAGACCACTTTCAACATGGTGACTTAAAACGATTTTAATCTTATAGTGTTCGGTTACATGAACATCAGAAAAAAGTTTCTGTTGAGTATTAAAGCAAAAATCAGTATCTCACGATAACAAAATAACAATTCTTTTAGAGTGAAAATGCATCAAGCTCCCTTTCACAAGAATCATTAGAGGGCCGAAATTTATAATGGCTAATATCTCTAATGGCTTAATCTTTTAATGTCTTTAATGCTAATATTTAAAGTACTGGCTTCCTTTATATATAATTTAGAAATCCACCGTAAACTGATATTGATTTATGAGATTTACTAAACTTAAAACGATCTACAGGCATAGTAAATTGGGAAAGTTTCAAAGCAGATAAAAAAAAGTAAACACGGAGTAAAAATAGAAAGAAATGTGTTCGGGTTTAGAATTTTATCTAAAGGAGAGCAGTTATTCAATGAAACAATTAGAGATAAAAGTATGCTTTATGTAGAAGGAAAAGTATGCTCAAAGAGTAAGATCAAAATGAAATCTGAAGAAATGACGATAATGTTTTATGTCAAAGGAAATAGTTGCTTAGGATGTAAAACTAGAATTTTATTTAAAAGAAAACGGATGTTCGCAAAGAAAGATGAACAAAAAAATTATCGGATGTAGTGTATCCTAAGAAAAACGGCAAATTTTTGTCAGACTTAGAACACATTCAAATCGTCAGATTATAAATTTATATCTGATGCAACAAAAAGCGATTCAGATTTATTTTCCTGTTTTTGCTGAAGCATTGTTGTTATTTCACATCTTGGATACTTGCAACATTAAAACATTTATACATTCTTTTGGAATGGTCAATACCCATTAGTCATTTAACTGTCTCATCATTTAGAACTTGTCTCTCTTCCCCACCAACTAACATCTCAAGAAGAGTTTTGGCTCTTCACGAATTTTTAAGTGCCCCCATGCCACAGAGACACTACACATTTATAAATAGTTAAACTTTCTCTGTGATTCGATTGGTTTGTTTAATTATGGCAAAATACTTGAGGGTTATCTGTCTAAGGGGTGGGTTGCCTTCGTGGAGGACTTTTCTAAGTGAAACTTGCTCGGATACACGTCTCTGTAATTTCAACTCAGGCCCAACGATATGGCAGTCAACACTGCTAACCATTATATCGATCAAGGCGGCTTGGTTGAAACATTCGCCTGCAACGTTTACTAAAGATTAGTCAACGTAAAGTATTTACCAATTATTATCATATATTTCTAACAATAAAGCATTAATTAATAAAAACAGTATTTAAATTATCGAAAGCAAAATTCATATAATTTAAGTAACTAATATATCCTCCTTAATACTTTTGTGATGTAGCACTCAGAATATCTAAACAGTCTCTTACTCCACTCTAAGCAAGTGCGCAGAATATTTTCAAATGATACCCTCCTTGTACTCCTCTTTTCTCCCACAATATACCAGAGTGAAGCTTAGAAAAATCTTTCATAATTTCTTTATTGACAGTATGTTATAGCTCTAAACTAAAGAAAATCGTCTCAAAGAAATACCGATTTATAAAATATTGTATTACTTTTAGTAAATAGAAATAGTTTTTTTCATCCCTCAACATAGATAAATTCTCATTACAATGAATTTTTTATTGTTTTCAGGAATACTGTTATTAACAGAAAGAAATTCAATGAGAAATCTCACAACGGAGATGTAACGAAGCGTGAAAATAAATTTTAGAAGTAAAATAATATTTATGCGTTCCAAAAAGGTAATTCATTTTTCGAACACTTCACTCTTTAGCGATAATGTATCGAATAAATCAAAATATGTAGATAGATAATCAGTGCATATGCAGTGAATTTTTATGTCATTGAAAGCCAGCAACGAAATACGAAATTCCTCAAAATACTTAATTATTTTCGAAACGTATCATTCGTATTTAAATAACGTTTATTTTAATTAACTTCATTTTTCATCAATAATTTCTTCGAAAAGCATTTAATGAGTAACGACAGTCGGTTATTGGCGAAACATTAAATTAGTTATTCAATGAAACTTTTCATTTTCAAAAGGTTAAATTAGGGCTTTTCAATTTGTCTTGACATCTTGCCTCATAATTGAGAATGTGTATAGATTAATCGGAAATAGAGCCTGTCAAGTTCATATTTAAGAACACTTAAATTAAGATTTGTCTCGGGCAAGAGCACTTTTGATTACGTAGCATATTCAAGTACAATATTAATTTCATTGACATGTCATCAGTTTAAGCGGAAATAACTAGAAATTCATTCTCTTCCAAAAAAGATCCGATTTATCTATTCCCTCTTCAACAGACGAACAGTCATTATACGATTGCGATGTTTATATAGATGAGTAGTCAGACTCTAGTTTATATAGATGAGTATTCGGAGTATATGCTCAATAATAAACACTATAGAGCATACAGACTGGCAGGTAGACATGTCAGATTTTTCTCCTTTCTTCCGAAATATCTTTGTGGGGTAATTCGAAAGCACGTCCGACCAGCAATCGAAAGGTTCAGAATTGGAGTCCCGAGGAGGACATCCCACATTTTTTCATGTACCGCTTCGATAGATTTCCCCGATACGTTTCGATAGGTTTTCGGTTTTACCGTTTCAATAGGTTGTAAGGTTTAGCCTAAGTTTATTAATAGTCTTTTTTAAGTTATGATTCTTTCCTATTTATTCTAATTTCAGCTTACAATTTCTTGCCAGAATGTAATTTCAGACACGCAGTGAATGCAAATGAGTAAGAGTACTGTTTAAGTCGATGCTTCAACGACTTCTACAGAGAGAGTCTGAGTTTTCTGACTAGCGCGCGTTTGCTATTTGACTACGTTCTGTCTTAGCTACTACGCTCGACCATACTTTAGGCCCTTGCTTGGCTTCACCGATTTAATTAATATTTAGGGGCCAACTACTTTGAATTCTGATAGCTTCGGCTATATCTTTCAAACAGCTTTAGTTAAGCTTAGTTTAGTAGTTTAGTTTAAATTCATTATTATTTAATTTCAAGCCCAAGTGGAGGCTTTGTGTATACTCCACGTTAGGAGTTGATTGTATTTATTCTGAGAAATAAAGGGTAGTTCACCCTTCTTAAGTCTTACGTGTTTATTCACACACTTAAGCGATTATTCGCTAGTTAGTGTTCGTGGGGTTCTAAAATAGAACATTGGAATTAAATAAGTAAAACCCCACATTTGGCGCCTGAACTTGTTCTTAACTAACCATGTCGCTAAGTACTGAAGATTTCTCGTTGATCCCTCCCATCTTTCAGTCCCTTAGCCACAACCAAACCCCATGGAGGGATTCGGATTTATCATGGAAAGTATGAGAGCGGCGATGAAGCCAACACCAACTTTTGATGGAAGAGGATCCTTTATGACATTCCTGGAGCCGCTGGATCTACACTTCAAATTATATCCTGTCAACCAGCCGCAGAGAATTATCATCGCTACGAAGAATTTAAAAGGTCAAGCCGTCAGCTGGTACAAGAATATTGGCAAGAGTTTGTTGGGGGATCCAGGATCCGAAACTTACACTTCGGAAAAATTTAAAAATTCCCTATTGAAAGCATTTCTAGTTGTAAGAGACCGCGCAAGACTGGAATCAAAATCATATCAAACTAATGTTGACGAGTTAACGGACTTCATCTTAAGAAAGATCCATATTGTCAAATTAGTTCAAGAATTGTTAAGAACTTTTTCTCAATTATTCGACGAAAAACCTTGCTTCTGCCAGATTGTCTCTCATAGCATTGATACTGGTAGTGAGTCCCCAGTTCGTTTAAAACCGCACAGATATCATCGGGTGAATGAAGACATTTTCGAGCAACACATTAAGAAAATGTTCGAGGATAAGATAATTAAGCCAAGTAACAACCCCTATGCTGGTCCTGTATTTTTATGTAGAACGAAGAATGGACTGCCACCCTTAGATCTGTTAAGGAGAGAAATCTTTAAACCTTAAGGGGGTTTTACTTTTAACTTTTTAAAATTTAAACTCATACTCAATCTCTCTAGGTGCCGGACAAACTAAAATAAAATAAAAAACTTACTAAAATGATGGTTAGAAATTAATTGGTTGATCTGACTCAAAATCTTAATATTAAATATAACTTTTCTTATAGCAATTAATTCACACATAGCAAGGCAAATTCCTCTTAATAAAACTTAACCTGAAAAAAAAAACAAAAAAAAAAACAAAAGAAGGAATAAATCTTCTCTGGTATTCGGTAGAATAGAATACTATATCTCAACCAAGCATTTCTATAATTCACTGATTTTAAAATGAACTCAAGAATCACAAGTTCATATTCATTAATCAAAACATCATAAGCACCCGAGAAGAAGTATTCAAACACCAATCAATCAGTTCCATTACTAAAAAAAACTAGTTTTAACTTTCCTGGCACCTAAAAGTCATAGCAAATTCTATCTTAAAACATATTCAAAGTATCATTAATAAGTGGTTAGTACATATTTGCTAAATCAGGGCGCGTTGTGAGTACCCTAAAATGCATAAACATTTTTCAATAACCCCAAGCAAAAATCTCCATGTTTCTTAAAAGCCTCCCGGCTCAAACAAATGGAGTGACTGAACAGACCAATTTCTTAGCACTAATAAAAAAACAAATGCAAGTAATAATATAAAATCAAACTCATTTATTAAATATCTAGGATAAATTTATGGGAGGCTTGGCCAGACTACCCCTACATACAAATGCAGTCAACGACCTCACCGCTCAGCCACTGGTAGGACATGTTTTTATTAAACTAACTGACCCTA
>KK112639.1:14223-33017 GCA_000611955.2 Stegodyphus mimosarum | reverse complement strand
ATTTTTCTGGATGGCAACAGTAATTACGAGATATTTATTTATTAAACATTAAATGCACGCCCTTTTTTTTATTTTTCCGACGTAGCTTTCTCTTCAAAAATCGTCTGCGTTTCAAGGGAAAATAAAGCAATTTTAATCACAATTCTAAATAAATAGCCAAACAAATATGAAATACGTAACAATATGATATACTCCTCATCAACACGTATCATAGAGAGGAAAACTAAATAACATTTTATATACCTGACCGCACGGGTTAAAAAAATTGAAAAGGAGAAAAATTGCTTGCAGGAGAGGCGTATAAAATTTCATTTTACTACAGGTCTTCCATAAAATTTATTATTTTGTATCCACAATAGTACAACTCCATTTAGAAAAAGATGAAAATTAGAATAGATTCATGAACCTGACAGAATACATTTAAATGAAGAGATGAAATACTATTAAAAGACTTTCAACAAAAAGATTTGAAAAAAGCATTTTTTAAATTTTCAAAAATGGAGTGATATAAATGAAGCTTGGATATTTAAAAAAATATATATAAATATAGCTTACCAACTATATCCAATAAATGAGTGATTACATTGCCTTTCTTTCCCAGCTGGAATCCAGCTTCTGGGCTGAGACATATGTTAGCCCAAATACAGAGTATCTGCATTATTTAAAAAAAATTAAAATTAAAAAATGAACATTCAGACATTTATTTGCTCGGAATTACATTTTCGCTCGGAATGTTGTTTTGAAAATCAGGAAAATAATTTAACGAAAATATAAAATTATATAGATATGAAGTCTTCCATTTTAGCATAGCCTATGCAGGCATTAAAAAATATCTACGCTTTTACTTATCAAATTTTGTATTTTAGCATATGCTCTAGGAAATTATTATTTTTAATACAGGTACTGCTAAAATGTTTCCTAAGACCAGAAAATTATGTTCCAAATTTTTTATTTAATTTAAACGATTTTAATTTTTTTTTGATGATCTGAGGCTTTCTAATTATACTTGCCAAAATTTTATCAAAAGCAATTTTTTTAAACAATGTTATATATGCACGTGCTTTTACTTTCGTCTTCAAGACATGACATCCAAAAATAAAGTTGTAAACCTGAGGAATAATACATAATACATAATTTATACTGTGTGATCAGAACAGACCATGAACACATACACTTAACGCGTAATTTGGAACAGTTTAATCTACGAAATAGAATTAATGAGTGTGAACTGCTAAAACGAGACAGCATCTTGTTGGTTATTCTAGGTAACTCTCAGTACTAGACGCAATTAGGTATTTTGGTTCGGTGCCAACCGAAGCTGCGTTTTCGGACTAAGCACCAAGGCGTTTGGTTGCGGAGTGCCTTTGCAAATAACTGCAGTTACCTCTACATCATCGTTAATAAGAAAATAATTAAATAAGAGAAAGCAATCGCTAAAGAAAAGAGGAAAAGCCGCTGGGCTAAAGTGAAGAAAGTCGATAAGAAGTTGTGGTTTCGGTGATCGGCTAGAACAGCAGAATTATACACCACTGACCATAAAAACTGTTAATCCAAGAAGGAAAACAAATTGGAGAATCTTCTTACATCTAAATTTTGTAAGACTTTTTGACTTCATGTAAATTTGGTGGAAGAACTGAAAAATCACAGCGAAGCAAACTCAAACCAACATTCGGTGGACTGCTCCACTAAGCCAGCTGCACATTTACGCATACACAACTTTACCTTGCCTGATTGACTACGGCTTAAACTCTGTTACACAGTTGTGCACGAACGTAAGACTTTTGCGCCTTAAACCACTTAAACTTTATGATCACAAAGCCTTCGTCTGAAAAACCCCTTAAAGGCCCTAAGCACTTAAAAATTCTGGTGGCCTCTCATATGTTTACGCCAGTTCACCCCCCCCTTCCTTCTCTCTCGACCTTAATTTAGTAGCACCATAAATTCCATAGTGAAACCGACAGAATCGGGAATTTTTGTGTTGCTCCTTTTTTCCTGGGTAAATAAGCACTTTTTGTGATGCCGCGTTTCCTTGATAATGTGCTTATTTTGCATAATGGTTAAATTCATCTCTGGAACGCCAGAAGGCAAAATCTGGCAATCCTGTTTTTCCCTGCCACTATCTGACAGTCCTAACCCCGCTTTGCGGGTAAGCTATCTTACCGCTGCTGAGCATTTCATAACAATAATCTTTAAAGTCCAAACTAATCGATATTCTCAATACAATCATGCAGAACCGTTAGCTTAATTATTACTGGCAAAAAATTGATAAAAAATTCTATCAGTATCAGTTTCTAAAAGTAGGACTGTTCGTGTTTCCCAATACGATAACTATTCAAATTTTATAGTTAGTATCTGCATTGAGTTACTTACATCCTTAAATAATTAATTTATCATAATATTGTTTCTAGTTTTGATGATATTTGAAAGTCTAACACTTCTTACCACACAGCTATTAATAACCCAGTAATTATAAAAACAGTTTCGGTAATAAATTTTATGTTAACGATATTTAAGCTAGATACTCATAATTAAACACATAATAATTTACATAGATTTGCAGCTGTTGCAAGTATCTTAGTGTTAAACATAACTTAATGGGCAATGAAAATGCTATAGATAAAAATTAACGAAATCTGCAAAGAATTATTACAAACACAAGAAATATCCAAATTAAATAGTAATATCTGCAATATGCAATAAAGAGAGTATTAAAACCGTCAGAATAATGTTAAACAACATAGATAATGCTTTTTACACCTTTAAGATTGCTTCCAAAATATCATCACGCCAATTACGGTCCCCGCACGACACAAACATCTTACTTTCAGTAGAATCAGATAAAGATACCTAGAATAGACATCATATAAAGTTTTTTTTTAGAATAACAAAACATATCAAATTCAATTGAACCTGTGGTTAGATTCAGGACTATGGACAGACTGATCACATGACAAATAAATATCACACAGTATTTGAAAAGCAAATATATAATATTTTTAAAATATGAAAAATAGCAATTGAATTTATAAAAACATTCGTATTGTTGTAAACCTTCATGTGAATGTCAGTTTTTTTATTTATTTTTTATTTTAAAAAGGTATTTGTCTTTTATTTATTTAGAAGCCGCTATGCGGCCAGCCTTCGCCTGGCTTTTAAATTTACCGAAAAACAAATGTCCTCTCGAGAAACGTCGTATACAAGTACCTCTCGAGAAACGTCGTATTTAAGTACTTTTCGACAAACGTCCGATATCCAAGAGAAACATTAAATTTAAACACTGCATAAAATTAAAGCCCTCATTTTTCCGATAGGCAACAGTGCTGATATCAGCAACAATGGCAACAGTGATATACACTGGTGTGCAAAAATTAAGGACAAAGTCGAAAAATTAGCATATCAGCTGAACGAAGAGGCAGAGCGAACAGAAAGACCAATCAGGAGATTAAGTAAGGTGATGTATGGTAGCACATGCGCAGATATGCAGGTAGACGTAATGGGGGAGTGTCTGAGTAGTATAAAGCATGTTGGTGTAAGATCAGTATTTCTGGCAAAGAGATTGCACGCCGTATAGCAGTTAAAATCACACCGAATTTCTTCCTCAGCGAGAAATGGCGAATAATCAATCTGTTAGACGACATCTGGATGCTTTTACCCGAGGTCGAATCATTGGGAAGTTGGAGAAAGGCCGCAGTGTGGCAAGTGTGGCTGCAGAGTTCGGAATTGCTCACAGCATCGTTTCAGGACTTTGGAGACAATTTCAAACTACAGGAACAGCTATCCGGGTTTTAGTAATGGTCGTCCACGAGGAACCACACCCGCAGATGACCGGTATATTGCCTTACAGGCCAGAAGAAACAGGCGGCAGACAGCGGGAGAAATCGCTAGACACACGACACAGGCGACTGGACGACCGATATCGCGTTTTACCGTGGCCAGAAGACTGCACGGTGGTGGTCTGTTTGCACGACGCCCTGTACGGTGTGTACCTCTAACGCCTGCTCATCGGAGAAGGCGTTCTCTGTGGTGCCGGGAACACCGGAATTGGAGAGACAATGAATGGGGACGAGTACTCTTTACAGATGAGAGCAGATTTAGTCTGAGTTGCGATTCTAGACACATACACATCTGGACAGAGCGGGGAACACGCAATAACCCCTTCAACATCATCAAAAGGGACTGTTTTGGAGGTCGCGGAGTTCTCGTTCGAGCAGACATAATGCTTGGTAGCCGGACCGACCTTCATATCTCCCAAGGAGGTTCGTCACCTGGGACTGCTATTGTAACGAGGTTCTTCTTCCTTACATGCGTCTTTTCACAAGGGCTATGGGTCCTCAGTTCCTCTTCATGGACGACAACGCTCCACCTCATCGCACAGTTACTGTCGAAGAGCTGTTGGAGAGTGAAGATATTGAACACATGGATTGGTCGGCAAGGTCTCTGGATCTAAATCCCGTCAAGCATGTACGGAACTTACTAGGGAGACCCGTGGCAGCACGTAACTTATCGCCAGTAACGATTCCGAAACTGCGATTGGTGCTACAAGAGGAACGAGCAGCAGTGTCTCAACAGCTCATTAACAACCACATATCCAGCATGCACAAATGATGTGAAATCTGCCTAGCAGTCAGGGGAGATCATATCCCCTATTAAAGACCGGATGTTTCTTGCTGGACACCCATCACAGGGATGTTTCGGCCTTCAGTCGCATTGCGCTCCATGCTACTTTTTCAATAAAGCTTATTTTTATGCCTCTGATTTCTCTTTTAGTAAGTGTTGCTTACATTACTCATGTCCTTACGTTTTGGGGATCTTATGGTATTAAATGTGTTGATTTGGAAAGCTTTTGTACAAAGTTATATTGAAAAAACCGTCTCGTCCTTAATTTTTGCACACCAGTGTATGAGCAACAATGGTTGCATGCCATCGATTTGATGCGATTTCATCAAAAAGCATAAAATAAAATAAAAAAATCTAATTCGAATTTTGAAAAAATCGCTTCGAGGTGCACTGGCTCTTGTCTAGATGCACGTATGTACTAAATTTCGTAGCCCTGGGTCTATTAGCTAACACGAACGAAAGACACACACACACACACAGACACTCTTTCTTTTATTATAAGTAGAGATTTACTTAATACACTTTTAATGGAAATTTTGCTTATCATGTAATTTACACGAATCTGTAGACAATTATAGTATTATTATGTATTTAATTACTTTATTATTATGTAAGATTTGTAACTCTATGTAAAACAGACATTGGAAGTTCAGAAATCATTTAAGAATCAGAGAGATTTCGGTTACTGATTCTTGGAAAATTTTCAGAAAACACAAGACCTTAATATCAGTTTTACTAGAAATTATCAGGTAGATTTCTCCTCCTTTGGCTATACTAAAGATTGTGAGCGACTAAATTACACCCTTGGTAATGTGATATGCTTGGAAACAGTATTGAGGTTACTATCATGTGAATCCTGTCTCGTATATCTCAATGATTATTAGGGGAATATTTACATTATAGCAAAGCACTGTAGGGCTATCAACCTAAAGGAAGGGAAGACTTCGTAGAGGACTTTCTGAGGGAAACTTTATAGTATTTCTGTTAGATATGGGGAAAATCATGAAAACTTCAACATAATCATTTAGTTATTTCTGTAGGTTTCCCCACTTCCGAATCGAGCTCTAGGGTATTTCTCCCGCTTTCTTAGCATGCCTTCTGGTCAACACGCTTGGCGCGTATTCGAGAGGTCTGTGGCTCGAGTCCCGGCGAGGGCACTGCTCATTTTTCACGTCTCCTGCTTCAAAAAAATCCTAATGTGTCTACAGAATTACCAGTGTACAACGACTTTAACTTTCTTTCTCATCTCAGCGGAATTTGATAGAGTTCTTTGGTTCTGCAGCATTCGCTTCTATCGCAGTCTTCGTTCTTTTTCAGTTTAGCGATATTTCCGTCGATAGATTTCTTCATCTTCGCCGCAGTCTTCTTCTGGATGACAGCACACAAATTCTAACACCAGTTATTGCGAGCCATGGGATTGTTGGTGTTTCTTTGAATAATAATTTCACATACGCAGAAATTTATCAGGAAAATAGGAATAATAAAAATTACACACGGCACAATAATGGCTAGTAATAACTCACGGAGAAGGCAGATATTCAGCATTTCCTCCCTAACAGTAATTTTACTTGAAAGCTTTATTTTTATAACTATAAATCTAAAAATAATTATCTTTTACAGACCCTATATGGTAAAAAGTATCCGGACACCCAGTGGTGCGGACTGGGAGAGTCCCGAGGATTATATTAATATGATTCTGATCTCTTTTTTACATCGATGACAACCTGCACACGTCTGGGGAGGCTTTGCATCAGTTTTTGATAGGTGACCGTAGGAATTGACTTCCAGGCGTCCATCACGCTTGAAGCGAGTGCTGGCGGTGAGGATAGTCGATATTGGTTGGCTACGTAATCTGCGTTCTAATGCGTCCCAAAGGTATTCTGTGGAGTTTAGATCAGGGTTATGAGAAGGCCAATCCGATTTTTGAACACCCACTTTGTCAAACCATGGTTGCGAAGCCAGGGTCTCGATGTGTGAAAGGAGCAGTTATCTCGCCAGAAGAGAAATCGGCCTTCTCTGAAATATTGCCATAGGGCTGGGGGAGTAGCATCATCCAGAATGTCCACACATATCTCTGAGTTCATGATTTCAACCATGGGAGCTAAGGAACCCAGGCGAAACCAAGAAACAACACCCACAACATGATGCTACCACCACCAAACTTTTCTGTCGGTACAATACACAGTCATTGAAGAAACACTCTCCGGGCATCCCGGACTGTTAGATTGTAAAGCGAGATTCATCACTCCAAAGAACATTTTTCCATATATTTATAGTCCAATGATGGTGAACTTTGCACCATTGCAATCGACGTTTCGCATTCTGGGGAGTGATGTTTCGCTTGTGAGCGGCTGCACTACTGTGGTATCTCAGGTTTTTTAACTCTCGATGAACAGTCCTGTTGCTAGCACTAATACTTGATGAAGTTTGGAACTCCTGAGTGATTTTAGCCAACAAGGACCTGCGATTTTGTTTCACTACCTTTTCAGAGTTCTACGGCTGCTTTCATTAAATGTTTTCGGCCTGCCACTTCGTTTTCTGCAATTTCACTGCCTCGAAGATTCCACTTCACAATTACATCATTCACAGTGGATTTTATCTTCTGTAGAACGTCCGAAATTTCACGAATTGATTTCCCACAAATGTGGCATCCCACTATATTAATACGATCGAAGTCTCTAAACTCCTTTAACGTACTTACTGTCTCACACACGCATAAATATTACCTGACAAACCACTACCAACACTTTTATAGCTTTCGGTTACGAATCAAATTATGTCACCTGCCAGATTCATTTCATTAGCGGGGTCTCCGGATACTTTTGGCCAGATAGTGTATATTAAAATTTGCAAATGTGGTTAAAAATAAAGGAAACAAATATGTTATCGTTCGTAACTGCAGTTTACTATATAATTATGTGTAGGCTAGGATCACCTACAAACTGCTTCTAGTAAGGGATTTTTATGTATCGTAAAAATAGTGACATATGATTTCAAAATTTATAATTTTAAACATCTATAGAAGTCTTCACGGAGGACTTACCTGAATATGCTCTTTAACGTAGAATTTTAAAATATGAATTAATATATCACAAAACCTTTGAGAAAACACGAAGGTTAGAGCTACATTTTCATCTTCTGAGACAAGATTTCCAATTATAAAAGTTAGTTGTAATGTTATATCCTGAAACAAAACAAGAAATTTGTTAGTGACTTTCAAAAAAATGTATCTAGCAATTTTATTATCACGACTATTCAAATTGCAAAATTTGATTTCTATTTTGAACATTTTTCATTTCAAAACTGTCATAGACACATAAACCGAAAATTGAAAGAAAAAGAAAAAAAACTGGCAAAGATAAGCTTATATAGAACGCGTAGTAACATTATCTATGTATGAAAATGGTAGCATTTTTAGTACATATATAAAGTTATAGAGATTTATAGAAGCTTCTATAGATCTATTTGTTACATGGCAAACAAAAAAAAATCTTGCAAGATCACTGACATGCAATCAGACATCACTGTAAAATAACCTCGGTAAACTATTAAAAGGGATTTTTTTTACCAGGCATCGTAATTCAAAATAAAATTTAGGAATAATATAAAAAACTAAGACACACATCTTTTCGTAGGAGCAGAAAGAAAGTCTTGTTTGTTTACACTAATACTAAAGACAAAAACTTCAGAAGAAAAAAGTTATATATTAATTTAGACTGGATATTTATTTTATACATGTGCCGCCACCATCCATAAGTATTTCTTTGAATTAGAGAAGAGCACATGAATGTTATGCTTACGAAATTTCTGATACCCAAATGTCGCAAAAATGTTAGTAATAAATTACTCGTACACATTCTAATGGTCATTGGAATGTGTACGAGTGATTCCAATGATCACTGGAATGTGTCGGATTAGTCAGTACTTATCGTGCATTCAGCATCTCCAACAGTCTTGGTATAATACTTTCCTAGGACCACACTCAGGTTTGTGATAACTTTATGATATAATTTTCAGGCTAGTCTACAGAAAAAGGTTACGATGGCAACTCGTAGTTGCATTATACTTACTGCTTTCTGCTAAAAGACTTTCTCTCTCTGATATTCCACGGGAAAAAAAAATCAAGAGATTGATATCGGAGCTCTACATCGGTTACATTCAATCGCCCTGGAAGTAACCTTTGTATCAGTCTAATGCGATATGGAACCCACATAAAAATTTTCGATAGAAAAATGAATTAATTCTCTCTCATTATATCAGCAACAATGGCACGCAGTTTTTAATGATTTTGCATCTTTCTAATAAAATGGTAGTAAAAGCTGAAGTTCGATCCACTATTTCACCTATATTCAATTTTAGTCGATTAAATTTGGCGAAAAATTTATCATAATTGATCAGAAATCAATAACGCGGAGAAACAAACAAACACACTGTAAGGATTTTAAGTTCACTAAAGTTTATTTTATTTTAAAACTTTATTATCATCTCTTATTTTCCACTTCCGACCAGAATTAATGCGTGAGTATGTTTATGCAAATTGTACTTGCTAACCCTTAAGTATTTAAGTTGTGGCTTTTTGCCAAAAGTAGAGAGTAGAAGGAAGGAGAGAAAGCCCTCTAGCTACGAGTCTTCACCCGAGCTTGCCATCAGTTTCTGTCTGCCTTTAAGGCCAGAAGTTTAACCCTCTTGAAAGTTAAAGACGTATTGTAGTTTTCCGCAATTTACGTACTACAGACGTAGTCATTTAAAAGGCCAATCTTAGTGCTAGTCTTCTGTGTGAAATATTAAAAGTTAGCTGTTATTTAAATTTTAGTTAGTTAGTAGTCTTATATTCTTTTACGTTCAGACCACAAGTGGTTGGTCTTTGTATCCCGAAGTTCGGAACGTCTGTAAAGTCGATAAGCAAATAAAGGGTAATTTGAACCCTCCTTATCTTGTTGTATCTTCTACACAAGCACGAATATAGCTTTTAGTAAGCTCCTGTTCCTACTCAGGACTACAGTTATGTTTGCAGAATCAGTTAAAAGAAACACAAGTCCTGATAACACAAATAGGCGTTCTTCTTTATATATATAGATTGCGTAAAACTTACAAATTTTTGATTAACAAACTCTACGATTTGAAAGCGAGCGGTAGCAACACTTTTCGAAATAAAGCATTTTTATATTTAACGCGCGGCACTGTTACCACTCGGGAAAATTGTGTCTTCAGAGTTTTTAATTAATATCTCTGCTGATTAAAGTCGTGTGAAGATGGCAACACTCGGAATGGCTTCCCATGAATTTTTGGAATCGGGAATGATGCATGTCATGTTTCGCAATGCTATTTTTATTTCGTTGTAAAACTTAGAAATTTTTTATGAATAAACTCTACGATTTGAAAGTGAGCAGTGGCAACACTTTTCGAAATAAAGCAGATTTTTATCTCCAGCGTGCGAGACTGTTGCCACTCGGAAAATTGAGGGCGAAAATTAGCGTTTCCAGAATTTTTAATTAATATCTCCTATTATAGATTTTTTTTTTTTTTTGAAAAAGGTTGAAGTCGACATTTTCCAGAACCGAGAAAAGAATTCTATAAAGTTTGGTGACGATAGCTGTAGTAGTGACTGAGTTGTTAGCGAATAAACAAACACACGGACTTTCTTCTTTATACATAGGCAATATGAAAAATTTCAAAATGTTCATGCAAGAAATTTAGAACTTCAGATCATGTCGAATAATAAAGTTTTTTGACAATAATGTTTTCTTAGGGTAATTCAAGACAGTCACCACATATCTTCAATATTAACAAATTCTTGTATATATATCAGCAAACGTTTAACGATTATTACGAGCCTCGTTGTCCGTTTCTTCCAAAGACTAACAGCATATTTAATCACAAACTTATAATAAATCTGATATAGTGAAGAATTAGGTTTTTTCGAAAGAGGAACCATGAAAAACGAGAAATGTTATCTCCAGACTTTCTAAGGGCAATGCATGAAAATACCTTAAAATCTTACTCGAAAGGATTCTCGATGTGAACAAGATAGATATGTCGATTAAAAATATTTATTCCAGTGAGTATTTTAATACCCAAATTTCTGTAATATTTTATCTGCTAAAATTTTATAAACCACTTTTAGTACATCACATTTTGTAACCCGAGCGGTAAGTTTAAGGATGACACAAAACGCCAATAAGTATAATTGCTGTTTAAGAAAACGATAAATGCAAATAAGAAAAATCTGAAATATTTTCGCAATAAATGTGCATAAAAAAGAGTCAAATAATAATAACAATAAAGCATAAAAAAGAAATAAAGGAGGAATATGAACTTTACTAAAAGTTTACAACGCCATAAAGATATCTATTCTTACAGTAAATGAAAATGCATATCATCTGAATAAGACAAAGTTTGCAAAAATGAGGTTGCACAAGACTAGATCAGATACTAAAGAGAATATCTCTAAGTACTAAACTTTTTAATTACGTGAAAGAAAGCAATGTGTACAGGAATAGATGATTATCATCATATGATGAAAAAAAAATTCTTTTCTAAGAGTTTAAAGGATTAAGTAAAATAAAGAACTGTGGGTAAAACTATAAGTATCGAGATAAGCTCCCTAGTAGTTGGGAAAGATTGTAATTTTTAATAGTCCTGGTGATTACGACTACTAATTACTATAGAATAAAATATTACTTTCCTGAAAAGTAAAAGTAAAATAAATAATGTACTGATGAAACCACGATAATGAAAATAGTAAGAGTAAAAATTTAAAATGCATGAAAATGTATATTAATAAATAATTTTCTCTGCTTATTGGATTGATAAAATACAGTAATATTACAATACAGTAGCATTTTTAGATTTGCTGTTAACATTTTAGATCCTAAGATGTAACATAAAAATAACCAACTTACTAAATGGAACTTATATTTTTCTAATGTAGTGGGAAAAGTTAGAAGATATTCTTTGCACTGCAGTAGGGCTTTCCTTCCGTCACTTTTATCAACCAGTTTACTAAATATAAACTTCAGTATTAAATTATAAATTATTAATTATCTAATAAAATATTAACATATTGCAATATATCCACAAAGATCATCTAATATTTCAACATCAAAAACATGATCAGGTCAATAACAACTAAGATAAATTTATTTTGAAAGCTGATGCCTATTTCTCCTATTATGATTGGAAAGTCGTTATTTATTAAGGTGTGTATTAGATACGGTACAATGCAAACACTACACTTTTGATATTCAAGTAATGACATATTAAAAACACGTAAACAGATGGGACATTTGAATAGATGACAAAATATAGTCACACAATGCAGTGTTAAGAGAGCTCAAACTTGAAAAATTACCACCTTTTATTCGAACAAACAATTACTTTATTATGATTGAGTGCCTTAGCTTCCAAAAATATTTTTTTTTCTTTCTTAATTTGTAAACTATTTTTATTTTTTTCTCCCTCTCTCCTGTAAAAATACATTCTAGGAAAAAAAGCATTTTCTCCTGTACCTTTTTTTTTAGCCCAGAAGGGCTATTAGTCTCCAAACCGCATTTTGCAGTATCACCTTTCCGATTGTTGCCACCAAATATTATTGTCCTGTATTATATTTAAAGAAACCAAATAATGAAGAATCTGCACGAATGTATCTACGTTTCTCACATTGCGAAAAAGCAACAGTACCTAGAACCATCAAATTTTGAATAATGTAGGCTTCCATCCGAACATGGGCACCTGGAAGCCCTAATTTTGAATTTCGAATTTTATATTTCACATTTTGTAAAATTTTTGCGAATTTTTTATTAAAAACTGAATAATTTCGCAAGCAGTGTCTGTAGGGAACAAAACATTTTTATCTCCAACGCGAGAGACCGTCTATCGGAAATTCCAAAGATATGCTGTTTTTGAACACTTTTTATTTCGTTAGTAGAAGTAGCGTTAGCCGAATGCTACTTCTACTAACTGGAATGCTCTCGAAACGTATATGTGCTGTAAATGAAGGGGGGAAAATGCCCGTTTGTTAATTTAAAAGCAAATAAAATAAATAATATTGCATAGAATGCAAATATCACAATCAGTGTCAAATAAATCATTTACTATTGTTTGTTGGACTGATACGCATGCATTTTCATATTATCGAAAACTAATTTTACTACTAAGCTGCGTAAAATAGGAGTATAATTAGGAATAAAAACAGAGTTTATGAAGCCCCATGAAAAACTCAGTTTTTTATTGTCAAATATAAAATTAACAAAATTTTACTTAAAAATTAATAGAAATCTATCTCTTATTGATGAAGAAATAAATGATAGAAAATAGCAAATTTTATTACCTTATAAATCTTACCAATATCTGAGTAACTTCTGAATCCTGCACAAAGTTGCAAAATGTTTTCAAGATGGTATTTATGTTCTCGGGTTTAATTAATAATTTCTCTGTACTTTTATGATCTGCAACACTGTGTAGAACAGATATAACCTATGAAATAACAAAATTGTTTTATTTTAGAAAATAATAAAAATAGTAATTGCTGGCAGAGAAAAGGCAGAAAAAGATGAGAAATGTATACTTAATGAAATAAAAATAAAATGATGTTTCATTATCATAATATTATCCGATACGTTGTAAGGTTCTACTGTCTATCTGTTGTGTAGAATCTGCAGAAATAGTGATTGCACCGAAGAAGGGTTAAAACTTCCCTTTATTAAACTCTTTAAATTAATTACAATGCGTCAACTTGAAGCTAACATACTACGCCTCAACTCGGGCGGTAGCTGAAACAGTACAATCAAACTTAAAGATTGGAGATATTCACAAGTAGTAGCATTACAGTACAGGGTCATACAATCCTGTATCCTACAGCGCGTAAACGAGTCTAGTGGCAGTAAGATAATAGCGATTAAGCCTCGTCTAACCAGCAGTAACTGCTAAACGGAAGCTTCCCTAGCACGTACAGAAATTTCCCAGACTCTCTCTCTCTCTCTACTGGAACGTCGATATTTAAACTTATTCTCCCACTGGTAGAATTTACATTTCTTACGCGCGCTACCAAATTTAAATATTCTAGCACTGACAATTAGGGAAAGGAAGGCTTATAGGAAAGTAACTTAAAATTAAATTTAACTGATTATTTAAAATAAATATAAATCCCTACAACGTAAAAGTGCACGAAATTAAATAACAGTTCCTTTTCTCAAGATATTTAACCTACCTTAACCCATACAACAAAATGTAACTGCCTTGGTGATTCAATATGTATTAACGACATTACAAACTTTTGATAATTTTCCCCCAAATCTTCGCCCTTTCTGTCCCATATTATTCTTTTCTGTAAATGAGAAGAAATTTGACATTGCATCTTATTTATTGATACTCATTCCAGTCTTACACTTACTCGTTTTCAGAGATTACAGTCATTTTGTAAGGTTTTAGTTTAAACTAACAAAGTTTTATTTTAATTTGCCTTTTCTATCTGTTCTTATTTCAGCTTCCCTTTAGAATAAGCTCGCGTTTCAGCTTTATGCTAATTTGAAGTGGAGCCAAGTTCTTTTAAACGGTAGGTAGGAACCTCTCAGTGTGAGAGAGCTTTTAGTCTCAGACCACTGCTACTGTTCGACGTTCGCCTGACCAGCTAGTATTTAAATTCTAAGCCGTAGCGCTGTTACGCTATTACTTATTGAAGTAATTCTAAGTGCGTTAGCATTAATTAAATCTTGCTACGCACCATTTAGTATAGAGGCCAACCTCGCGTTCATAGCTCTGTGAGCAACGACGACTTAATTTCTATTTATTTTTAGTTTAAAGAATTTGATTGTTCAGTTTAGACCCAAGTGGGGTCATTATTTTCTGTATCCCTCCCGAGTTGGGAAGTGGCTGTATATAATTGTGGTTTAATAAAAGAGGATTTTAAATCCTTCTGAAGTGCAGTTCTTCTACCACTTAACCACAATTTTCTACCACAGAACATAGCTGTATTCAGCTTCCTGTTCAAGACCAAGACTTAACGTTTTCACGAATATGTTTGCCAAGAATATGCATCAAACACTCAGTCCTGACAATTTTATAACCATTTTCTACTTTTAAGACCTGCTAATTGTTGATATTATTATTATAAACTTACTTGTGTTACAAAGCGATCAAAATTACCAAGCTCTTCTTTATGAGAATCCATCTACAAGAAAAGAAACATTAATTTTCTAATAATTGATGAACAGTCATTAGTAGTATCAGTTCTTGAAAGTACATAGGAGGTTAAAATAATAATTAAAAAAACGTTATTTTCTGCTCAAATTTTTAATAATTTAGAATTTTGGATATTAGGCATATTCTTATACAAAAATATAATTTCATAATGGTAGACCAAAGTGGCAACCTTCCCAAAGTAATTAAAGTGGGAATATATATTTTTGCGTTTTTATATTTACATACATACAGTCCCCTGCACATCAAATTTAATCAGAAATCTGCAATATTTTGCATTATCAATCTTCATTAAATAGCAAATGAAACTGTACATAGGGTTAAAAATCGGAGAAAACACTACTGAAAAATGTACTACTCATAAAATTTTATACAAGCTTTTATTTTTATAGGTAATTATTTCACGAAACGCCTAATAATTCCTGCAAAATATTTTTCATTACTAAACTACATGCACAGGGCTCTTAATACTGGTGTCGAAATCATAGAAATAAAGTATAAAAAAACACGATAAAAATTGAAAACACAAAAGCAATTTAAACACTCAAAATTTTCAAAAATTTTAACCCTCCGAGCGTTACAGGTTTAGTCCTGAAATTTTAAAGTTCCTCAAAATGTCATGAATAAGTGGTATTTTCTTGATTGATATATTATTGATTTTAATTAAAAAATGACTCTCTCATTTTGTACCTTGATTCCTTTTCTTCCAATATACGTCCAAACCGAAATCAGATACATTTAAAGCTAGTAGAAATTTTCATGTGTAATGAATATAGAAGTCAGCCTTCTATGCGGAATTTTCCGGCCATATTAAAATTCATCGCAATTAAAAAATTACTTTTTTTTTCCTTTGTGAACAGGACTTATACCTTATATTTGGAAACAAAAAAATGAAATTTCAAATTTTTGAGGAAAATTTGAGAGTTAGAACATCCTTTGTTCTCTAGTACAAATAATAAATATTAATCTGTTATTAATAAGATAATCAATAATAAATGATACTGCAATAAATAAGAATTATTCTTGCTGATTAAAAAGTGCTGGAAATAAACCCAGTTCTTTCAATTTTGAATAATAACTTTGAATATTGACACTTTCATAACCTACTACTCATTTTGAAAAGTCACCTTTGGTAAGCATATAAGGTATATCTCCCACATTCTTAGCGTGCCTTCGTGGTGTAATGGTCAGCACACTGAGCCGGTATTTCAGAGGTCCGTGGTTCGATTCCCGGCGAAGGAATTGCATATTTTTCATGTCTCCTGCTACTAAATAACCTAATGTCTCTACAAGCATAAGTCTGCTGAAATGCTAGATGGCTTAACCATATATTCTACCGAACAGTGCCTGTTGATATAGCAATTCACTAACTTCGAGAATTTATGAAACATTAAGCCAATTATAATGCTGAAAGCAGATGCGGAAAATTCTATTACTAAAAGCGTAACTTAATCAATGCCTTATTTCGATTTAATGAAGAAATTCAGCAATGATCACTTCAGCTTGATCAATGATGATACCACTAGGCAACGATATAAGCTTTATGCAAGGCTCTCTCACCTTCTCTAGGGCTTTTATTACTCCGTCATTCGTCTCCTTCAAAATTACTTTGATAATAAATTTATTTGCAAACGACATTTAGTTGCAAGGGACATATAGCTCCTTGTACAAAGTAAAAAGGAAGTATTGTAATCGCGAAAAATTTTGGGTACCATATTTCAAGGAAAATAACCGATTTGACGCTATCGAATGGAATTTAACGATGTTTTTGCGTTGACATCTGTACGTAAGGACAGAATAAAGGATTCTATTTCTCCAAACCAATTATAAAACTGATTTAAAATGGATTCTGAAGAAATTTTTTCGCGGCGTCTGTGCGTACGTACGTACGTGTGTATGTATCCCGCATAACTCAAAAACAAATAGCCTCAGAGCATTGAAATTTTGTATATAGAACTGCTATAACATGTAGATGTGCTCTTCCTATTTTGGTTGCAATCTGCTGCACCATATATATATGTATATATATATATATACTTTTAATAGCAAGTAAGAATGTAGAAGCAATGGTACATTCGAAACCTCCAAAATCCTATTTGTAAAAGCACAGTAGTGCCAAAAAATAACATTATCAAATAGAATCAAAATACCATTATTCATAAAACATGACTTAAAAGAAAAAATAATAAATTGAGACTAATAATTAAGTATTTATAAAAATCTGGGAAAAGTACAAGTTGTAAGAAAAAGTATAAGTTGCAAGAAAGTGGGAGGAAAAACACGATTATGTACAAAAAGATCATAATGGCAATATTCCATTGAGAGTCACATAACAGTATCGTCAGGGAAAAAGTGCAATGTAATTCTCACTGAAATATTACCTGCACGCGTTTCAACAAACGACCAATTGAGATAATTAACGCGGAAAATTATTTCATGATACTTATCAAATTATTTAATGCTTATTGATATCGTCTCAATTGAGCGTTCCTTTTCCCTACGCGTGGAAGAAAAGTAATATATAACAGATTTCATCAAAATTTCTAAAGAATAATTAAAACTAACAAAACAATTTTTTAAAAATAGTAATACAAATAATAAACTAGGAAACGAAAACCGCTGAATTGTCTTATGACTTATAAAACTTTAATCAAGTAAAGTGAATCTTGGAAGAAAGAAATTTAGAAATCCAAAAACTGCAACATGTTTAATGAAATAAAAGTTCAATTGAAATTCTAGAAGGAATGCCAAATCAGGCTATTTTCTAAATGGAACCTTTAAATTATAAGAAGAAAACTTTTGGCACGTAATTTTATTTGGAGAACTGCCGTAATTGAAAAGTATTACGAAATCAGTATAATACAAAATAACTACTATACTGAAACGAACAAAAAAATATATAAATATATATATATATATATCCAATCTGTTACTCGGCTCAATGAGTTCAGTTTCTCTATTTTTATATGTTTGTAAATTGCGCATTTTCTGCTTTAAAAATGATTGAATTATGTTGTTCTTGTCTTTCGGTTAAGGTTTTTATGCCTTTAGTTAACCTGCATGCAATAACTGTAGAATTATCAGCAATTTTAATAACTCAAAAGAAGACGAATTCAATGAACTTCAATGCTACAAAAAAGTTAGAATTTCTTATTGGGAGTTTTAATTACGTCTTTTTAACTAAGTTTTATAATTTCACTTACGCTTTAAATACATTCGATTATTTGCTATATGTTTAGAGGTAAAAGTTTGATTTATTATTTTCACTGAAGTATTTTATTATTTCATTTTCGTTCGTTCTTTAAGTGAAATAGAATTCTCTTTATTTAATGTACAAGACTCTAATTAAAATTTATTTTTTGTCCTTGCTTTGGGGAAGAGCCAGAATTTTCGGATGAACTGTTATCATGAAAATACATTGAAATGCTTCATCGGCTAGTTCTGGATACAGAAAAGCAAGGATTTTGTAGAAGCGAGATTTTAATTGGTTTTAATGTTTCTTTCCTCTGATGAAGTGGCATTGAAGTTGATTGAATTCCTCTTCTTTTGAGTTATTTAAATTTCATAAAATTTTTGAATTAGGATACGCTTGTTTAAAAGTTTTGGTTTTTAACAATTTAAATAATTTTTTGTTGCATTTATAGGATTATTTGAAATTTATTAAATATGAATTTCAATTTTCGCCTTTGCGAAAAAGTAGCTCTAAATTTCTTACATTATGTATTTACTGATATATATATATATATATATACGCGTGGAGGTAATATTTCAATGGAAGGGGCAAGGTTTCCTTTTCCCCTGACGAGACAACTATGCAACTCTCACTGAGATATTACCATTTTTGTTTATTGTATACCTTGTTTTTATTGCAACTTCAGCTTTTCCCATTTTGCCAAAAAATTACAATTTTTTAGGCATTATTTGAGTTATATTTTAATGTGAATTTTTGCTTATGATTTTAAGTTTTAATTGTATTTAAT
>KK112639.1:1507-14113 GCA_000611955.2 Stegodyphus mimosarum | reverse complement strand
TAAACATCCAAATATTTATTCTCAATCCTCATAATGGATGGTATCAAGATCTGTTTTAAATGAATCCATTTTTTTACATGACTAATCGATTTTAATTTTTAACATTGTACAAGATTCACAAACATAAAAAGACTAATTAAAACCAATAAACTACTTAATCAATTCATCGGAAAGGTTTCAGATATTAATTTACGTCCAAAGAGGCTTTTTTTTAACATTTTGTGTGTTACCTTTATTGATTAAATATCATGTTCTTCGCACTTAAACCATAAAATTCAGTTCAAGAGCAATATCGCAAAATAATTTTAAAATGAGCGTATCTTTAGAATTTTCGATATACAGTCTCGCGCGATGGAGATAAAAATGTTTTTTCTGCGCAACTTTGCCATTGCTCGCTTTGAAATCCTTGAATTTGTTAATCAAAAATTCATTAAAGTTTTACAAAATATGAATTAAAACAAATTCCAAATTTGGGCTTCCAGATGCCCATATTCGCAGGAGGATTACGTTATTCGAAGTTTGATGGCTCTAGGTACCATTGTTTTATCACAATGCGAGAAACATACATACATTTATGCAGATTCTTCACTATTTAATTTCTTTAAATATAATACAGGACGACAATATTTGGTGGCAACAATTTGAAAAGTGAAACAACGCTTGCAGTGAATCAACACAAAATACCAAAACGAAATTAATAGTCCTTCTGGGCAAATTGCCCCTTTGGACTAATAAATATTAAACAAAAATGCATTCTCTAGCACCTGATTAAAGATATATGTAAAAACAAGATTTTTATTAGTATTCCTTTTCTACAAAACTTCACAGATGCATTTTAAATCCACTACAACAGTGACTTACAGCAATGCAGTAATATGCAATAAAACTATTGCTGTATATTAAAAAAAGTACAAAAAAAAGTATTACTTCATGAGAGGGGAGAGAAAATTAAAAAGTCACTAATTTGGTAACACTGCAACCGAATTTCTAAGAATGACTTTTCATTCTGTAACTGCTGTAAAAAATTAAATACAAGAACAGTCAGTTATGAGTCTGCTTTAACTAGATAATCCGAAATACTGATTAGTCATGCTAAAGTGATCGAACATAACTATCTTACTGATTATTCAGTAAAATGTTCATAACGTCATAAAATATTTTAAGTTGTTTATGTCACATTTGACATTTATGGATATATGTAATTTAAGAATAAAAAAATAATGTAATATATATACAGCATTTCATGTAAAACAATTTGGTTTACTTTTTTATGCAGTCTCAGTAAAAAGATGTTATGAATTTCACAATTCTCAGAAGATAAAAATTTAATTTTCTTTGATTCTTCTGTTCTTTTTATGTTCAGGAACAATGAAGATTTATGAGCACAAGCATGCAAATTTACTTGGTACTTAGCTTTTTATATTACAAACATACATTGCGACGTTTTTTTACGACGATCTGCAAATCTTGTAAAGCAAAGAAATAAGTAAAATCCAAAGCAGAATGGACCATTCGTTAATACAAGGGGGTCAACAGCACTAACCTGATTAGTTTTTAAAATTAACCAAAGAAATATTATTGGATAGAGGGTTCGTCTTTAACCTTCTTAATACAAATACGTATACTGCGAAAAAAAGGGGGGATACAGTTCTATTTCTCCCGTTCTACTGGGCCGATTAACGAAATTAAACTTGCGTTCTTCATGTCTCGAAAGCGCCACTTAAGATATGTATTAGATTTATATATATTGCGGTGCTCTAATATAGGTATTTTCATACAAAATCGCACTTTTTCTGAAATGACACGCCATTTTTTTTTCCATATTTCGATTGCACGACTCAAATTATGCCAAACTGCCAAGCTTTGGGAAAATCGCACGAGTAGTTTTCAAAAAATTAGCTCTGAAAATTTTAGCTTCTCCATGTTAATCGAATTTGATACAGATTTGTTATTATCTCTTTTTTTTATTTTATTTATTAAACTTCCTTGATCCCTTCTTCCAGAATTCGAAATTTGGACTTAATCAAAATATAATTCGCACATTTTCTATTATTTACTTTTAAAATTTGTATTTTTTAAATAATTTTGTAAATTTTTCGAGAAAATTTTTGTATTATAACGTATAAAATTTTTAACGTCATCTTAAAGTAGATGTATTTCTAGGCACACTTGCAAAAAATTAAAGTTTTTTATTCAAAACGTCCATAGATATTCCGCGAATTTACACGTTGGCGTGTTTTGAAATTTGGCATATTCCTTACAAGCGATACTAACACCAAATGGGGTTTACGCACTTTGTTAAAACTATTTGAAAGTAATGAACGTGACCTTTTTTTCCGCTCGTATACAATAAAAAAAAGGAAAGGAAAATAGGTTGCTATAAATTAAGAAGTTCGCCAAGATAAATTTTTGAAATTCTCCGAAAATTTCCACCAAATTTTGCAAAATTTAATAGTTAGTCATAATTTGAGTCGTAGACTCGAAATATAGAAAAACATTGGGATGCCATTTCATAAAAAGTCCGATTTTGTATCAAGATGCTTATATTAGAAGAATTCTGATGGCTTGTTTTAGAATCAAAATAATTATCAGAAAAAAAAACCCTACAAACTATAATAATAATAAAAATACCAATAATAATAAAATTAAAAAAAGTTTTAAGAAAAGTTCTTCATACCATCAAATTTGAATTTTCCAAATGATGAAATAAAATCACTATGAATTCTTCTACAATTTGTTTGCTAATTTTGTTAGAGCAAATCATACTTTTCATAATCATTGTGGCATGTAAAATAGCTTCTGGGCACGCCCCCACAGAAATACTCTGCATCAATTTAATTAAAGTTTCTGAAACAAACACAGATTTTTATTAACAGGCCTCTACAAATCAAACATGGATAAAATGATGAACATTTACTCAATAATTATTAAAAATCATATTCATTTCTTTTAAATGAATGGGAATAATAACAAAAGCCTGCAGGATTTACACTATAAGCCAAAACATATTACAACTTTCCATGCAAAATGACCCTACTCTAATATACTTTACAAGACAGAGAAAGGATAATGCATAATATGGTTCAGATGTATTGTAAGGTATTTCTTCCGCCTTCGTGGGGTAGTGGTCAGCACGCTAGGCGCGTATTCCAGAGGTCCGTGGTTCGAGTCCTGTCGAAGGCGTTGCTCATTTTTTCATCGCTCCTGCTCTTAAAAATAACTTAATGTCTCTACAGTATAAGGTGCATGACAAACTGAAGTACTCAAAAAGAACAAAAAAGTAAACAATCTAAATGTCAGACACTAATGTAAAACTAAGTATATATATATACTTAGAAGAAAGTGTAGAAAAGTGTAATCTTCCTGCGTAAAGGACTTTTGTAACAGTTTAAAAACATTTATAATTTAATTTCCACATTAAATTACAGTATTATTTAATACGATATAATTATAATTTAATTAATTACACTATAACTATAATTTAATTTCAGCATTAAATTGCAATATAATTTTATGACGAACTGCATTTTAATTACTCATAATTTCATGTTTAACATAGACTCATAGGGGGTAATTACTCGAATAATGAAGGAGGTCTGAAAATAAGTTTCGTTCTTCTCGACTGTTTAAGAGAACTAAATTAAAAAAAAGCTCTATAAAGAAAATTAAAAAATAGCAATAAAGAATTTTTACAATCCATTCTCAAAGAGTCTAGAATATATCCAATGCGAATTCAAACCTCAAAAGAAAACTCAACTGTAGAATTTACATTTTAAGAAACAAATAAAAAGGAAAAACCATTTTATTAAACTTCAGAATATTAAAAACAAAATAGAAAAATATTCCAGAAATAAGAGAGAAAAATAGCATAATATTTTTTCCACTGAATTAGTTATTTCATTTTTTATTTTTAAAAATTATAACCATTTTGGGCATTATAAAAACCATTCTAACAAATGAATAGCAATAAGCAATAAAAATTAAGAAACATTAATTTTAAAATGAGCAATTTTCAACTAGAATTGAAAAGTTAACAATGTGCAAATAATTCATAAAAAAGTAATTTAAATATAGTTCCTTTTTAAATTATTATATTAACAAAAAATTAATTTTCAAATTTAGTATTATTATTATTATTACGCCGCCTAGACTCTTTCGAGCATACGGTGCCTTGTAATCCAGTAAATAAGGGAAGTTGCCTCTGTAGTGGGGAGAGTCGTAAAGAAGTCCGATGAAAGAACATTCCCCAAAGCAGTACAAAATTTTCAAAACTAGAAAATACTAAATGCACTAACTTTTAGAATTTTCTAAAGAAATAGAAAAATTATGGTAGAAGTTTGAAGAGCGAGCAAAATTATTCTTAGGTAAGTAACCAAAAATACTAAACTAACAGCAGAATAAAATACACTGAAAATATAAAAAAAAAACAGACCACAGTATATTTTACTATAATAATCTAGTGCATATAACACAATCTAGTTCATGTAGTAGTGGCCGTTTACTATTAGCAGAATCTAACTGCATGTAGGCTTCCAATTAAATTTTGTCACAGTACTTGTATAACATGTTAGTATATATACAGAACCTGATGTTGCTGATAATTTTGAAATGTCTAGTATTATCTACCATTCCTCATTAGGCACTACTGCACTACCAAAAACAAGATAAAAGTTTTAGCCATTACCTAAATAAGTTATAAAATAATTCATTACTCTATTACATTGCAGTTTATTTAAATACCCATAAATGTGCAATTAAAAGGTAAATTAGTAAGCACTAAAAAACTCAATGGAAAATCATTCATTTTTAGCAAAATAAAATGATACTGGCAAAATATTTCAAATGTAAATTGCACTGATAATTTCATAATTAAATAAAATATATTTGAACTTTATTACAAAATAAAGAGCTCCAATGCTTTTACTTACCAATTAGGTTAAAGTGTTCTAAATCTATTTCAAAATCTTTGGTAAGTTTTAAAATGAATCTTAGAACTGTTGTCAAATTCTTATCTTTGAGCTTCATCTGAGAAGAAAATATATTTCATATTAAGGTAATAAGTATTTACCCCATGAAATATGCATAAAGTAAACAAAAAATTAAGTAAGCAGTATTATTTCCAAACTTTAACAGAATAAGACAGTGTTGCTAAGACCATTACGGCACTGAATTAAAAAAAAATTCAATGTTTTTCAATTTAATCAGTTCAAATTAATTTTAAAATTTTAAATATAAACATAATCACTAACAACTGTTATTACAGCAATATCTTACTTTCACAAATGTAGGGTTTCAGGGCTTATGTCCGTCCAATTTAAAATAAATTTTGAATTAATTATTTTATATTTGGTCAATTAACTTTTAACGTCTACAAAATTTGACACTTCATTAAAATCATAATGCACTGGATCATTGTTCACGTAACTCTTGTTGTTACTCATAGTTTCCGCTTGCAGAGATCCCGAGAACTAATCAGATGCTCGCCCCACGAAACAGCTCAAATATCAGAAACTGTCTCATAGGAGTATTTTTTTACGATAGTGGTACGGTATTTGACCGACACGTAACAAATCCGCAATCGAATCCCAAAGTCATTTACCATTATCAGGAACTCGCAAGTCAGTGCTAATAGATAGCGACAGAAGCAAGTAGCAAAGACCAAAAGTCGATCGAACTTCTCGCCTAAGATAACCACAGCTATTGACCTTGAACGTGACAAGAACACGCAACCTTCGCTCACATGGGGCAAATGTCGAATTATGTCATATGTTCTATGGTGCCACTCCCCACAGGGCAACAACGGGGCTAACAAGGTATACCCACGCACTGGAGCACCAGCTCAAGAACGAACGATCAATCACATCATCGCACAGGACTCGTAACCTCGCCCGTAACACGGGAGCAATCGCGACAGCAGCAGCATCTCCTCATATCCGCGTCAAATTGCCTAGCGGGAGTGTGTAGCGATCCAGAGGATTAGTCAGACGGTTGCACCACGAAACAGTTCAAATAATGAAAACTGTCGCATATGAACTCTTTTGCGATAGCGGTGCGGTATTTCAGTGCTACGTAACATATCCACGATCGAATCCCAAAGACGTTTAACATAAAGGCAAAAGCTAGGCTAGCACCTCCTTAGTACCACAGGTAATTGAGGTATTGTTGAACCTAGCTAACTGTTAAACTTTCTATTCCAATTTTGAGGGAGAACACCCCGAGGGGGACGGTCCGAGGATCTCTCGTCCCTCTTCTTCTACCACCAACCGCCTGAAAGGACTTTCTGAGATCACTGATTTCTGGTAATCTCAGAAAGTCCTCTCAGGCGGTTGATGGTAGAGGAAGAGGGGCGGGAGATCTTCAGACCCCCCGGGTGTCCTTCGCCAAGAATATCTGAAACACATACACAGCACTTCCCATCAATGCCAACAGATGATGACTGGAGCAAGCAGCAAAGACCTAAGGTCACAAGCGAGCCCTACGTTTCTGGACAGCTACACATTCATTGTAATCTGTGTATATTTCTAAGGTGGCTGTTTAATGAAAAAAAGAGCTATTCCCCTAATCACACAAATTTATATGCTTGTTAGCGCAATCTGAATAACATTAAAGCAGTACCATGAAAAATACTGCCATGTTATTTCATGAAAATATTCATTAGTTTCCATTTTTAGAAAGGCAGACAATGGGAGATACCATTGAGCAGGAACATAATATTGAAAGTGTGTCCTCGATGTAAATTATCCTTACCACATGAGGGATACATTACAGTAAAATTTGAATTCTTACATGCAATTTTCATCATTAATAAGAGAAATGAAACCAAAATTTGCTGCATGCTGTATTTATAATATATTACTTTCTTTCATGCTGTTCTTAACTTTTATGTATGTTTATAATTAATATGACCATTACTTAATTCATCTTCCCCTTGAATTATTAAATTCATTTTAAAATCTCTAATTTTCAAATTTAAAAGGCACATATACTCACTTTTAACAACAAGTTTGCTGTATGTAGGCTTAAAATAGGATAATTTGAATCTAGTAGTCTAAAAAGTAGTTTTAGAAGGTGAGTTCTGTTCTCAAACATAGCATCAAATGATTCTTCCATTTCTAAAATATTGTGGATTTCACAAATGAGCATTATCACAGCTTCTTCATCTTGCTTTTTAACTGCGGGAAACAGAATGTAGATACATTATTTTTTAAGTTTCATATAAAAGAAAATCCTCTTTTTATGATAAGTCAAAAGAATTTAAGATTCTGCTAAAAAGCATTGTATATATTAGTTATCACAAAAATACACAAATAAAAAAAATTATGTATGTGATAGATACGCTATAAAATATGACATGAAAAGGGTAGTAAAGAAATAGGAAATTGACACTTAGAATCCATTCTTCTTTCATATAGTGCAGTAACTTCTGACTTATCTTTATAGATGAAATGGAGTTAAATCACTTCATACTACAACATGAAATATGATAGAGTCGCCCAAGCACTATTGTGTTTTCCAACATTACATGTGTAACTGGGCTTTCAACCTGGTAACTTCTTAATGTGGCGGAAATATTATTATAAAGGATCAGAAGGCACATAAACTTGTGCATTATAGTTGCATTAGTATAAATGGACTTTCTGAATAACTAGTCAAATCAGTTTATAATATTCTAGCTAAATTTGTGGTTCTTGCAAGCTAGAATACTTATGAACTGTGTAGCGAATTATCGCAGTAAGCTTCCACTTGGATTTTAATTGAGATAGAAAATAAGACACTAATTTAATGATAACTAAAACCAGCGAAGTTGCACAGCAAAAACTAACAGAGTTGGCCTTTATTAAAGATCACCGGCGAACGCTAGCTGCCCCGTAACAATCCGGTAGAAAAGTCGTAAGATTACACTTAAAGCAAAGACGTCGCCAGAAGGCAGAACACGCTCTACTAAGACCTTCTAAGCTCTTCTACTGAAGTGACCGAGATTTCAACTTAAACACAGGGTTTGTCCGGGTAGTAATAGGACTGATTTTGTTCTTTCCAAAACGTGGGGAAGGAAGGGGGTGTTACTGAGCCGGTTGGTTGTGATGACCTCAGCTACCTAAGCTATTGTGATGACCTGCTAGTCGTCTTCACGTACTGTAAATCGAGTTTAAGTTGAACCCCTCTCAAGGTGTCTTGTCATCTCCACAAGGAATCGTTTGCTAGAGCAGAGTTACGCGGCGAAGTTTTACATCAAACTCGGTAAAACTGCGAGTGAGACCAAGGACATGATCAAGACTGCTTATGGGAGTGATGCCATGGGTCGCTCTAGTGTTTTTGTGTGGCTCAAGTTGTTTCGGAAGGGAAGAGAACAAGTTGAAGATGAGCAACAATCAGGACGCTGTTCAACGGCAAAAATGAGAAAACTTCAGTGAAAGTGCGACACCGTTTGAACTCTGACCACCTCAGACTGAGAAAACGAGTCATCCGCGTCCTTCCAGCAATCGCTGAATCATGGACGCTCCATCACGACAATGCGCCGAGCCATACCGCCTTTACTGTTATGGACTTCTTGAACAAACATGGCATCACACAGCTTCCCCAGCCACTCTACAGACCATATGTCGCTCTATCATACTTCTTTCTCCTCTCCCGACTAAAAAAGGTCATTAAAGGACAGCACCACGACTCATCCAGGCCATTCAAGAAGCCGTAGTGAGGGAGCTGAAGAGCATTCCAGTTTCTGCGTTCCAGGGATTGGCAGAGTTGCTGAAAAAGCTCTGTTGATGCAGAAGGTTCATATTTTGAAAGCTATTAAGTCGCTGTGTCAAAAATGTGAAAACATTTTTAATAAAAAATTCAGATCTGCTACTTTCCGTACAAACTCTGTACATGAAGGCGATCCCGAAAACTCATTCTGGGAGAGAATCGTAAGTGAGAAGGAAAGCATGTTCAAAAGTGGAATTAACTCTTAGGAAATCAAAACAAACCCCTACAAGTTCCTTATATTAAATTAAATTATAAGGGTTATTATAATGAGCATAAATGGATTTATTATTTATCATTCAAAATATAATTAATGGATCACAGGCTTTAGTGACGATATGCAAGCCTGACTTTTTTTAGTTTCAAAAGCGCAAGTTAGGCAGAAAAGTGGAATCAAACAGAATAATGTACATCAGCAAGCAAATTACATAATGTCATAATAAGTAAATTAATGAATATGGCAGAAGCAGAGCTTTTCAATGATTTTTCGGGAACTGAATTTATAATGATATTTCATTTCCGAAATCTCTAATATTCATATAGTGTCACAGCTTGATTAGTTGGAATTTACTGATTTGGAGAATTATAGTTAGACTGGAAGTTGTTCATGTATAGCTAATGTTTTGAAACATCGAATAATTTTAACATGTTCAAAAGAAAGTTTCTTATTAATATCTCCCTTTCCCTTTACTGACAAAATAATGTTCCTGCAAGTATACATATAGAGCTCATAATGCAAGATGGTTTTATTTAAAATTCTACATAGATTAATGTTAAAATTTATAATACTGAAAACTAGAATTTTGATTATTTGAATGTGCTTTCAAGATACACTCCTGCTAAAAAATAAGCAGCAAAGGCAAAACAAGGAATAAAAATCTATTTAATGAATATGCGTGAATTTGATCCAAGAGGTTGGAGTGGCATTACTAGACCACACAGCAAACAATAAAGCAAAGACGTACAAAAACGCATGTATCATGACCATTACATCGCGAAAGACGAAATGGGTAGGAAGAATGTGCACTAGAAACATCAATAATGAGTATAGATACCCTCTAGCTGACATACGTGATTGAAAACGATGAGGCAAGCTGACAATAGTGTCTTTAATAGCCTGCTGTGACAGTAGCGCCCATTCCTGTAGTCATGCATGTCGGAGCTCTTGGAGGGTGCTTGGCGGTACACTGCGACCTACTTTTATCCGTTGTCCCAACATTTCCCACACTTACTCTATGCCATTTAGGTCCAGTGACCTAGCAGACCGAGGCAGATGTGGAATGGTTTTACTCTCCAGATAACTCCGCGTCACTTGAGCTGTATGTGGGTTGCCATTATCGACTATAAACGCATCGGTACCATTGCAGCGATGACGGTGGAGAATTTCGTCGCGATATCGGACGGCTGTGACGGAACTGTGGAGGTCAATGCGGCTGTTCGTTGCTATCCCAGCCCATACAAGTAAGCCTTCCCTCTGTAACGGTCTTTTTAGATGATGTTTGGCGTCCGATAGCGTGTCCCTGGCTCTCGTCATATCATTACCCTTCCGGAATTGTTCTTTGTGTTAAATTGAGTTTCATTCTTAAAGAGTACTTCACGCCACTGCTCTGGTGTTCAGCTGTGATGTTTACGGGCCCAATCCAACTGCTCTGTGACGTACCATGGGGACAAAGGAACACAAACCACAGCTCGTTGGGCGCATAATATACCTTCATGCAGTCGCCGTCTACACTGTTTAGAGGGATATGGGCTGTACTGCAGCAGCAAAGAGCTGCGACGCTAGCTGTCGTGCTGTTAGTGATCTACAGCGTCTTGAACATAGCAAAAGGAAGCGATCGTCTGCCTTTCTGGTAATCATTTGGCGTCCAGAATACAGGGTTTTGATCTCTTTGGTAACAATTCCACAGCCTACTAATGACACTACGATGCACATTAAACTCTCTCGCAACAGCGAATTGCCTTGCAACATCCTGACAGCCCACCAGTACATTTCATCGTGCAAATGATGTCTTCGGCTCATGCTTTCCGCTTTGGCTATCTCGGATTATATGGAACTATCGCTGCTTGCGGACTGACGCATAGGTCCAGCATGCTCCCTTTTTTAAGGCGTAGTAGTGTGACTGCGTGATTACGTTTTATGCTAATTTTGGTTGCCTACCTGCATTTGGTGATGCAACTTCTACGTCATATATAAACTGTATGTCTTAAATCCCCTTTTTACATTTGTGCCTTTTCTTTCAGCATTTGTTGCTTATTTGTTGAGCACGAGTTTATAAAAGAAATGAAATGGGAATAAGAATGAAACTTAACTTTTGAGTTTCATTAAACAAAAAATTAACAACTATTAGACAAGTAATAAATCTTTCAAAAAACTAAAATGAATATCATTTAAAAAATAAACTAAAGTTATATTTTTGTATCAGACAAACCTAAAGATATACTACTTTCCAAAAGAGGAAGAAATTTAGCTATTTGTGAAGAAATTTGATCTGGTTTGCATGAAGGGTCATCTGGAGTTGATCCTTCAATGTCTTGTAGGTCAATACTCTGCCTGAAAAAATATCTACAGTCAAAAAGACAAAAATGTACCGGAAATTTTAAAATAGCCTTTGATTTGAAATATGCAAATATATAAACAGATATTTCAAATATAATGATAGAAACTATATTCATTAATAAGAGAGATATACAGTATGTGTATATTTTATTAGGGACACTATCACAGCTGTACTCTAATATAATGGGATTAGCATATTTATGAGGATTTAATTGAACGAAGGTGTATCGATAAACTATGTCATAAACTTAGCACAACGGCGCTGTGCCTTTATGCTAAGAAAACAACATAAAAATTTCTAATTTCAAAATACACCTCTAATTTCATGAACATATATTGCGCTAAAATGTTAATCTCTGTATTTGTTAATTATATGAATTCTATGTATTCCACTTCTGCTAATATGAAAGTTTATCTTGATTATTTAAATTCTTGACATTATATCCTCTAACTAAAAATCTGACGTGGACACCAAATGACTTACTTCCTTATACGGTCTATTAAATTATTCCCATTTTTGGCTGCATTTCATACAAACTTATTGCCTCGAATTATTCTAACTTCAGTAATCAATCCCTCAAGGCAAGTTGAAAATAACATCAAAAACTGTAAATTTTGAAATTAAACATCCGTATATATATTTTTGCCGTACGGGAGTAAAACTTATTATTATAATTTTATTTTTCATAACGGGTATAAAACTATCCCAAATACAAGAACCAGGAAGACCGCATTAAAATTTAAATTTCGTTATTTGTCGAGAATTATTATTATTTTTTTTCCTAATTTGACACTGCCGAAACATTAATGTTTTCGTCATTCAAAACACTTCTGTAATTGGAAGTGTATGTCTACGACCAACGATTGCGAAAATAAAGCAATCGAAGCTGTCTAAATCAGAAGTTTGACCATGAGCGCAAACACCCATGCGCCATTCGGACCGAATTATTCTCAAAATAGGGTGGAAGGATGGGAACTTCCTTTTCCTTCAGCATATCTTTTTATAGAGAAGAGAAGACTTTCACGTGACTTTGGATGTCGCAGTAACTAATAACGCTCCTTCCGGACGAGTCTACGTGTTTTGGCAGAATGCCAGCCAGGGTTGCGTTTGAAACAGTCGAACTATACCCATACTAGTAATTGAAACGAGTGATTAAGAACTTCATAGTATTAGCTATATATGCAATTACCATAACGCCCTCACGTGAGCATAAATGCGACGCAGCGTTACAAAATTTGCATAGCCATGTCTATCCTTAATTTAGTGGTACTTTAGTGTGTGTGTGTGTGTGTGTGTGTGTATATAT
>KK112638.1:130610-163602 GCA_000611955.2 Stegodyphus mimosarum | reverse complement strand
ACAGTTGAGTAAATAACAAGATGGTATTTATCCAAATGCCACGCATATTTCAGAAACTTTATACAAGCTTTTAATCATTTACGTACATTTACATCGCAAGAATATATAACTCAAATTACGGGCTTATAGCTATAAAGCCGGTTTTCTTATCATGAAGATCAACGCTGACTTTGGGATAAATGAATAAAGATTTAAATTAATTGGGCATTAGTTTTGAAGCTGGCAAAGGAGACTAGTTTGTTACAATTTTGCATTTTTGCGCGGAAGTTGTGGAGTCATTAGGTTTATTTCAAAGCAGGAGTCATGAAAAATGAGCAACGCCTTCGCCGGGAATCGAACCACGGATCTCTCGGTTACGTGTCGAGCGTGCTAACCACTACACCACGAAGGCATGTGAAGAAGGGGGGAGAAATACCTTACATACTCCCCCTTTTTAAGGGTGACTGGGGTTTTGGGGACCTAGTCGCCAGATCCCGGTGGTGGAGATGTAGAGAATCATCATCCACCAACTTTTTAGTTCGGGCGCCAGTTGTAGAGTCATTAGGCTTATTTCGGAGCAGGAGTCAGGAAAAAGGAGCAAAGCCTTCGCCGGGAATCGAATCACGGACCTCTCGCTTACGCGTCGAGCGTGCTGACCACTACACCACGAAGGCATGCGAAGAAGGCGGGAGAAATACCTTATAAAGTGACTGCTCAAAAAGAGGTGAAAATCATATCTCTACTAGATCTATTTGTAATAATTTAATGCCTATTGTCATCAGTTTTATGCCTCCTCTAAACTATCCACAATGCTAAAGGAGGTAATTCAAATAAGTCCGAATAAGCACGAATTAGTCTCCCCACAATCTGTTTTTAATGTTTTTACAGTAATGTCTGTGGGTGGGTGTCTGTGAATGATGAAATTTACGTCCACGACAACTCTTATGTCAAACTTACAAAAAATACTCTACTAGAAGCCCTTCACAGTTTTACAGTAATCACCGTAATATATCGTTACATATAAAAATCATACCATATTGGTTCATTTGAAAGAACATTGTTCACCGATATCTTAATATCGCGGAAATATACATGCAGAGCAATAGGAATTTAAATTGTTTGCGCTACAGAAATAGATTATAAGAAAATTAAATTATGGTATTATTATAATTAAGTATTTATTTTAAATAGATAACAAACACTCATTTTTATAATTAAAAACCAATTAAATTAGATTTTATTCAATTGGAAAACAAAATGCATTTATTTATAAAAAAAATAAAGGGACAAACATTTCACTATTTTGGCGTAAATTTAGTAAAATCAGTTTTTACATATAGCCGATTATGCATATATATAAGGAAGAAAGTCTGTTGGTTTGTCCTCTAATAACTCGGTCACTACTATAGCTATCGTCACCAAACTTTCTACAATTCTTTTCTGTATCCTGGAAAAGGTCCACGTCTCCTTTTTTTTAAAAAAAATAAGTAGCTAAAATCAGACATGTTAATTAAAAATTCGGAAAAACGATCATTTTCGCCCTCATTTTTCCGAGTGGCAACCGTCTTGCTAGCTGGAGATTGAAATCTGCTTTATTTCGAAAGTTGTTGCCACTGCTCTTTTTCAAATTCTAGAGTTTGTTAATAAAAAATTTCTAAGTTTTACGATGAAATAAAAATAGCATTGCCAAATATTAAATACATTATTCCCGATTCCAAAAGATTCTTAGGAAGTCATTTCGACTATTCCCATCTTCGTACGACTTTAATCAGCCGAGATATTACTTAGAAACTCTTAAACAGAAACCTAAAAGGTTTCAGATTTTAAATTAGTGCAAAGGGGCGTTTTTTTAACATTTCGTGTGCTACCTTTATTTATTAAATATCATGTTCTTCGGCCTTAAACCATAAAATTCAGTTCGAGAGCAATATCCTAAAATAATTTTAAATTGAGCATATCTTTATGATTTCCGATACACAGTCTCACGCGCTTGAGATAAAAAAGCTTTTTCTTTACAACGTTGCCATTGCTCGCTTTGAAATCGTTGAGTTTGTTAATCAAGAATTCGTTAAAGTTTTACAAAATACAGAGTGATACAGAATACGGAGTGATACAGAAATACAGAGTATACAGAGTGATACAAAATGCAGAATAATACGGAGTGATACAGAACAACTATCAACTTCCTATAAGTATTACAACTAAACACGTTGCAACAAATTAATTTCATTTTATGAAGGTAAACGCAAGTTTCTTCTAGCAGATAGAGAGACATAAACAGAGAGCACTTAACTGACAGTAAAGTAATTAGATCCTGATATAATTTTACTCAGTTTATGTAAGTCAATTATGGTTGCACGGCTCCGAAAGCAAACAGAATCATGAAACAATATTGCCTTAACGGCGGCGAGACACGTCTTCATCTAATTCCACCTCATCTTACTCCATTACTAATCTGTCAGTTCTCCATCCTATTCCTATCATATCAAATGTCACTCATAAGCACGGAACGATGAGCGTGATTAACGGAGACGTCTTCACGTCTCCCTTCTTGTCCCTCCTGATTATGAGTCTTAGAAAAATAAACGCCATATCAATTCATATGGGTTTTGTGGACATTGCGTACGAAATAAAAAGCCATTTCCCGCCTTGCTTAAGGAAAAGATAACTCGAAATTCTAATGGAAGTATATCAGTATTGTAAGTTGCTGCTAGAAAATTGCAAACAATGGTGACAGTTTTTCGGATCGTAGAAATATTTAACTCCATTACTCGAAAAGAAATCATCTTAACTAATCTAAAGAAATTACATATAAACCAATTTACTTTTTTTTGCGTTACACGAGAAAATAGTCCCGAAAAATTCCTTTTCCTTGTTAAGGGATTAGGTTATTTCGAAGCAGGAGACATGAAAAATGATCAACGCCTTCGCCTGGAATCAAGCCACGGACCTCTAGGTTACGCGTCGAGTGTGCTCACCACTAGACCACGGAGGCATGCGAAGAAGGTCGGAGAAATACCTTATATCCTAGTTATATATCTCGTAAGTGACGCTTAGTTTAAAAAGTGGTTATCCACGCGGACTGCCGCACCAAAGGGACCCTGTTAGAATCCCGGAGAAGGCATGGATGTTTGTAAAAACGGCACGGGGGCAGTCAAATTGTATCAGCATGGGAAAAATTGTATTGGCATTTTATACTAGCATGGGGGCACTCAAAAAATGCGGCGAGCCGAAAGTTCTCTCGACAGGTTGTGATAGGGGAAGAGGAGTGCGAGGTACTTGGAAGTGCCCAAAAGGGGGTGCTTTCCTACAAAATGAGGGCGGAACTGAGCATAAAGTCAGACTGCCATCCAAATCATGCTCAAGGGTCTTCGAAAAATATTAAAACTATAATTAAAAACATATTCTAAATGCATAATATTAATAAAGACATATAAAAACATATGAATTCGTAAGTATGCATGACTGTATATTAAAACAGCAAGACATACATAATCATAATTAATTCGAACTATAAGATTAATAAGAGAGATACCGAAATCTTTATAGGATTTCCGATTAAATGACAGTTCTGAAATTTATGCCAGAAAGACAATAAATTAGCCATTTTATACAGATCAGTGTTTAAAAAACTCATAAAAACGTTCTGAATTTTAATTAGTCAGTTCAGAAAAATCTTGCACGCGATCCAAACAATCGCATTTTTTGTGAAATAAGGGAAGCATAGATATATTATTAAATTTTAGAATGAAGTATTAAGCCAACTGAATTAGTAAAAATATTATAAAGTCTCTTGTTCTTTGGTAGCATCAAATCCACGATACTTCTTAAGACCGTAAGTGAATTGCCACCGGGTTTTGTAAAGTACCGCAGAAACTGAGAAAGGGTCTAGAAGACATTTTTATTTAACTCCCGTAACAGTTTAACAGAAGGCACCATTCGTGCTGACAGAATAGCCAGCATGTATGGCTTAAATCAAAAGTACTGAAATTGACTTAACTAAGTAAAGCCTACCGGCTGTACGGATTGAGTACAATGCAAATTGGCTCTGACTTAAAGTCGGCGTGCCAAGCCTATAAAGGCCAGAGTAACGCAACGCCGCAGAATACTACTCTCAAGAAAATCAAATTAACAACTTGGCCTTTAGCAGGTGGAAAAAGCTCTGATTGGACCCTCTAAAACCTACCTTTAAATACTATCTTCTTTTTATTTATTTAAAGAAAGAGACATATTCGTCCACCACAAAGTATCACGCGAGGCTCACAAATCTTAAGTAAAAAAATCTGATATGTACACCACATGACTTCCCCGTATGGAATAATAAATTATACGCAACTTTCTTGCATTTCATTTAAATATATTGAATGAACAGTTAAGGAATTTTGAATTAAATCTGCTTCGCCGATAGCGCATAAACCATAACAGAATAAACACACTCTTTAAAGTTCACTATATTTATTTACCATTTCACTTTGACGCTAGACACAGACGATTTCACAGACGGTTCAGCGTCGCTTACCTAATGCGCACGCACTACTCATTAATTCAGTTCTCACTTAGCGATAAGGCAAAAACACATAAAAATTCAAAATATTTTCATTAAAAATTGAAAGACATAGAAAAACATAAAAAACGAAGTACATTTAAAACATTAAAAAAATTTTTTACGATTAAAATTGTAATTTGTATGCAAAAACCAACTAACAACTCAAATGATAATTCCAGAATGAATCAAGCATAATTTAATTCGCAATAATAAAAGAGGACGTTACTTTGTTGTTGCGAAGCTTAGTTTCTCTAAATTGCCAACACATCCACTCTTCTGCTGAGCTTCAAATGTAAACAAATATGGGCGCTATCATAACCAAAAATTAGACGTAGCCGCACTTAAGAAACTTGATTGCCGCACTTAAATTCTTGATAATTCCACAATTATTGCATGCAGGTTTATTAAAGGCATAAACTCTTAACCGAAAGATAAGAACAACATAATTCGATCATTTTTAAAGCAAAAGATGCACAATTTACAACCATATAAGAATAAAGAAACTAAGCTCACTGAGCCGAGTAACAGAGTGGATATATACAGGTTGTTTCAGAGATCATGGGACAAACGGTGGAGGGTAGATGGAGCGTACTAAAACATGCATTTTTTGCATAGGAATGTAGTGTCTAAAGTGACGGTTTAAGGCAGGAACCCCAAAAAAAACCGACACGAGAGGAAAATGTGTTTATGTACAAAATCAACGCAAAAGTGCTTTTTTGCAGCAATACAGTATTCACAATAAATGTTATGTTATGTTATGTAGAAGTGAGGGGGGCCACCTAATATTTACCCTAAGTGAGTTGGTATTAGCCCCACACACTAACTAGAAAACAAACAACATTATGGCATCATTCTTCGAGTGGAGATGGGAATTGTGACTCGAGCGAGCGCAATTACTGCCACCGGCCGCGGCATCAACGGTACTCCTACCTTTCAGCATTAAATTTGCTCAAGTAAAAGGTGATATACATATTTACATATTATATATACATTACATGATATACATATTTGTGCAGGTGCATATTTTAAGATGTTATCAATTGTGAGTACAGGCAACATATTTCAGGATATTATAAAAACATGCGTGATGTTCCCACGTTACAAATCATTTTGGCAGACATGATCTGTTTATTTTCAGAATTAATTAAGAAGTATAAAATTGTTTACAGAGCTTACATTTAAGTACTGTTGAAAAGTTGTGCTGAGGCTTTAACAGCTCAATTTTGACGATTCATTATGTGCTGTAAAGTATGTTTTTGTGTTAATTAATTTTCAAAAATTATATTATTGTCTAGCAGTACATTGTTATTTGCATTTGAAAATTGATCATGAGATTATAAATTGTGGTGGCTAGAAGCAACTCATTTCTAGTAAATAGATCATGCCTACAATCATGATTTGTTTACATCATTTTTTACAAATGGCGGTCAAAATTAGAAAAGAACATAAAATGATTGAAAAAGACATAAGTAAGTAAGTCTGAAAACAAAAGAAAAAAAAATAGCTTCGTCTGCAATCTTATGCTTAGTACGTACTTTTAGATAAATCTGCATACATATGCTGATACATTGTCAGCTTATTTTTGTCAGTTCATTGTATGCAATTTCGTGAGATTTTACAATAGTTAGTTTTCAATTGTTACAAACTATGATATATTTCAATGTTGATACTTTATCGACTTAATGCTGGCAATTTATTATATGTGTTCACTTATCAGGTAATATGAGCTTATGTCACATAGAAATGTAGGGGGTTCATCTATTATTTGCCAGAAGTAAACAGATGAGAGCCCCTTACCTTATTTGTGAGTGACCTATTTTGTACTTATGGTTGCGGTGCTTATTTCTTTCCTGTAAAGGTAAGCCCGCGTACATTATATCTGTATTTATTTGCTTTATTTTGCTATTGCTGAAGTATTCTTTGAAGGTTAAGTTACAATACATAGCTCTTGACTTCTGGCAGCCAAAAATTCAATAACCTTCGTAATTTTATTCCTCAAGTGCTTGTTCTTAACAGCATATCTTAAAAATGGGAGTAAATCATCTTCTGAATTTGGCTTCTTTAGATGAAGGGAATCTGTAAATGGGCAGGAAAATAGATAATGTTCGGGGTGACCCCTTTCACCACATGCACAGGAGTCTGATGAAGAGAGATTTCTTGCATAGAGGTACGTGGGAAAGGGGCCGTGCCCCGTGATAAACCACGTGATGTGTCTGGAGAGATGGATTGGAGGAGAGTCAACTTTGGGGAAGAGATTGTAAACTCTTCTGCCTGTATTTGCACCGTCCCACCATTGTTGCCATAAGTCTTTAGTTGTGATCCGTAGTTTTAGTTTGAGGTGAGAGGCTGGCCAGGGAATGCTTATTTTCTTGGCATTGATTCCCTGTGCTGCCTCCTTGGCTAAAATGTCAGCCTCTTCGTTTCCTTTATGACCAACATGGGCCTTGATCCAGATTAAAAAGAAGTGTTGGCCTTGAGCACTTGAGGACTTTCTGAGAATTTCCTGAGCTAATGATGATCTATTATTTGTGTTCGCGAGAGCATGCATTGCCGAGAGACAATCTGTATAGATGTAAGTCCTGGGAAAATGATGATGTGTACTTACGTTGATTGCCTGCAATATCGCGAACATTTCTGACTGAAAAACGCTATTCTCTTTGTCAAGTTGGAACTTGAAGTCTTTTGTATCATGGTCACTGAGATATAATTTTATAGCACATCCTTTTCCGTTGTTTATGCCAGAACCATCAGTGTAGATCTTCGGAAATAATGCTTGGAACCTGTTGTGCCTTATGCATAGTGTGATATTATTTCGGCTAGCTGGATGTCTTTCATATGGATGGGTCGGTGAAGTGTAGGAGCTGGCAGCTACTATCTCATTTTCAATTTTGCAGTCTTTTCTTAGCTGAAGAACTGAAGCCTTTGCATGTTCCTGCTCCGCAGCCAAGAACAGGGGGATGCTGCTGGTGAGCTGAAACAGAGCAGCATTTGAGGTGGTTCTATAAGCTCTGGAATAATTTAGAAGAAAGGGCCTTTGGATGGATTGGAGTAGCTTTTGTTTTCTTACCGTCATTGGTGACGCCCATATCGCTGCACCATACAGTGCTATTTTTTCTATAACAGTCTTATACAATAGCTTTTGTATCTGGGGGTTTAAGCCCCATCCGACACCTTGCATTCTTTTCAGGTTGATAGCTATTCTGGAGGTTTTCTTCTTAATTTGCTGTAGGTGCTCAATGAAGTTTAGTTTATTATCTATTGTAATCCCAAGATATCTTAAGGATTTGACTATTTTGATTTTGTTGTTGTCAATGTGGAATTTCGGTAGTCTGGTTATTTTTTGAGAAGGCTTATGAAATATCATGGCTTGAGATTTTTCCTGTGATATTGTTAGTTTTTGCTGCTTGCAAAGGTCGTTGAATTTTTCCAGAGTGGTATTAACATTGGCCTCTAATACTTGTCTTGAGCGTCCGCTGATTACAAAGGCTGCATCATCAGCGAATGCAATGCACTTTGTGTGGTCTGGCCATTGATGTTGTACTATTTTGTTGAATGTTAAATTCCAGAAATCAGCGCTAAGACAAGAGCCTTGCGGACAGCCTCTTTCTTGGTTTCTCTCGATGGTTCTGCTGTTGGTTATTATTATGCTTTTCCTATTAGAAAAATAGTTCTGGAATACTTTAAATAGGTTCTTCGGGCATTTGATTTCTTTAAGAGTGCCTAATACCTCAGGCCACCAGAATGAGTCGAAGGCCTTTCTGAGGTCTAGGCATAGTAGAGCGGAATGCAGATTTTGGACTTTGTTGTTAGAAATTTGGATTGCATGTATTATGCTTCTGTTGGGTGTGAATCCAAATTGCAAGTTACTGATGCTATTTGATTTTCTCAAATGGTGCCTGAGGAGATTAGCAAGGGCTCTTTCAAAAACTTTTCCCAGAGCTGAGAGAAGGCTTATTGGCCTGTATGAGCTCGGATTGGACGCATCTTGACCTTTCTTGTTAAACAGGATTATTTGTCCTGTTTTGAAGCAGGAGGGAAAAATACCATATTGTAGGCATTTGTTTATTACTACCGGGATATGAGAAGGGAAGTGTTTGTTTATTATTTTTATTATTACGTTATCTATTTCGTCTGGACCTGGAGCTTTTTTCTTAGGTAGATTTTTAATAATATTATAAATTTCGAATTCTGTGAAGGGAGCGTCATCTTGTGTGCAAGGAGGTTGGGTATTTTCTCTTCTCGATCTTTGCGCTGTTGTATCACCTTCTACATCATCCTTTAGGAATACGACGTCCATAAGTTTTTCTATTGCAGTTGTAGTAGCATCCTCTGATCCTGAGGTATGAAAAACTGAATGGGGAATTATTATTTGTGAAGGTTTGAAAACTTTGTTTGCGCAGATTTTGTAAATCGGACCATAAGGGTCTTTGCTGTTTGATATGTATTTTTTCCAGCAGTTTATTTTTGCTGATCGAATTTCTTTTTTATAGAAAGCTCTCTGTTTGGCGAAAATTATGTACGCTGCTGTTCTATCTGCTTCTGTTTTTGCTTGTTTCATTCTTCTCTTTAGAGCTCTGGTTTTATTGCGTTCAGATCGAAGTGAAGTTGTCCACCAGTTAACTTTCTTGATATCGCTAGGATTTTTAATGTCAAAGGATTTTTCACAGTGGACTTGAATTGATTTGGTCAGTTTCGTAGTTAGGTCATCTAACTGAACTTCATTAGTGGACTTTTTGATTTCATTTATTATTAAAGGAACTTCCGTGGAGATTGAATTTACAAATCTTTTGATCCTGTTATTTGTGGTTTTGAAGCGCTTTGTTGTTATTGCTACAGTCTGTGTGACAAATTCATATGATATTAATTTGTGGTCTGAAATTATTTCATCCTCCATGACCGTCCAGTTCATGATCCGGTGGGCGAGAGCATTATTTGCAAGCGTTAGGTCGGGCCACCCTTTTCCAGAACTTGTTTCGAATGTCGGTGGGGCAGAATCTTCATTTATTAATGCTAGATTGTAACTATTAATAAAATCTTCAACTTCTATTCCCCTTTGGTCAGTACGAGAATATCCCCATATTTGGTTATGGGCATTAAAATCTCCTCCAATGATGTGGAGGGAACCAGGGAATCTATTGATGATGTTACCTAGTTGGTTGAGGTTTTTAGAAAGTTCCTCTGCAGGAGAATTATAGAAGGAGGTGATGAGCAGTTCTTCCTTTGAAGTGTTTAAGGCTATTGTTACTAAATCTTTAGAGGTAAATATTGTTGATGGGGACCAATTCTTGTTGTAACATATTATAGCTGCTCTTACTTGATTTTCTTTTTCGTCTTGGTGTTGGATTAAATTCCAGCTTAACGGAATAGCACTAACTTTACCTCTTACGCAATAAGGCTCTTGAACGAGCACTATATCATAATGGTGTTCTGCCAAGAAAAGTTCGAGTTTTGCAGATGATGCCTGGGCTTTTTGCAAATTAATTTGGAAAATCTTGATTTTAGTTGCATTGTTTCGCTTTATTATCGTGGTAGAAGGGAGAGGAGTCATTGTTTTGCTGACTCGCTACTTTTTGCTTCCTTAGTTTGAAGTACCGTAGTCTGGTCTTTCCTTGATCTTTTGTATTTCACGATGGTACGTCTGGCAGGTCGACGCGAATGCAGCATGATTTATATTGAAATCGCTGTCATTCACATTATTGAAAAGTTTGCAGTTAATGCAAGTTGGCATCTCTTCTCTACAATTCTTAATATCGTGCTGTCCCCCACAGAAGGCACAGTACTGTCTGTGTGGGCAGTCTCGTGCAGAATGGTTGAAGTCTTGACATGTAAAGCACCTTCTAACGCCAAAATATTCAGTGATTCGGTGCTCTCTCCAACCACTAAAGATTTTTTTCCTTTCCATCATTAACTTGAATGTTAATGGGGAGCATTCAATGACCCATTTTTTCGCATTGTTTCGTTTATCGTTTAATTTGAATATTACTTTAAAGTCATTGTTTGTTATGGGAAAGTTTGCTGTTATAATATTATGCATTTCCTCTGCGGTTGTCCCGTGAGGGATGTTACTAAATGCGCACTTTGGTGTTCTTCTCTGGGGAATTTTCGTATTAAATTTTTCGTGGATGTCTTGAATTTTGTCTAGAGACTCTTGAAGTTTCTTAACTTCTTCCTCGTTTTCGCAGGAAACTGCTATACCTCCCCGTTGAATTTTGGTGATTGCTTTAATCTTAATGCCAAGATTTGACATTGGGGATATCTTTTCTAACTCTTCTTGAATGTTTACATTGGAGCTGTTGTTTTTTGATGTAATTAGAAGTGCTGGTCCTCTATTACGCTTGTAGCCAGTGTTTCTCATGGCAATTTGGGCATATGTTGGCGATTGCTCTGCATGGGCAACGTTGGCGTGCATTTCTTGCTGGGTATCAGTGGGACTGCAGCCAGCCTCTTTTGTGTTATTTGGGATACTATGTCCGCAGCACTGAAGTTTGTGATAATCGTCTTTTTGGGAATTATTGGGCCTTGGCTGGTAGTTCGTCGGGACTCCTATTGCCAAGTTCTTCATTATTACTATCTGCGTATAAATTTCCTCAAAAAGATCTTTTGGAAAAAGGGGCTTGTTTTTTTCCTTGTGTTTAGGAGACCTACGCACTTTTCAAATATGGAATTGATAAACTCTTCTTTGTCTTCTTTTGAGAAGCAGTTAGCACTGCTATCAGTGTAATGGCTTTTAGGGGCGGAGTGCAAATTATTTGGCGATGTTGACTCAGCATTAGTGTTAGGTACATCTTCTGGGAATGTTTCTAGGACGTCAACTGAGTGTACAGATTTTGCTCTAGTATAACTCATATTTGGTCTAAGCTATATTCTCGTAAGAAATGAACACAAAAACACAATCAAAAGTGCTATTTTGAGATTGAAAGCGGTAAGTTGCACTGAAAACTGGTCACAACAATAATATTAAGCACCGAAATCTGGTGCACATTGAGTACGCTGATTACACAATCTGATACTTCAACTAGATACGCTGAGTATCTGTATTTGATGTGCGATCGTCTGTAGTAGTGAATAAAATAGCTTATCGTTGTACTAAAGAATCAGGCACAATCATGTAGATTTAACTTGAAGTAAATTGTCTAAAATTGATGCCGAAGAATTACATGTGAAGAGAACTTTAACTTATTAACTAAAATATGTTTCAGGAGTCCTGATACTTGGTTAGGCTGACACTATAACTTGAGTAAAGGGAGATCTAAATATGGTTGAATGCTGCTGATTGAGTCACAGAGGGAAATGTTCAAAATTGCGACCACAATAAATGTTCAAAATTGCGACCGCTAGCAGTAATACATGCTTGGTAACGTCGCAGAAGGAATTGACGAACGTTTTTAAAAACGACAAGCATTTCGCGCTCGCTTGCAGCCGCAATGGATAGTCGCGCAACGAGGTCCTCCGGTGAGTCAACGGGAGTCTCGCAAATGTTGCTCTTCAGATGGCCCCATAAAAAAAATCCAAGCTGGATAAATCTAGAGAACGGGGTGGCCGTCGAACAGGTCCCCCACGGCCTATCCATCGGCCCGAAAATGTCCCATCCAAGTAATTGCGAACCAGCACGTAGTTATGGGCTGGTGTACCATCATGCTGGAACCACATGCGATCACGAACGACAGCCGAAACATCCTGAAGCAATTCCGGTACCACATGTTGCAGAAAAATATGATAACATAAGCCATTTGTACGTGCAGGTAAGAGGTATAGGCCTATGAGGTAGTCGTTAACAATACCCGCCCACACATTCGCGGAGAAGTGGATTTGGAATGCACGTGGACGTGTGGATTATGAGTTGCCCACACGTGCATGTTGTGGCTATTGAAGATGCCGTCCTGTGAGAAAGTTGCCTCGTCCGTGAATAGCATATCCGATGGGAAATCCGCCTGCGCCTCTGCCCTTATCTGTCTCTTGCAAGGCTTGGACTCTCCGCAAACGGTATCGGTGCAAACCATTTTCATTCAATACTCTCTAAACGGTGGAATGATCCAGCGGCAGACGACGTGTAATAGCTCTTCTACTTGTCTAAGGTGATTCATGCACAATGTTCAAGATGGATTCTTCAATGCGAGGATGTCGTGCAGTTCTTTTTCCACTCCTGTGTCAGAGGTGGCTTCTAATGACCCGTTTTCACACAGAGACCGGTGCACTGAGAGGTTCCTACCTCTCTTTTAAGTAGAACTTGGTTCCACTTCAAATTAGCATAAAGCTGAAACGCGCGCTTATTCTAACGGGAAGTGGAAATGAGAACAGATAGAAAAGGGCAAAATTAAAATAAAACTTTGTTAGTTTAAACTAAAACCTTACATATTTACATCAACATTAATATCATTTTTAGTTGCATTCTTAGCAAGCCAATCAGCTCTCTCATTTCTATAATTACCCGAGTGACCACGGACAAATGTAAAAAACACTGATATACCCTTTTACTGCAGATTTACGAGAGACTGCTGTATATTAACAATAATATCATTATAGGATTAGGTATTTTTAAGGCACTCTAGGGAAGAGAGTGAATCCGTGCAGATTAAGTAGCTGGAAACATGTCCATCCTGGCTAAGTATCTACTTAATTGTAAAATGAATGCAGAGAAGCTCAGAAATAAAAACAGTACATTCATTTCTAATACGAAATTGGTGGTACTGAATTTCAACACCATACCTAAAAATAACATAAGCAAAATCAACTCTATCATCAATCCTACTACCATCCGTATAGCGCACAATTGAGAATGAATTTTCATCAATGTCTATACTATCTAGAATCTGTGATGGTTGTCTTACAGAAGGATGAGGCAGAGCAGTTAAGGGCAATAAACGATCAAAATGAAAACTGGAGAGATTTGAAAGACTATTCTTGTAACCTACGCAGGCGAGCTTAAAGAAATCCAACGTTGAAAATCCGGCAAGAGAGAAAACAGCATTGTAACTTAATAGCTCGGTAACTCCTTATAACTCGCAGTAAGATTGGTCTTTGAACTCGTAGCAGACGCTTAGAGTTAATTTTCTTTTTTAGGGACAATCTTGGTGTTCCGACACCCCACGCGAGCTTTCGTGTTGCTATTTTTCAGTGTGAGACATGGCGTGCTCAAGTCGCTCTGTTCGGTCTTTTCCTCATTTGACTAGAGGAGGTTTCGTTGGATGAAGATTCTATAGAATAACCATTAGGAGACTCAGAGATAATGAAGATATATTTAATGACCATCAATCTGAACCAGAAGAGTTCGACTCTTTAGAAGACATTCCTTGTGATCAAACTGAGTATTTTATAGCAAAAAATAAAATAAGAAAATGGCAGAAAGAACCCTTTCGAGTTTAAAGACATAGAGCGACCCCTAATATCATAAAAAATTCCTGGCAATATATCTAAAGATGTGGTTTCCTCCATCGATGCATGGAACCTGGCCTTTGCACTTTGAGATCCTCATTTGAATTCACGACAGAAGGAACACAACGAAGATTCTCTTGATGAACCGCAAACAAAGAAAAGAAAATTATGTTACCGGAGATGTTGCATGGGGTCAAGGGAAAAAGAGAGAAAATCAAAAACTGTATGTGTGAAGTGTAAAAAGAACATATGTCAAAAGCACTGTGAAATAGAAGCTTCGTGTATAAATTGCAATGATCTAATGCTTTTTGAACACAATTTGATTTGAAAATTAATTACATAACTCATTGCTCATGTAATAATTCTGCATAATTTGGATTATAATTTCATTCACAAATAAAAAAACAAAAATTTCTCATAGAAATCAATGATTTCTAGTCATCTGGAAAAAAAGCAAGTGCTTTTCATTTATTTGTTATTAATTATAAAATTAACATTATTTTTAAGCTATTTTATATAATAAATGTTGTAATTAAGGGATCTCGTACACCTTAAAACCATTAAGATCCTCGGTTATGTTACTATTGCAAGAATTGGGATAACCTATTTATTTTAAAAGCAATTATTTCCAACTTTTTACAGCTTACTACATGATGTAGTTGCTTTTGGGAACTAGTAACCAGAACGTTTGTGTTGCCCCAAATATTTTTATAATTTAATCTGCTTTATGACAAAATGTTTTATGCTTTCACGTCATGTTTCCACCTCACGCGCACAGTTTAAAAAGTTCTGTTGCGTAATTGAATTCCATATTTAATATACAGCTTTTATAACATTTGAAACCTACTGTGCACCAAAAATCCTAAGAATTTCATGTTAAATTCTTATTTTATTTGGAGTTGATTTTATAAAATGTTTTTTTAAATGTTTTTATAAGGCAAAAATACATAAAAATTCAAAATATTTTCATTAATTGAAAGATTAAATTCAAAATATTTTCATTAAAAATTGAAAGATATAGAAAAACATAAAACACCAAGTACAGTTACAGCAACAAAAAACAATTTTTACAGTTAAAATTACAATTTATACGCAAAAACAAGCTAATAACTTAAATCATAATTCCAGAATGAATCGAGCATAATTTAATGCGCAATAATAAAAGAAGGCGTTGCTTTGTTTTTCCGAAGCTTAGTTTCTCTAGATTGGCAACAAATCCACTATTCTGCTGAGCTTCAAATGTAAACAAATATGTTCATTATCATAACCTAAAATTAGGCTTAGCCGCACTTAAAAAACTTTAAAATTGTTGATAATTCCAAAATTATTCCATGCAAGTTAACTAAAGGCCTAAAATCGGAACCGAAGGATTAAGAACAACATAATTCAATCATTTTTAAAGCAAAAAATGGACAATTTACAAACATAGAAGACTAAAGAAATTGAGTTCAGTGAGCCGAATAACAGGGTGGATATGTGTATACATATATTTATATACTTTTGGTGCGGCCGATTGCAACCAAAATGCGAGTTGAACATCTACATGTTATAGAAGTTCTATATACAAAGTTACAGAGTTCCGAGGCATCTTCGGGTTACTAGTCTCTGTAAAGCATCTTAGTTTTTATTTAGTTAAGGTGACTCGTACATCTTAAAGCACTTAAGATCTTCGAGTATGTTACTGTTGCAAGAATTGGGGTAACTTATTTATTTTAAACGCAATTAGTTCCAACTTTTTACAGCTCACTGTATAATATAGGTGCATTGGGAACTAGTAACCAGAACATTTGTGTTGCCACAAATATTTTTATAATTTAATCTGCTTTGTGACAAAATTTTTTATGCGTTCACGTCATGTTTCCAATTTACGCGCGCAGTTTAAAACATTCTGCTGCGTAATTTAATTCCATATTTAATATATAGCTTTTATACCATTTGAAAACTACTGCGAACCAAAAATCCTAAGAATTTCATGTTAAATTCTTATTTTATTTGGACTTGAGTTATAAAATGTATTTTATTAAAAAAATCTGTAATGTTTTCATGCATAAAATTTTTTAATACTAAAATATTCATCGGATTGTTAGTTCAGTTAGTAGATAGTGCCCATATAAAGAATTCCATAGAATTTCAAGTACGTACTATTAGCCACTTTTAAAATATATAACATGACGTGAAGTCATGTGTCCACCTTGCGCGCCTCAATTTTTTCACAAAGCAAATTAAATTATAATAATATTTGTGGCAACACAAACGTTCTGGTTACTAGTTCCCAAAGCAGCTATGTTATGTATGTTATGTAGTCAGCTGTAAAAACTTGGAAGTAATTGCTTTTACAATACATACGTTATCCCAATTCTTGGAACAGTAACATATTCGAAGATCTTAAGGGCTTTAAGGTGCACAAGCTCTCTTTAATAAGGAATGCATTCTTTTATAGAATTCCTATGCGCGGGTATCGTGTCACATAATACAACGCGCGTCCTTTTGGGTTAATAAAAGTAAATTTTTTTATATAATATAGAGAAAATGAAAAAAAAATGTAAAATTTAAATGATTCCTCAGAGGTTAATAATTTCAAACACTAAAAGCTGAACAATTAAAGCGCACTGAAAACACATTTCGTCCCTTTTGACCATTCCATTTCGTCCCTCTTATATCATTTCTGAGTCACTTCCAGACTTGCGCACGGCTCAAAATTTGCATAATGTCAGCTATCCCTAATTCATTTGCTCATCAGCGTAACATTATTTTTTCCTCTAAAACCAATGGTGGAAACATCCAGAGAAAATTATTAATTTAAACCCTTTTAAAGAACATAAGTTTCAGGTAGAACCATCCGCGGATAATCATTTCAATGCTTTTGTTTTTGTAAATAGAAAGGAAAAAGGGAAAAACAAAATTAACGATCTTCCCAATACAAGTATTATTAATTTGACAAAGATAATAATGCTAAACTTACCTGGACGCATCTATGAAATAAATTATTAAAGAAGCTATACTCAGAAGAAACACCAGCACCACCTAAAACAAAATATCCAGGATTACTACATGAAAACAAAAAATTAATACATATAAAACACGATAAATTAAAATACAATTTGAAAATAATAATCGAAATTATTTGTTTGAAGACTGTAAGTCGAACATACAGGTTTATCTTTTGAATTTTTATTGCACAAAAAACGATTTACGAAATTTTATATATATAAAGAAGAATGTCTGTTTGCGTGTTTGTTCGCCATTAACACAGTCACTACCATAGCTATCGTCACCACACGTTCTACTATTCTTTTCCGGGTCTCGGAAAAAGTCCACCTTTTTCAAAGACAAAAGGAGGGAAAATTTGAAACGTTTCAGATTTTAAATTACGTCCGTAGGGGCGGTTTTTTTTTAACATTTTGTGCGTTACCTTTACTTAATAAATATCATAATAAGTAGTCCACGTGGACTAAAAAAAGTAATATACGCCTTTTCATCAATAATAATACGCATACTTTCCGTGGGTATGCGTATTATTCAGAACGTATTAATTATTAACGAATTATTAACGAAGTTCCGCGAGTATGCTTCGTTAGTATAATACTATATTATGAAGTAATTTCGATACTTTTGGTTACGTCTATTCTTTTGCATTTGAACGTCAGTACTATTAATTTTTTCCCTCATAATCTCTTTTGAATATAATACCACGCTTAAAAAGTAGAAAAGGGCATTAAAAAAAAGATCATTCCTTCGAAAGCATAAGTTGTTTATATGAAACTTAGACATACAATTTTGTAGAAATACTCCATGTCTTGGAGGAAGGGGGACAGGCAAGTTTCTTCTTCATATGAAGCAAAAATATTCTGCCTAAATTATTCTAATTTAGTACTTTAAATTCTTGTTGAATATATAATAACCCTCTTTATTACGGTTACGCATGGTTGCTACACTGCAAAAAAAAAAAAAAAAAAAAAAAAAAAAAAAAAAAAAGAAAAAAATATTAAAAAGAAACAATAAAAAAAAAAAAAAAACGGATACATCATTTAACCAAGGAAGCGTAAAACCTTCGCCCTGAAAAATGTGTATTTCTTAGATAAAGAGAAATAAATCAATGTTTCATTATTAATCATTGCTGGCTCTTTAAAATCTTTTCTTTAACATTAGTTCCGCTAAAATTCCAATAGACATCATGAGTTAAAAAATTTGGCTTCTTTGAAATTTTTCACTCTTCTCAAATCTATGAGTGTTATTTACTTATTCAAGTTCTAATCTAATTTTTCGCAAGGTATTAAAAACCGTGTTTCATAATATTCTAATTTGTAATTATTTCTTGCAGCTTTTGTTCAACAAATATTGCCAATATTTCGAATATTTTTACCATGTGTAGAAGAATGACCTATGTCAGTCTGCGTAAAAGTTTTCATTCAATTTTTTCGTTTTTAGGAGAAAACTAAAATTTATTGTTTTTTCCAAAAAAATTCGTAATGGCAGTTAAGGTTAAATTTCACCTAGTTTTGAACTTCAAAATAACATGCATCTCTTCAATATCCCATTAACCATGATCAGTAGACAAACAGGGTTGCGTCGGTTCTTTGACAGACACACGCAAAGCATTTGTACCGCACTAATAGGAACCCGGGCTTTACGAGTCAAGGACATCGACGTCACCACGCCGGTCAATCTTGGTCGAGAAGAGCAAACCTTGCCATTGACTAGGAGAGAGCGAAAGACTACAAAAGTGAACTTGATACAGTTTTGAGACTAGATGGATATATAAAATAGCTGTGAAAATGAAAAAAGAAAAAATGTTTTTTAACTAGCATAGTTACGAGATTAATATTTATTAAATGTTACAATTTTTTAAAAGCACTATAAACACTAAATGATGTCATTTGTTTGGTTTGTCAAATTGTCAGGATTTCATTCCTCTACATTCGCTTTCAGGCCAGTTGATTTTCAATATTTCCGTCTAAGTTTAGGCCCAAAATGACTCTGCAACATATTTCAATTAGACGACATGCTTTTATAAAGAAAAGAAGTAAGCTCTAGTTATTTTTACTTTTCACTAACTGTGTACATAGGTCAAATTATGTTCTCGATCCCCAAACTCGATAGTAAGTTTTCAGTAAATAAGTACAAATTAGGATGAACCAGTTGCAGTTCAATCAGAATTGTTTACTGATACTTAAACCAGTGGAAGGCGCATCAAGAAAAATTACTAGAGCGGGCGCGTGGGGTATCACATACCCCAATGTTTAAAATGCGGTAAAAACAGCTTTATTTGGTTTTAAAGCTGTTTTTCATTTATAATACGCGAATAATACTTGAGTTACAAAAAATTAATTTCCAAAATAAGCTTATAGAGAGTTAAAATTAAGATAAATGAAAATAATAACAAAATAAATTTTTATTGCATCTCTAACACACAGTGCAACTTATTTTATTCGTTTTCACTTTGAACAAAATTCATTCACGTGTTAGCACAGAAGGATTTTACATCTGTCCTGGGCTCCAGGGCATTCATCGCAACTTTTATACTTAGTTGCTTCGAATTTCGTATATTTGTTTGAATTATTCCTCGAAACTTCTACTCTTCTTTTGCATGCAGTACGTAAGTTTCTCGGTAAAGTATCAATCTCGGATTCGCTGTGTAATATATTTTTTTATTAACTGCAATGCTAAGCCCCTCAAAAACAGACATCTGCTTCTGTATCTGTTTGGTGGATTAGCAGTCGAAAGTAATATAATTCGAGCCTTTATTGCAGCAACATTCAGTGCAGAAAGGAAAATGACCATTGGCCACTTCCTTGTTATCCTGGCAATCGAATAACTTGCTGCCGTCTCATCCACAATATCCACTGCTTCCTAAGTCGTATTATAAAAATATATAATTCCTGGCGTTTTCTTTTCTCCAGTAGTATCATCGATAGCATCATCGTTATGTAATATTAAAAGCATAAAAACAGCTTTTCCTTTTTTTAGGAACATAAGAAATGAATGCTTTATCTTTTTAGAAACCAAACAATGTAGAAAATATTCCTGTTTTCACCTTCGGTTTCCGAAATGTAATCTTCTTCACTTTCAAATATTTCTAATCAGTCTCACAGCCCTGCACTTCCAATTCATAGGGAGTCATTCTTTTTGCCGTAATGAGCTTAGAAATCTTTCGAAATTTAATTTCAAATACTTTAAAATCTCTCGCGAGTAGAAATATTTACCGTTACACACTAGAAATAAATTTTTAAAATAAATATTCAGTCAGAAAAACACTTATGTGGACAGGCGCGTGGGGTGTGTTACACCCCAGATGCAAATACCGACAAATCTTTTTCTGAAGCACACAGGCAACGGAAAAGCGGTTCTGAAAGTCACTACTAGAAACTCAGCTTCTGAATGTAGCACAGAATTTTAGTTTCACAAGCTAAGAATATTTCATTTTTCTTGTAGGCTTGGGGAATGATACACCCCACGCGATTTCCCGCGGGTTAAATATCTCTGCGTGCAGATCAAAATGAATTTAGATTTGTTGATGCTATAGAAACAACATAGAATTATGTCGTTTCTATAGCATCAACCTTTAGTTAGACCTTTAGTTAGTAAACATCATGTTCTTGGCCCTTAAACTATAAAATTCAGTTCAACACCAATATCGCAAAACAATTTAAAATGAGCATATTTTTAGAATTTCCGATACACAGTTCCGCGCGCTGAGGATGAAAAGGTCTTTTTTCCCCGTAGAGTGTTGCCATGGCTCGCTTTGAAATCGTTGAGTTTGTTCAACAAAAATTCGTTTAAGTTTTATAAAATATGAAATAGATAATAAAACAAATTCCAAATTCCGGCTTCCAGATGCGCATATTCGGTGGAAACGTACGTTAGTCAAAATTGGATGTCTGTTGTTTTATCACATTTGGAGAAATATACATACATTTATGCAGATTCTTCATTATTTAATTTCTTTAAATGTAATACAGGGCGATAACTTTTTGTGGCAACAATTTGAAAAGTGATGCAGCCGTTTATAGGGATTCAACGTAAAATCTCAAAACGAAAACAATAGTCCTTCAGGGACAAAGCCCTTTGGACTAATAAAGGAACAAACGTTTGATTATGCTGGGATAATAAATTTAGGAAAAACAGTTTTTATACATAGGCAATTCATTATACCTTACAAAACATAATCCAAAATATCGTATTACAACCTTTTCTGTTTATTGAGATAACAAATTAGATTTTGATTGTAAATGATCAGCCGGAAGTTATACTGTATATTTCAGCTAATTAAGATCTGTTTAATGCAAGAGTTTCCTCCAAAAATCGGTGGTTTTATTAAACAAAAAAGAACGTGATTTAATTTTCCAACTAATACTACAGGCTAATAAAGAATAAGAAATTTAATTCCTGGTTAAATGGGATGTTTTAATAATAAACAACCCTCTCGTAAGTATTCACTTGTAGTATTTATTTTTAATTTAGTATGTAATTAGATGGAAGTTGCCAACAGCATTCTTTATCACTATCTCAGAAATGATTAATGGTTAATCGGGAGCTTACGATATTGCTGCCGTCATCTCTGCTTCTTTATACATTTCTGGAGACTCATTGTATTTTCGACGAGTAATTAATCCTCGTCTTTCGGAAAGTATCTGCTGATATTTTAACAGCTGTTAGAGCCTTTTAACTCGCATAGAAGGTTATTTTTAATATCTTTGTCTCACTTTCTGTTAGAGAGACAATGTTTTAATTAGATTAAATGCATTTTGATTGCTCTATTTCTTTTCCTATTAAGGATTTGCGTGCCGAATTCCATCTATCGCTATTAGAATTTTAATATTTTCTATTCCATTACCATTGAATACAGTTTATTCAAAACTAATGGACCAATTTCGAAGTTCTATTTCGTAATTCTTTACAAGCATCTTTACAAGATGAATCACTCCCCATTTGAAAGATTCTAACTTTTGAAGAATTGCCACGACAGCCCTCGGTCACACTCTGAATTCATCGTTTCAAATGTTTGTTTCATGGCTACAGCACAGAAAAAGGCTGCTTACTATTTGGAGTAAGCAAGTTTCGGCGGTTGTTTCGAAGGCTCTAAGTCAGTGGACCTCTTTCTCTTTGTGGGATGCCGCGAGTTTCGAGGAAATAAGTGATAAAATTCGGGGAGGTGCTTCGGCGAAATCAAAGAAGTTCGCAGTTCAAGCTAGTCGTCAAGTGTAACTCCCAACCCATTTGAACATTCGCAGGACAGGAAATAAAAGTTTATCGTCAGTATTGTGCTTAACTCTTTGAAATCCAAACCCTTCACTAACTTGTATCCTTAAAATATCGAACCGCCCGAAATACTTTTCCAGTTTCACAGCAATTTCCTCCCCTCCCTTCATTAACGCAGAAAAAGGTGTTAAAATTTCGAATAAGGTCCTTTCTACGCTCTAGCAAAGATTCCATTAGCCTTTGACCCCATTCTTTATAAACCTGTTCTGAAGGTCTTAAACTGAAATCAGAGAATAAACAACGAAATGCCACGTGCAACCTAAAGATAAGAAACTACAATTAAACCTCTTAGGACAAGCTGTCTGCAGTAAACTGTTACAATGCATTTGGGCAAACTGCACCTGCTACCTGAGGGGAAGGGAAGAAAACAAGATCGCAATCTCGGCCGTTTTCGGGTGCTTGCTGTCGTATAAATGAAGGGCCGTGCAGGCCGGTTTGATGGTCAAAGGGTTAAATAGAAATTTGAAGTTCTTTCCTTCAATAAAATGTAGCTTTATGAAATCGATTCATTCTTTCTGAATAACCCTATCTGTCTACACAGTGCAAAAAAAGCAGCAAACGTTGCAAAATTTGTGTTTCAGTGGATGTTCAAGGGACTACAACACAATCAGCCTGGAAATGCGAGGGGTGACAGAGAGTCTTTTTTAAAACTTTTATAATATTAATTTTTTAATTTTGTTCGTCAGATGAGACTTCATACAAAAATCAAAACAAAATAACATGATTAATATTCAATGTACAGAGCTTTACCTGATGAGGAGCTAAAGTAAATGGACGACAAAAGCTGTACTGCTGAAGGAATTATTTAGGAGATGCTGAGGTTTTAATGTTCTTTCTGTATTGCCGATGATATCAAATGACCTCTCTATATTCGCGATTCAGATGCTCCATAATGCCGACATTAACAAAATTCCATTCTGGAGACATTGTGACAATTATAGACTTGGAACTTTGGCCTTATTATATCGCTTTAGGCATAAGTTGAAAGTCAAAAAGAAGCACCGTGTAATGATGGTATTCAGCAAGACTTTCACAAATCTACTGCCTGGCATTACAATTTAGGAATATTGTGTTTTTTATCACATTGAGAGAGTTAAGACATAAGTACTTTATACTACACTTAAAAAATAATGGAATTAATAAAAAATAATGGAAAATGTTTCGTGTACTTTCAAAGGTTCCTTAGTAAAACTGTTAAACATCGCTATGAAAACTCTGAAAGTACATGCTCCCCACCGCTTTATGCTATAAAAAAGAGAGAATTTTTTTATACGCCACTGATAAGTATAAGCGTAAATATGTTTTTTTTAAATTCATTGTTACATCGAAGGGTTCATTGAGGTTCAATGTCGATAGCAAATACAATCTGTGAACTTACACAGAGTGAATCTGAACAAGAGGGCAAAATTTTAGGGAGTGATAGAAGGGAGCTAGACGAGCAATATTCGTCACAGAATGTATGGTCGGAGCTCAAACGGCAAGCCGCTTGGTGGCATTGTAAATAAATGGTATAAAAAGGGTAGGTGCTCCCATCTAAGACATTTCCTACCGCAGATTTTCGAGAGGATTGCCGGTTATACGAATGAAAAAATTTTCAGCGCGATAGCTTAGTTAAGATGGTCCCATAGTTTGGCCATCAAGATAACCGGATCTCTCGGGTTTGGGCTTTTTCCTGTGGAGCCATATGAAAAGCCAAATCTACGAGTGCCCTAGTGAAACCAATGTGGATCCTGGTGATATTCGGCAGATGCCTGGTGTCTTCGCAAATGTTCACCAGTTCCTATCCCTCACGTATTTATCAAGTCTAAATTACAGCTGGCGGAAGGTCTTTTGAGTAATTTCTATGAGCATATTTTGTTAGTAAAATGTTTTTTGAAGTATCTCCTCTCATTCTTGTGCTAATTCTTTTAATGTGACAGAGGAAAACTAACCTTTAACTTCTCCTCGCTTGCGTTCCGACCATACATTTTGTGACGAATATTGCTCGTATAGCTGCCTTCTGTCACCCCCTAAAGTTTTGCCCTCTTGTTCAGTTTTACCCTGTATACCTAATACACGTACAGTGTAGTCCTAAAAAAGTTCCCCCTATATGTCAACTCCTAGTGGCTTATCCGCTCAGCCAATCGAAATGAAATTTCATATCTATTTCATTTCTATTTGAAGGTATGCGTTCGAGACCGTGATGATTTAAAACAACAGAGCTCTCTCTGTTACGATAACAGTGAAAGAATTTCGAAATTTTTGAATGACAATATCCACGTTTTTCCTGCGCAAATTGATTGGCTTGAACTTCAAATGAGGTTGAACCGATACACGTGTGAGCACGTAGAGTCATTAGGTTTTTTTGGAAGCAGATGAATGAAAAATGACCAATGCCGTCGCCGGGAATCGAACCCCGGACCTCACGATTACGCGTCGAGCGTACTGACCACTACACCATAAAGACATGTGAAAAAGGCGGAAGAAATACCTTATATACTCCCAATTTTAAAAGGGAATGGGGATCAGGGGAAACAATGACCAAATGTCGGTGGTGGAGAATCATCATCCACCACCTTTTAAGTTCGGGCGTCAGTGTAGAGTCATTACGTTTTTTCGGAAGCATAAGTATGAAAAATGAGCAACGTCTTCGTGGCAATCGTACCACGGACCTCTCGGTTACGCGTCGAGCGTGCTGACCACTACACCACGAAGGCATGCGAAGAATGTAGAAGAACTACCTTATAAGCAAAATTTACCTCGTAAGACATTTACAAAGAGGCGATTTGTAAAGGACTAATGACAACACGGCAGGCGAGAGGGAAATAAAAACTTATCCTGGAATTACAAGTAATATTGAATTGAATTCGTTGCACCTTCGCAGACGATAAAGCACTGCATGCGGGAGATTGCTGCCAACAATGAAGTAAACATCGCTGGAGGAATTTGCATAAGTTAAAGTTTTATGGCATCTTTCAGTTCTCATAAATCTCGTGGACATGATGTGCACACCTTAGATTCCAGATAACCCCAGAGCTCAAAATGCATTAGAGTGAAGCTGCGCGACGGCCACGAAACTGCAAAGTTAGGAAAGGTAACTTTTATCTCCAAAATGCTGCTGAAACACTTTCCGAACCCACGTGGCAATTTGTGGAGGGACACCAACTTGCATCCATACAGTGTAATTAACGATATTTCGCTGTTGGATTTCTAGAATTATGTAATTCTGCAGCATTTTTGCCTACCGAGCACTTTTGATGCAGCACGTTTTTACACGTGTCTTCGAAGAAGTACAGATCGAAAAGAATGCGCTCGCAAAGCTGCACCGCGCAGTCATTTTAGTTTCGTGCTAAGGCGCTGGTGGCAAACCGTTGGGGATTTCATCAGCTCAGGGAACGCCATTCATAAGTTTACGATCCCAGTTAAGCAGAAATGCGCTTTATTCATCCATGATACTCGCAGCAGCCACCTGCTACATCCTGATGAAGGAATTATAAGAAACGATGACGAATCGCGTCTTTGCAAATGATCTATACAGACACGTTTCATCAAACGTATATCGTTTTAACGCCATTTATGGTTTTTCAGAGCGCTGATCAATTTATGCGGAGAGAAAGCGGGTGTTTCCATTCGAAATTTTTAAAATATTTTACTGTAACCGTAATTACAGGGGTTGTTTTGTTTTAAACCATCACAATCTCAAGCGCAAATGTTCAAATAACAATATCCGAAATTTTATTCCGATTCGTTGAGCGGATAGGGCTCTTATACAGGGGAAGTTTTTTTTTAATGACCACCCTGCATATGGGATAAAATTACTTCCATTCCGTTACGTAGTTCTTGTATTATATACATCGTATCTCTGCCTTTATCATGCATATTGTATACAACTGGTGTTATATGTTTGTACCTGTGTTGTACTTGCACGACATTTAAGATCATGAATAGTAGAAATGACTATGCAAACGATCATTTCTTTTGCCTGTGGTGCATTTAATGTAAGTGCAGCAGGCAATAAAATGTAATCGCTGAATACTGATAGTTGGATTCAGGAGAACGGATTGGCTGCATGGTCGTTTTTCGTGGTTTTCCGTATGTGTAACGTTGATACGAACCAGTTACAGTCTGTCTATCATAAGAAAAGCTCTCGCCAGTTAGTTTGCAGCTGTCTGTTGCCGTAGAAACGAGCCTTGACCCATTTCCCGTAGGGGCATCTTGAATATTTACTTTTAGTTTGCCATCCTGAAGCATTTAAAGATGAATTAGCGACCTTTGGTTCGCTCCTACTTGATATATATTAGCCCTGTTGCTACTCCCTTTTCCTTAGGCAGATAACCTTTGTGAAATATGTAACTGAATGTAAATTCTGTACGCATTGTTGCGGATGTTTAAGCGATAGAATATTTTTTGCTTTTTCTCAGATGACATATGCTATCATCGATTCAATTCAAGTACTTTCAGTAGACAGTTTGAAATTTATTCTAACACTAGCTTTTACCCGCGGCTTCGCTTTCGTTGATGTCCTTAAATAAGTTTCAAAGAGTATTGAAAAGAAAAGAAAATAATTTGATTTTTATTGCCTGACCAGGATAATCAGGATAAAATTTTAGTTACCATTACTAATTTTTTAAGTTAAAAATACACTCCGCGTAAAATTTCAGTCAATACTGACCTTCTTCATTGAGATAAAAAAAATCCACTTGCACTCCACGTGAAATAAATTTACTTCTTATACTCCGCGTATTATAGTGATTTGCGTATTATAGTAATTTTGAATATAATACGCAAACTTTGACGTACATATTATAGTGCTTTGACTTGCTTATTATAGTGCTTTGATTTGCTTTGACTTGCGTATTATAGTGATTTTATTTACATTCCGCGTAAATAAAAAGAAATCCACTTACACTCCGCATAAAATTTCAGTAAATACTGCCCTTCTTCAATACCGGTAGGCCGCGGATATTTTGTATTTACGCGGAGTGTATCGCCACGAAATCTAGTAAAACTGCTACGTATGTTTCTTAATGACTGGAAAATGTTTGTGAAAGAAGAGCCAAATACAAAAGGATTTTAAATAATAAATTATATTAAACAAATAAAAATTAATAAAAGCTTAATTGACAAATGTTACGCTTTCACGCCTTAATTATTTAACCGATCATTACGAAATTTTCAAGAAATAATTTTGATATATTAGAAAAGGTTAAAAATGTTTGCGGGGTTTAAGCCACGCACCTGCGCGCGCAGACAAACTTTTACATCGTTTAACTTATCGGTATGAAAACTTTCAACATTTAATGTTTATACAACGACAATCATTTTAAGCTATGAAACCTGTTATATAGCTTAAGTTTCACCAGATAAGTTACATTTTATAGCCTATAACCTCCTTTAATATATTAAAAATATTTCTTGAAAATTTCATGATGATCGGTTAAGTAATTAAGGCGTGAAAGCGTAAAAAACAAACAAACAAACAGTAGAATAACTGCTTCTATGCTCCAGGAAAATTTGTTGGTATTGGACATCATTGGTAAGTTCTCCAAAAATGTTGAGTAGGTGAATATTCACTTCTTGCCAGGGAGCAATACGGAAAAAGTTAAAACTTTTGGGAATCAGATCTTTTAGGTTGAATTCTTCAGTGAGTGAGTGAATGCGAAGATCAAAAGGAGGGATACATGAAGGACGTGCATGGTAGATACGCCAGTACTGATCAGATGTCATGAATCGTACAGGATGTTCGGCATGCGACATTATTTTATAGTGAAGATCTATGGACAACTGCTTGCGTCTGAATTCCAGAGATGGTTCAAAACAGTAAATTCAAGGATTCACTGTCTCAGTTTTAAGCAAAAGCATAAAAAATTATAATAGGAAATTTAACATTTTATTCCTGGCTCCTAATTTTATATTTTTGAAACTGAGAATTAAAAAAATTGTTTACATATGTTAGATTTTGCATGCATTAAATACTATACAAATATTCGGTACCCCTTTTGAAAATGGACGCCCGAGGATATATCTCATTTATTCCCATTAAATAGGGCCTTAGACATGATATTCTTTAAATATTTTGAGCATCGGAGACATTATCATTTAAACATTTATGCACTTAATAACATTTTTTTGCGGAAATAATTAGAATCCCCCCGGGTCGATGTAGAGAACGCTGCGAAGCTACTGGCTAGAATCTGTACATAGGCAGTCTCGGCCAGGGGGAAGGGTATAAACATAACAAACCTGGTGGTTCTAAAGGCCCCCTAGGGATCGCTTATCGGTCGGCCCGTGGGTATAGCAGGTCCTAGAGCTTAAGGTTCTATTAGCCGGGGTGGCATCGCGAGTAGCTGCCTGGGGTGGCGCCACGGGTTTGCTGGGTAATGTCCTTGGGCGATGGGCAGCTTGTATGACTGGTACGTGGCAAATTTTGACGACCATTGCCGCCCTATGGCGATGGCGTCAATCCTCTCCAAGGTGCGACAACAGGGTTTGACTATTGAGCCTGGTTCTGCGGTTGGATTGGCCGCGCAGTGTCGGCGTTTCTGTCTGACGGAACATTCTAAAAACATTTATATGGATCCCACTATAAATTTTCTTTCAAGAAAATTGTGATTATTATAAACACTAAACAATTACAGACACTTCAATATAAGACTTCAACCAATTAACTTTATAATCCCAATCTACATTCTCCAACATTGAAACTTTAGAAGAAAGAACTAAATATTCATCAACTTCAACTTTTAGACCGCGGATATTACGTGGACTTTGAAATTCTGCATATATGGTTTACTTTAAAAAACTCAAAGACTCTGAGTCCTTGATTTAACTATTATTATTTATTATTTCTTTGTACTATATACAACTATTCATTATTATTAACTTTATACAAAGATTTACATTTTTAACTGTTTTACATTTATACATCTTACCAACTTATTTACGTAACTACTTCAATTTTCTATATTATACTATTATCGTTCATTCGATGTTTTCTATCTTAATATTATTATGCGTTAATAATTAATAAGTATATTATCAATTCATTTATGTTTGTATTCTAATATCTTATTTTATTACTAATCCTTAGATGTTTACTTATCTTAGATTTTATCATTCATTAGTTATCAAATAATACATATATCATTTATCCATTTATTATTTTAATTATTATACATTATGATCGTAAATGCCAGACTTCCTTAATAACTAGCAATATATAAGATATTAACATTAATCCTATATTTTTCTTAATAGTCTCAACTCTTCATCTCTTGAATCCCTTAAACATTAATATTAATAATCTTTAATATTATTAATCTACTTCATCTTTAATTACATTACTTTGCATTTTTCAACATACTGTCATATTCTGCTGCATTATACGATTCTTTTAACACATTCCAACTTATCTTAATATCAGATAATAGTTTTATTCCTATTTAATACTATTATGGTTAAAATTTTTATTATTATTACATTTATTGTTTCATATATTGATAGTAGCAATTTTGTTACATTTAGTTATCAATATTATAATTTTGTATTATGTGTATTAACATTATTATTAACTCTGTATTTTAGTTACCAAGATTTACGGCTATAATATTTCACTATTTATTACAGTAGTTCAATATTAAACATCTTTCCCAAGTATTTCATTTTTCAATTTACTAACTATTCACCTCTTTTTCTTAACACTAACCTTAAATATCTTCTCTTCAATAAATTTAATATACTCCTTTTCTTCTATTAATTATAATACTTGCCTAATACTTCTCTTCTCACATCTATAACATTATTCCTCTATTACCTAATAATCATATATCAATACTACTAATTAATGCCGTTACGTTTCTAGAATAGTTAATATTATTAATTTCATTTAATTACTATTTTCCATATTACATTTTGTCTATATTAACAGTAAAGTTGCTTTTTTTGTCACATCAATGTTAATGTAGCAAATCTTACTTTAATCTTCACATATATTTTAACGTAATTATTTACACTGCTTGACATTGAAAATGCAACACCAAGAAGGAGTGATCAGAAATTTATGCAAATTTTAGAGTAGACGCACGTCACTGAGGTATGTGAATGGTGCGAAATGCGCAGCTCTTCGACGCACGTGAAATAAGATATAAGGGAAAGAACGTGCCGAATGGGCAATACCCATCGCAACGACGGCAAAATATCTCGGCGTAATTTTCAACCGAAGTTTTACTTGGACAACCCATATAAGCTACGTGTGTGGAAAAGCCTACGGTATAATTAAACGACTTTATCCGCTACTCGCCAAAGACTCAGGCCTCAGCCTCAACCGCAAGAGACGGTTATACACAGCCATCGTTAGGCCGATGATCACGTATGCTGCACCGACCTGGGCAAGTGCAACTAACAGTGATATCCGCAAGCTACAAGTCATGCAAAATAAGTTTCTAAGGACTATTACAAACACCCCTTACTACATTAGGAATGAAAATCTACACTGGGACCTCAAGATTGAGTACATGAAAGACTTTTTACATAAACTCAATGCGAACTTTTTCCAGAAAGCTGCGACGAATACGATCGCAAATTTTGTCCATATCCTGGACTATGAAATTATCTTAGAAGATTTGTTTATTCGTCCCTATGCTTCATATTTAATCAGGCAAGCATAAAAATCGTCTTAATTTTACAAAAACAAGTCCTGTGCGCGATGTTCATATCTTCTCTTCGAAAATATCAACGCCTATGAATTCGACCAATCACCAGCAAGCAACAATTAGCTGCAAACAATCACAGATTTTCTCCCGACTTTTGCATGAGAATTAATCGCATGTTGTCAACTTTCTTTTCCCCATACCACGTATAATTTTCTGATTAATTTGATGGGTAATATGCTCATATACCTAATGAGCTGTGGAGTTACTGAGAGACAAAAGGAAATTAGGACTTTGCTATTTCCCTGACAGCGAGCCCAATTGGTTAACTCCAGCGAGGCCACGCCCCCTGCTCTTCGACCGGCGTTTCGCCGTACCAGCTCCAGGCAGCGCTCGGGCATGCAAGAAAGAGGCAGTATCGACTTTCGTACTCATCAAATCTTCCTCTCAGAGGAAACACTCCAGGCTTTCCACTGTATTAGAACTTTACACTTTGAATGTCTGGGAAGTATTGCCTTGCCAATAGATACCCAGAACAACACAGCAGTATCACAGTAATGGGCAATATTCACGTCGTTATTTCTGCCAGACGAATAATCAAAGAAAGTTGGTTTTTGTCCCGGAGGATACGTGTAATAGGAGAGAATGCCAGGCCGCCGTCAACGAAGGCACCTCCAGCAGATAGACGATTATACGAGGGGTATGATGATCGGACTGAGAAAGGCGGGTTGGTCCTTACGTCGAATCGTTGCTGACCCCCACATGGATGCGAGCACGGTGCATCGGCTATGGCGAACATGGTTGGAACAAGGGAATGTGGGGGAAGAAGGAGGGGCGCAGGTGCAGTCAGAGTGCCGTCAGCACACGTGGATCGACGCATCCGCCGACAAGCTGTGGCGGTCCCGAAAGTCACTTGTACCGCGGTTCTGCAGCATGTGCAAGATACCCTGAATGTTCCCGTGTCGGCCAGAACCATTTCCCGTCGATTGGTTGAATGTGGCCTGCACTCACGGCGTCCGTTAAGAAGACTGCCATTGACCCCACAACATTGAAGCCAACGTTTAGAATGGTGGCGGACTGGAGCGATGTGGATGACAGAATGGCGAAACGTCGCGTTCTCAGATGAATCACGCTTCTGTTTATCCAGTGACAGTCGCCGCGTACGTGTGTGGCGTCGACGTGGAGACAGATCGAATCCGGCGGTAACTGTGGAAGGCCCCATCGCGAGACAACGTGGCATTATGGTTTGTGGCGCTATTGCCTACGATTCCAGGTCACCTCTAGTTCGTATTCAGTGCAATATGACGGCCCAACGATACTTGGATAATGTACCGCGGCCGGTGGCAATCCCCTACCTTTAGGGGCTGCCTAATGCTTCAGCAGGATAACGCCCGACCACACAGTGCTCGCATCTGCCAACATGCTCTGTAAGGTATACAGATGCTTCCCTGGCCACCGTACTCTCCTGACCTGTCACCAGTCGAATATGTGTGGGATGTGGTTGGACGCCGTTTGTAGACTCTGCTCCTGACTCCTTCAGAAGACGAACTCTGGCGAATGGTTGAAAGGGAATGGACAGCCATCATTCAGGACACAATCCGCACCCTTATTGACTCTATGCCTAGACATATTTCTTCGTGCATCGCTGTCCTCTGTGGTCCTACATCCTACTGAGCCGACGCCGTTCTCTCTCTCTGTATTCTGAGTATCATTTTGAAATAAAGATCACTTATTGCTGCTTGCTGTCTCTGTCTTTTTTTCTAAATTTCATCACTTTCTGATCACTCCTTCATGCTGTTGCATTATCAATGTCGAGCAGTGTATATGCGTATTAGGTGTAATATGTCAATCAGTAAGCAATCCTAGAAAACAATAATATTGCTACTGTTATTACATTTACTTATACTTCTTTTATAATGCAATAATTTAGCTATAATGCTGTATTAGTTACACTTTAGCTTTGGATGCTCATTAATCACTTTTCTGTATCTTTTTCTATATTATTAATACCATTTCTTTACTATTCTCTCCTCTTTAAATAACTCTTCTTTTTCCAATTACTAAAAAGGCTTAATATTATTCATAACACACGCCTTTATTTCTATCTCCTTATGTATATTAACACATAATCCTTTATCTTATATTTCTTCCTCTATATTTAACTCCTTCATAAATAGATAATGTTGTTATTTTGTAGTATAACTAATAT
>KK112638.1:0-130561 GCA_000611955.2 Stegodyphus mimosarum | reverse complement strand
CATATCTATGATATTTATACGTAGTCTACATTTTACATTTTGTAAATTTATTTAGTGCTTATTATATATTTAGTGTTTTCCTTATTCTTGTTTGATTTGGCTTAATTATTTATCTCAATTATATGTGTCTAAATGCTTTCAAATTCATAAGGATATTTTATATTATATAATTTGGTTATTCTTCAAAATTACGTATAAAAGCACGTAAACATAAATATTCAACATGTGTAACAATTTTCTAAATACTACGTTATGAGCTTTATCGTAAACATTGTCATCTATTTAAATACCACAAGATAATAAGACCTGAATAATCTGTTTCTCTATGTCATGTGTATATTTGTACAACCACTGTAACTGTGTAAAGTTTTATTCCAAATAAATCCCGCTGATAGCGGATGGCAGACAGTTTCCATCAATAGAGCACAAAAGCTGGAAGTCGAAATGATGCTGTAGCAGCTCTATTGATGGTTTCCTGTCTGACGGAACGTGTGTGCCCAAATAAATTGTAATTAGATATGAGGACATAAAAGTTTTCACTTCAATTTGAACCAAACACTGAATTTATTAGCTTTTTAAACATTCTTTCATTTACAGAGTAAATTAATAATGATGTAGGAAATCGTTTCTTCAAAAAAATGGCGAATAACTAAATTTGAGTTAAAGCAGGTCTAGAAATTGCAGTGCATACATAAACAATAAAATATATTTCATAAAAAACATCAAATTTTAAACTTTTTAGACTTATAATAAGAATTGTTATTATCATTTTCTTTATTTTGTTAGTAAAAATAGGCTTCACTTTTAATTTAGGGGCATTTTTTATAATTTGATATTAACCTGATTAGCTTAGATCTATTTCTGATATTTTTGCTACTATTCTTATACCAAAAACTTATAACATTCTTTCCCCATTTTATTCTGTTTCCATTATATAAATTTACTTATACACTTCGAAAAAGTACAAAAACAACACATTGTCACGAAATAATTAAAGAAAGTAAGTTCAATATATTTTGCCAGTTTTTTCTCGTATAAAAGAAAAACCGCATGGAAACGTTTTCTTGTTTGTTCTCAGTGGAAAAAATATATGATGTTTCGTATGGAGTTTCATCACGTGATTTTCGCTACCACAGCAACAGAGAATATTTCTTGTTTTTCCCTGCTGTGTACAAATTCATTTGAAAGTTTAGATATCAGAAAATGAATTCAAGATGTGTTGATGTTGGTCGGAAAACCATGTTTTTTCATCAAATCTGAATAGCGTCTGGTATCATACATACGTGGTCGATAACATACAAAGACCATGAATTTTTAATACTGCGTATACGAGATGTAAATGTCAGCTCTTCTAGATAAACGTATTGGCGCCGTTTCCAAAATATGAACTGTTTTTTAAGTTCTAAAATTATATATTTTTTATTTAGTTATTTCCTATATTTAGTTATTAACTCTTTGACGACCCAACCGCCCCACACCTTCCTTCATTCAGACGACCACAACCGCCCCAAAATGGCGGAGATTGCGATCTTCTTTTCTTCCCTCCCCCTAAGGTATGCAGTAGCAGGTGCAGTTTTCCAAAATGCATTGTATCAGTTTACCGCTGGCAGCTTGTCCTAAGAGGTTTAATTGTCGTTTCCTATCTTCAGGTTGCACGTGACACTTCGTTGCTGAATCTCTCATTTCAGTTTAAGACCTTCAGAATAGGTTTATAAAGAATGGGGTCAAAGGCTAATGGGATCTTTGTTAGAGTGTAGAAATGATGTAATTCGAAATTTTTACAGTTTTTATTCTGCGTTAATGGACGGGGAGGAAAGGAAATTGCTGTGAAACTGGAAAAGTATTTCGGGCGGTTCGGTATTTTAAGGCTACAAGTTCGCGAAGGGTTTGGATTTCAAAGAGTTAATTTTGCCAATGAATATATTGTAAACTCGTTACCCTCATTTTTGGATTCCTATATTGCGAAATATTTAAACAGAATTCTTTCTTAATGTGAAATCAAAACTTTGTCATTTTGTAGCATATTTTATCCGTATTTACACTGGTGTGCAAAACTTAAGCAACAATGTAAAAATTTAGCAGATAGCCATGAAATTGCAGAAACGTAGGTCCGGAGATTAGTACAATGACCACGTAAGTCCGTAGAAACGCCATGCGTATGCAAATATCAGGAACGAAACGTCAGAGGCAACGTGAGCGTACACAAAACGCGTGATGTCGGCGCGCACAGCTCAACGGTAGAATAAAAGGAAGGAGAGAGACGCAATTCAACATATTCGCTGCAAGTGCCAGTGAGTCAGTTCGTAAAATATGGTTAGAAGAAATCACCTGGACGACTTCACACGTAGAAGAATGATCGGAAAGCTGGAGGAGGGAGGTACTGTCACCAGTGTAGTTGCAGAGTTCGGAATCAACAAAAATGTCGTTTCGCGCGCTTGGAAAGCGTTCCATACCACAGGTACAGCTGTTAGAAAGGTTGGTGGTAGCCGCCCGAGGACGACATCTGCAGGATAGGACCGATATATCGGAACGACAGCAACGGAGCGACATGTGTCGCGGTTTACTGTGGCCAGACGCCTTCACAAAGGGGGCCTATTCGCCCGCAGTCCTGAATGCTGCCTCCCGTTGATAGTTCGCCACCGTTTACAGTGGTGCACAGAGCACAAAACCTGGACAACTGATCAATGGAGTCGTGTCCTCTTTATGGATGAGAGTCGGTTCAGTACCAGAAGCGTTTTGATTTGGAGAGAGGTCGAGAGAGAGGTCGTGACCCGGTTTTATCCCAGTAACACCAAGGAAAGGCACCGTAATGGTGGTCTTGGAGTTCTTGTCTAGGGAGACATTAGGCTGAATGGGCGAAATGAGCTCCACGTTTTCGATAGAGGGTCTGTAACCGGGGATCGCTATTATGAAGAGGTACTCCTTCCCCCTGTGCGTCTGTTCCGAGGCGCCATTGGCCCACACTTAATTTTTATGGATGACAATGCAAGGCCGCATCGGACTCTTGCTGTTGAGGAGCTACTGGAAAGTGAAGATATCGCTCGAATGGATTGGGCGGCGTAATCCCCAGATTTAAATCCCATCGACCATGTATGGGATGCTTTGGCGAGACGCATCGTAGCAAGCTTACATCCTTCGGAGCACACCCAACAACTCAAACAGATGCTGATTGAGGAATGGGCACTCCTACCGCAAGAAATGTTGGACCAGCTGATTCTGAGTATGCGAAGACGGTGCGAAGCAACCATTGCAGTGACGGGAGAGCATATCCCATATTAAGGAACATCTGCTTGTTGTTCTTCTTCTTGGATAGACAATCATGAGTCACGATACTATGCGTTCAATAAAGCTTGTTTTTGTGTGATTCCATACCGTATGCATTGTATTCCTTTTTCAGCTCCGATGCTTTCGTCATCCTTTACGTACATAAGACTCTCCTTCATTTCTGCATTTCATGTCTCTCAGTTTATTTCTCGTGGAGTTATGGCAAAAACCCTGCTGTTGCTTACGTTTTGTACACCAGTGTAGAATATCCGAATATATTTTATCCGAATTTCGCAATTAGCTTTGAATTAATTTGAAACGGCTGGGATGAAACAGTGAGCTTAGTTAAGATTATTAGCAGTAACTATGCATGTAACTATGCGGGGTATCTGGATTGCAACGTTTTCGAACTTAAGGTAGATAATTTAATATAAAGGTTTCATAGCTTCAACATTGTAAATGGCACTACACCTAATTCAGTTCTTACACGAATTTGATTTAATACGAATTTAAAATAAGTACGCTGCTGGCCACCGTAAATGCAATATCCTGAAGGACGCATGCAAATAAGATTAAATTTACAACATGCATTAGCGGAGGTGAGATATGCAAATGATTAGAATTTCAGCGCAGACTCACATCACGCGCGCCTGTGGCGCCACTTCAAAGCGCTATTTAACGCTTGGAGTTTTCGACGATTTCAAGTTCGGCAATTGTGTTTTTCTTGTGGCTTTTTTCAAAAAACGATCAATTATGCCTCGTAGTAAACGGCGATCATCGTTTGGTCATGTATCCGAGTTCGACAGAGGAAGGATAGTGGCCTACCGTGAGTGTGGATTATCTTTCAGGAAAATCGGTAGTCGTGTTGGACGAAACCGAACAACTGTAATGCGGATATCTGACCGTTGGATGCAGAAGGGTACGACGGACCGACGTGTTCGATCGCATCCACCTCAGTGCACCACTTCACGGGATGACAGTAACTTTGTGCGCATGGCAGTGACGGATCGCTCAGTCACATCACGAACCATAGCACAGCACATTCAGTCTGTAACGCATCATCCAGTGTCTGCACATACCATTCAACGCCTTTTACAGCAGAGTGGTATGTCCGGAAGACGTCCATTGCTTCCTCTACCCTTGACGCAGAATCACAGACGTCTCAGCCGCCAATGATGCGATGAAAGAAGGATGTGGACGCCCGAATGGAATGAAATTGTCTTTACTGACGAGTCACGCTTCTGTCTGCAACACCACGATGGTCGGATTCGAGTTTGGAGACACCGTGGAGAGAGGATGCTGAACAGCTGCGTAATGCACCGCCACACTGGTCCTGCACCGGGTATTATGGTATGGAGCGGTATTGGATATCTGGTCCTGCACCGGGTATTATGGTATGGAGCGGTATTGGATATCACTCTCGCACTCCTCTAGTAAGCATTGCGGATAGTTTAAACAGTCAGCGCTACATCTCCGAGGTGTTGGAGCCAGTTGTCCGTCCTTACCTTCAGGGCTTGCCCACAGCCATATTTAAACAGGATAATGCGCGATCACACGTGGCACGAATTGTCTAAGGGTTTTTCGTCAATCGCCAGATTGAAATGCTTCCCCGGCTCGCTCTCCGGATCTTTTGCCGATAGAAAACATGGGGTCCATGGTTGCTGAACGATTGACACAGATTACATCCCAAGCTGCCACACCAGATCAACTTTGGCAACGTGTGGAAGCTGCTTGGTCTGCTGTACCCCAAGAACACATCCAAAGTCTCTTTGAATCAATGCCGAGGCGTGTGGCAGCGGTGATCTCCAGCAATGGCGGCTAGTCTGGCTACTGATTCTGGAAGGAACCACACTGCACAGAAGTCTATAAATTAAATCATTTGATACTTGGTCTACATGTTATCTACTAAATAAATTTTGTTGTGTTATCTCTTGTCTATGTTGGTTTTGCAATTTCGGTGGCCAGCAGCATTCTCTTTTTACGAGTGCTGTTTTGATTTAACAGGAGAAGGCCATGTGAATTTCTAACATTTTTTTAAACCCGAATTCTAAGAAAAACAATTTCATTTGTGGCATAGCAGTACAAGCGCTGACGAACTGACTGTATAGCAATAAATGGAGGATCATAAAGCGCCTTCCTACAGCGAATTGTATGTCACGTGACTAAATGAACTTGTTTTCCTTCTTTATTTTTGTAGCACTACATAATGTCATATTTCGTCTATTGCCAAAACACTATAAGGTATTTCTCCCACCTTCTTCGCATGCCTTCGTGGTGTAGTGGTCAGCACGCTTGACGCATAACCGAGAGGTCCGTGGTTCGATTCCCGACGAAGGCGTTGTTCATTTTTCAATCTCTCTTGCTTCAAAAATACCTAATGTCTCTACAACACAAAGGAAAGCAATTTCTTTGCAACTGAAAATTTAGATTTTTAACCGTCTCTTATTTGGAGAAGGCGCTACATCTGTAAGAAACATTTTGCTCTACACGAATGCATATATTTATTAAACTGTATGACATACGAATATGAAACTTTATATACATATGTACGAACCTCTCAAGTTCAGATTACAGATATTACAGATGCTTAATATATCCTCCGTCACCGACACGAACAATATCACATCGATACTCAAATTCCTCCTATACTCGGGCAAGCATGTCCGTCGTCACTGATGTTATGACAGCACGGATCCGGTTCTACACCTCTTCCAGGTTCTGTGGTACTGGTGGTACATAAACGCTGTTTTTAATGAAACCCCACAGGAAGAAGTCACAGGGAGTCAAATCCGGTGACCGTGGAGGCCAGCTGAGACATGCTAAGTCGCCAGTTTCTTGACGACCCATCCAACGGTCCGGTAGATTTTCATTCAGATAGTCGCGCACTTGGTGACACCAGTGAGGGGGTGCCCCGTCTTGTTGAAAAATGAAGTTGTCTTCGTGCAGCCTTGGAAACAACCAGTTTTGTAACACAGAGAGAGACTGCTGACCGTTAACCGTGTTTCCATCAAAGAAGAACGGGCCGTAAACAGATGATTGGGATATGGCACAGAAGACATTGATTTTGGGCAAATTGCATACATTTTCAATGGTTGCATGTTGGTTCTGTAGGCGAACACTGTGTTTGTTTACATGACCACTAACATGAAAAGTCGCTTCATCACTGAACACGATGCGTTGTGCGAAAGTGTTATTATTGTCAATACTAGCATCAATAATCTCGTTACAAAATGTCACACGTTTGCGTTTGTTATCAGGACGCAGAGCCTGTAACAAATATAACTTCGGCTTCATAACTGACGTCTCAAAACACGCCAAATTGTTGTTGTAACTCCCGAGTGGCACGCCCAGTTGATTTTGAAGGACTACGTTGGAAAGCAGTTTGAATTCATGCAGCATTTTCATCGGGAACACGAAGGCGGCCAGGACTCTTTCCTTTACATACACATCCTGTACTTACAAACTGTCGATACCGTCTGCAAATGTTTCGCCCATTTGGAGAATCACTTTAGTACCTCATCTTGAAATGTCTTTGCACTGTAATCACGGAATTGCACTTCGCAAACTCGAGTACACAAAATGATTTCTGCTGCGGAGTAACCATTTTAAACATGTGACGGTTACCACGCAAAACCGAAGACAACTGGCATCTAGCGACTATTTATATAAACTAGACTACGTATTCATTTCGCCAATAGACCAGCCGAGGAGCAGTGATCGATAGTTTGGACAAAATAACACCTTGTTATACGTACATTCTTTTTGAAACACGGTGTGGATTTAAATCGAAGTATGTTGCTTCCCAGTTAAGAAGTTCAGATGTCCAACAGTATCACGAAAGATCAGCCGCGATTTACATGTTTTGAAGTCATTTGGAGGAAACCGAAGGGTAACATAGGATAATATAATATACATATGTGACTACATCTATACTAAAATTAAACTAAATGACACAGGTACCTATCAAGGCTGTTAATCGCTGGAGACATGCAGGCTGCCGACAACCGTGTTCGCATATAACTTCACAGTAATCGTGCCACGCTAGTACTAACAAATTAGTTGGGGTGGCATAATAAATTTAGGTAAAATTCGAAGTTAATATGAAAAACGAAGCATGTTAGTGGCCATAAAGTCACTGGAGATCAATACACAGGTCACCAATGTGTCGCAGGAGCGTTTAAATAAATTTAAAAACAAAAATGAAACCTACGGACACCGGTGCTTATCAAGCAACTGGTCGCTAGCAATCTATGGGTTAGTCATCTGCAACCTATGGCTTTTTCAGAGGTGCTTTATGGTTACGGTAAGCGAACCCATGAAACCATTAATGTCAAGTAGTGCATTAAATTTAGATAAATTGTTGAAATTAGATAAAAATAAAAGTACAAAGTCCACCTTAACCGAAGGACACAGCTGATCATTAAACCGTTCAGTCACCAGTGCCTGCAAAGAACATAAGTGCATGTTCGTTTAAGGCAAACAGAGTTTAATAGTCTGAGCAATGCTTCAGCCTCAGACAACTCCCTGAATCTCCTACAGTGCTTCTTGTAAAAAATCTAGGCCACCAACTAGTCATATCTTTAAAGCTGGTTGGAGTTTTTAGCACAAAATCCATGGGGGTTTCACATCTTTAAAGTCTTCAAGAATAATCAACAGACACGGCATGACTTCAAGATCCTTCCGTGCATTGTAAAAGTTCACTAAACTATTTCAAATAGCTCATCTTTTATGAACAATTCGGCATTTGGATCATGAAACCAGCTTCAGGAACTTGGTCAGGCTGGACGTACAGCTTAACTTGCAATAAAGCAACTCTCAAAATACCGTACCAAAGATCGGCTGTTGTTGTGACACTGCTAACGTTTCTCGAAGAAGCATATCATAGCGGCAGGAACCACTTAATTTTGATCCCGCTATTTCAGGTTTCTTTTGTTAAAATCAACGATAAATATCAGTCCTATTGACTATTAAAACTGATTATCGAACTATGGATTATTGGAATAAATATAGATTATGTTCGTTAATGAATATTTAATGACTACATATTCTAAGGCTATTTATGGTCTAAAAACGTTCTATTGGATTCTGTTACATATCTGAATAATGTACTGAATCTACGGACTAAATAATATACGTCTATGTTCTATACAAATATGTAAACACAAATTAAGTGTTCAATTTCGATGTGCAAATTATTATATGAATATATGTCAAAATTATATATAAATTATCTATCGCTTGAGGAATTGAAAATGCAGCATGTCACAAGAAATGTAAGATACAACTAAGGCCTTGTTTGTCCGTGTAACCTAAGATTCAATAAATGTCCTGAGGGTGCCTTCAAATCCGTTTGGTCCACAACAACTTAGGTCGAATGTGCACGACAGTTCATTGTTGTTGCAGTGTTACTATTTGCTAAAGAGTGGATGATAAATATTTGATAGCACAACTTAACTTTCTAAATATTTGAAAAAACTCCGTTAAAGATATTTCTGGAGCCAAAACAGAAAACATACTTCGAGTGTTGAGGGGCTCCCAAATATTCGGATGAGTTAGGTCTCTCACTTTATAAATCTACCATTGCTTGAGTGGCAGACTTTAAATGGTCTAGGTTCAATATAATAATATCTACAGTTTTTTTAATATCTATATGAAAACAAATGACCATTTTGGGAATTCTTTGGCTTAAATACGGTTACATTAAAGGATCGGATCATATCCAGACGAGACCAAATCATTATATATCTTCAAAATTATCCATTAAAGCACAGACTACGAAGGGAAAAATTTAAAAAGTTTTTCTTTCTTTCTTCTTTTGATATGCATTTTCAATAGGGAAAAACCATTAAAAACATTTGCTTTAGAAAGCAGAGGTGCCATCAATCTATGTTATGAAATTTTCTCTCCATTACCTAATGGTTCTTAATACCATTTCCTTTTAGCGACGACCGACTTCCTGCAAAACTATTACTCAGAAAATTTTAGAAATGTGAAGAAACCTTTAGCTAATCTCTCTTCCAATAGCTTCTAGGAAGTCTTAATGAACTATTATCTCGACGAACTTCTCTCCTCCCAGGTATTTAAGGCAGTTTATTTTTCATTCGTTCAAACTTCATTATTTCTAATCAAAGCGCTGAAACTGCAGTAAGTGCTACTTTAGTCGCTTTGGTTACCACGAGTTTAACGCAAAGCCGTTCAGTGCTAATTTAACAGTATCGGACACCATCTGATATAGAGTTCTTAAGCTTTCTGCATCAAAGAATCTAGAACTTAGAATAAGACATTGTTGATTATGGTATCCAGCAAAGGTATAAGAAATAGTTGAAATAGTTTCAAAATGCTGTCAAAAATTTGAATTGCGTGTACAAAAGTTTTAAATCCAGTCTTAAAATGGAAAAGCTGGACTGGTGTAAATCTACGATGAAATCTTTAGCTACGAATTTTACGTAGGATTTTGCAGCTGTATAACAGAGCTTCAAACTAAAAAATAAATATTTAAATAAAACAATCTGAACGTTTTCAGATTTTATATTACCGCCAAAGGAGTTCTTTTTTTAACGTTTTGTGTTGTGGGGTTTTACTATTTAATTCTAAAGTTCTAACTTAGAACCCTACGAACACTAACAAGCGAATAATCGCTTAAGTGTGTGAACAGAACACGTAAGACTTAAAGAGGGTTTACGACCCTTTATTTTTCAGTATATTTACAATCAGTTCTTACTTGGAACTTTTCACAAAGCCGCAGCAACTCGGGATTGAACTAATAATAATAATAATTTAAACTAACACTAGCTTAACTAAGCTATTTCAAAGGTATAACCGAAGCTATCAGAGATCTAACTAGTTGGCCCCTAAGTATTCATTAAATCGGCGAAGCCAAGCAAGGGCCTAAGGTATGACCGAGCGTAGCAATAGCTCAGAGAGACGTAGTCAAAAGGCAAACGCGCGCTAGTCAGGGAATCAGACTCTCTCTTTCGAAGTCGGGGAAGTCACGACTTAAATAGTACTCATTTGCATTAATTGCGTTTCTGAATTTACATTCCGGCAGGAAATTGTAAGCTGAAATTAGAATAAGATAAGAAAGATACAAAACATAAAATAACTGTTAATAAACTTAGGATAAACCTTACAGTGTGCTAAATATCATGTTCTTCGCATTCAAACTATAAAATTTAATTCAACAGCAATATCGCAAAATAATTTAAAAAGAACATATCTTTAGAATTTCCGATACACAGTCTCGCGCACTGGACAAAAGAAAAAAAAAATTTTTTTTCGTACAGTGTTCCCATTGCTCGCTTGGAATTCGTTGTGCTTGTTAATAAAAAATTTGTTAAGTTTTACAAAATATGAAATAGATAATAAAACGAATGCCATATTCGGGCTTCCAGGTGCCCATATTCGGGTGAAAGATTACCTTATTCAAAAGCGGATGGTTATATAGACCGTTGTTTATCACAATGAGAAAAACATACATACATTCATGCAGATTCTTCATTATTCAATTTCTTTAAATATAGCACAAGATGAGAATATTTGTTGGCAACAATTTGAAAAGTGATACGGCATTTTAAAGTTTTCAGTGCAAAATGCCCAAACGAAATTGATAGTTCTTCTGAGGTAATAAATATCTTACGAATCAAATGATCAGCAAACCAAAACATTCCACGTAATAACAAGAAGGCAATGCATAAAGACAAATTATTATTTATAATAGCCAAAAAAATCCTGTAGCATGGTACATAGTCGTTAATTTTTCATTTTAAATGGAGCAACTTTTTCCTATTAATGTAATCTCAGGTGTTGTTACAATAATTTGTTTTCTCTAATTTGAATATCAAGCCGATTTAAATTTGAACTCGATTTTAAATTGAATACTTGAAGGGTTTATTTCGGAGCAAGAAACAAAAAATCAGCGGTACTCTCTCCCACGTCCGAACTTCGGAACTTTCGATTGGTAGCCGGACAAACTTGCAGTAAAGAGGAGGGAAATCTTTTACATTCTAACACACATAATACGCTGCTGTAATTAGTGGCATGTTTAGTTTTTGACTATTGGATACTAATATATACAGGAAAAAATACATTGCATAGCTTGCAGATATAACCGTAGACAGGGGTGTATGAGTTTGTTCTAATATGCGCAGCTAGCCTGATAAAAGATGCCTGCACCTTTTCATGTTTCCCACTTTTCGCGAAATTAAAGGGTTGCACAATGCGAAGGAATAAATGTGCTGGCGCCATGTGAAAGGTTTAATTTTAAATAATGTGTTGGAATCTTCTTCCAGGTTTTCAACCAAATTCCAGGTTCATCATCCTAGAAATTTGACCAGGTCATTTAACTCGATCACCAAAATATAAGGGTGCCGTGACATATAGGTACAGATGTGCCAGCATTCTTAGGAAGTTCGGTATCATGAAGAAAGCAACAAGTTTTATGCTTGGTGAACAGTTGCCTACTTGCATAAAGGTTGTAAGGTTCATCCTAATTTTATTAACAGTTATTTTAAGTTTATGCATCTTTCCTATCTTTCTAATTTCACTTTACAATTTCTTACTAGAATGTAATTTCAGAAACGCAGTTCATGCAAATGAGTAAAGAGTAGTATTTAAGTCGATGTTTCTCTGACTTCGAGAGAGAGCCCGAGTTCCTGACTAGCGCGCTACGTTTTGGCTACGTCTCCCTAAGCTATTGCTATGCTCGGCCATACTTGAGGCCCTTGTTTGGCTTTGCCGACTTAATTAAGATTTAGTGGCCAACTACTTAGAATCTTGATAGCTTCGGCTATATCTTTCAGTTAGCTTTAGTTAAGCTTAGTTAAGTTTAATTTCATGTTTATTTAAGTTCAAGCCCAAGTGAAGGCTTTGTTGTACACTCCGAGTTAGGAGTTGATTATATCATATTTATTCCGAGAAATAAAGGGTAGTTAACCCCAGAGCCGTGTCGCGATATTTTTTCATCCTAGGCAAAAAGGTAAATGCGCCCCTCTCTTTCTATATATATCAAACTAGTTATATTTATATTAAACAAGACTGTATTACATCAAAATATCATAAATCTGAAAGTAGTTTTTAATCGTAGCTTTATAAATTTAGAAAAATAATATAGCGAAATATTTATATCTTTCAAATGAAAATGTTAAAAAATCCGTTTTTGATAAATACTAAATAACAAATACACATTGCATTCATTTCCAGGTTTTGTTGCAATTGTTCCTATTGTTTTATTAATTTAAGTTTGCCGAAGCTTATTTCCTCTAATAATAACCGACACATTTAAAAACATAATTGAAGTGATTTTCGAATTCGCATAGCCAATTTGGCGCCTCTTCTAGTGATTCACCTGAGGCAAGTGCCTCACTTGCCTCACCCTTGTCCCGGTTCTGGTTAACCCTTCGTAAGTCTTACGTCTCTATCCGCACGCTTAAGCGATTATTCTCTTCTTAGTGTCTGTGGGGTTCAAGGATTGAACACTGAATTAAATAAGTAAAACCCCACAAGGTTCTGGGTTCTTTATAACATTTTGTGAAATCATTCGGGTAGGACATGAAAACTCTTTGCTTTTATGCAATGGAGTAAAATAATTTGATAGAACAGTTATGAATTTGGGACCATCTGCCGACGGCCACGCTAAGCATTTGAGTTTAAATAGTCGCCATTAATTTATTTTTCAACTCTTTTAAAGCTTCATTAAGTCTTTTTCCTCCTAGGAGTTTACCATATTTTTTGCTGTATAATTTTAAAACTATGATTAATGTTTCATTTTTTTCTTAAACCGTGGATATCAAGTCACAAGGCAAAGTCAGATGCACTGGCGCCTCCGGAAATTCCTCGGATTTCCGATAGCCCCATCCACCTCTCGGCGCAGACGACATGGATGACATAGCAGCATAGCTGGTGATAGCGTTGTTAAGTATTTGTCGATGTATTTGTAGCTGAAAGAAACCTCGAGGCTGCTGATTGGTTCATAAAGTTTAAATCTTTTAAATACACCATTTTAAATGAAGAAATAATTATGACAGCATCTGAGAAAGGAACGTATGTAGTACGTGCATATTGTATCCAAAAGGGTAAATTAACATACTTATCTTTGTGACCGAATTAATGTTATTATGCATAACACTCCAGCATTTCACATAGTAACAACATCAATGGTTGCTTTATCCGCAATATGTACATAAAAAAATCTCACGTGGACACCACATGACTTCCTTGTACAGAAAATTAAATTATACGCAGTTTTTGCTGCATTTCATTTAAACTTATTTCCTCGAATTTCATTAGATATATTTCTCACTCAATTAGTTTTTCTCACTTCGCGGCAAGGGAAAAATACGTAAAACCACAAAATATCTTCATCAAAAATTGAAACATATAAAAAATATAAAACATGAAATGCAGTTAAAACAATTAAAAAAAATTTTTTTACAATTAAAATTAGAGTTTCTATGCAAAAACAAGCAATCGGCCCAGAGGGCAAGAAGGCACATTTTTCGGTGCACAAAACTGAAAGTTTACTTTTGGTCTCACTCGGCAAAAAGACATTTAAGGTGCAGAATCTGACTTAATTCACTAAATTTCCAATGTAAACAAATATGGCAGCTATGGTAAAAAATTAAGCTTAGCCGCACTTAAATAACTTTTAAATTGTTGATAATTCTACAAATATTGCATGCAGACTAAAGGCATAAAAGATTAATCGGAAGATAAGAACAATATAATTCAATCATTTTTAAAGCAAGATTTCCGCAATTTTCCAACTTATAAGAACAAAAAACATGAACTCACACAGCCGAGTAGCAGACTGGGTACATATATATATTTATATACTTTTCGTGCGGCCGATTGCAACGAAAAAGTGAGATGCAGTGGTGATGTTACAGCAGAACTACACTCACGTTTGTGAAAATTGCAACACCATGAAGGACTTACGCGAGTGAGCTGAAATTTTCAGGAAATGCAAAGTAGCGCATGATATGCAAATGATTAGAATTGCAAATCCGTAGCGCATGCGTATGCTGAGCAGCGCCCTCTGAACGGCTGATGGATCCGAATAAATAGACGGCTGTAGCGAGGCGTGTATGGTTATCGGTGGTTATCTGCTAGTGGTAAACGTTAACTCAACCTGTACTTATGCCTCGTCGACGAAAGAGAGCGAGATTTGAACAACTTACAGAGTTTGAACGAGGGAGAATCATCGGCCTTCGTGAAGCTGGATTGTCGTATCGTGCAGTAGCCTCTCGTGTGCAGCGTAACAGCAGCACAGTGATGCGCGTTTGGAAGCAGTGGACGGACGAGTGTCGGACAACTCGGAAATCCGGGAGTGGACCCCGAAATGTGACGTCAGCTCGCGATGATAGACACCTGGTCCGCATGGCGCGGACGGACCGTACAGCTTCCTCTAGACAATTGGCAGCACTGTGGTCAATAGCTACAGGTGTTTCATTGTGTGCTTCATCAATTCGTAGACGTCTGCTGCAGTGTGGACTGCGCGCACGGACTCCTTTATACAGGATCCCCCTAACGCACGACCATCGCCGCCTGCGGCTACAATGGGCCAATCAGCATAGAGACTGGCGTGCTGATTGGCAGCATGTCGTGTTTTCTGACGAATCCCGCTTTAATTTGTGGTACCATGATGGCCGCATTCGTGTCAGACGCTATGCCGGTGAACGCCACCTTCCGGAGTGCATTATCGAACGCCACAGTGGACGAACACCCGGAGTTATGGTCTGGGGCGCCATAGCATATCATAGACGATCTCAATTGCTACGAATTGTGGGCAATCTGAACAGCAACCGGTATATCCGTGAAGTTCTACAGCCCGAAGCTGTTCCCTTCCTTCAAAGCTTGCCAGGCGCTGTATTTCAACAGGACAATGCCCGCCCTCATACTGCTCGGATTGTTAAATCCTTCTTTGCAGCGCAGCAGGTACAGCTTCTTCCTTGGCCTGCGTGTTCCCCGGATATGTCGCCAATTGAACATGTGTGGGATGTCATTGGTCGGCGTCTTGCTCGTGATCCTCGTCCTGTTGCGTCTGCAGACGAACTTTGGGTACGCGTACAAACGATATGGAATGCTCTTCCTCAGTCAGACATTCAAACTTTGTTTGACTCCATGCCACGTCGTGTAGCAGCACTTATTGCGGCGCGTGGTGGCCACACAAAATACTGATTCTGATCTCTTGTTCTTGTTTGTTTGCTTTGAACATTTAATCATTTATTTGTACCACTACCACTCAACTGTGTATTAAATTGCATTCAATTATGACGATTCCTTCTTGGTGTTTCAATTTTCACAAACGTGAGTGTATATTCAAAATTGCAACGTTCTGTGGCTACTCGTTTTTGAGTTATGCGAAATACATTCGTACGTAAGTACAAACATCACGAAAAATCTCTTCTGAATGCATTTTAAATCATTTTTGTAATTCATTTTGGCTAAAAGAGTCCTTTATTCTGTCCTTACGTGCAGATGTCACGCAAAAACATCGTTAAATTGCATTCGATAGCGATCAGAATGGATATTTTCGTTGAAATATGATACCCGAAATTTTTTGCGATTACAACAATTCTTTCACTTCGTATAATGAAGTAATAAAAAATAGTTCAAAAGGTTATTTAAGGGTCTACAAATGAAAGAAAGGAAACGTTGTACGGGAATTAACATTACGTTAAAGAACTATGGGGCATAAGTCTTCATCAGACTTCATGCGCAGTAAGTTCTGAGGTTTTAATTCTGACTAAATGTCGATCAACATCTTTAATAATTTGAAGTTTGGCTTTGTCTCATCAATGTGTGTGTCGTAGAGATTATTGTTTTATGTGTCGTAGAGATCATTGGTTTAAAGAGACACGCATGCTATAAGTGTTCAACCATAAATGGATGTAACGTTATTTAGTACGTATAAAAACGGCTGATATTTCGTAATCAAATTGTAATATCTCCTGTCTATCTCTTGTGTGAAATCAGGAGAGTAGTGACTGCACAGAATAAGGCTTAAAACTACCCTTTATTATACTCTTTAAATTATTTACAATGCGTCAACCCGACGCTAACACACTACGCCTCTGTTTGGGCGGTAACTGAAACAGCAAGTGCCAAACTCAAAATCTGAAGATATTAATAAGTAGTAGAATTACGCTACAGGGCTCAGACTATCCTGGTTCTTAACAGAGCGTTGATAAATTTAGTGGCAGCAACATAATAGCCGTTACGCCACGTTTAACCAGCAATAACTGCTAAGCCGAAGCTCGCGCTACAATACGCACAGAATTTTCCCAGACTCTCTAACTTTCCCTTTTTGAACTTGATATTTAAACGTTTTCTCCCACTGGTAGAATTTGCATTCCTTGGCTCGCGCTACAGAATTTTAAATATTCTGGCACTGACAATTACAGGAATGAAGGCTTATAGGAAAGGACTTCAAATAAAATTTAACTGATTATTTAAAATAAATATAACTCCCTACAAGTTGACGACGTTTCAGCTTCATTATTTGTCCCTGAATTGCTCTGCAACAGTAGCTGCATATACAATCTCTCGATAAAGCATTAAGTCAGCATAAGCAGTTATCATTAAAACAAATGAAAGCTGGAGGTCTTCAAACTCGCAATAGTTATAAGTTATTTCTTCCGCCTTCTTCGCATGCCTTCGTGGTGCAGTGGTCAGCACGCTCGACGCGCAGCCGAGAGGTCCGTGGCTCGATTCCCGGTGAAGGCGTTGCTCATTTTTCCTTACTCCTGCTTTAAATAAATCCTGATGACTGTATAAGTGGCGCCCGAACTAAAAAGGTGGTGGATGATGATTCTCCACCACCACGATTTGGGAATCACAGCCCCTAATCCCCAGTCGCCCTTTAAAAGGGGGAGTATATAAGGTATTTCTCCCGCCTTCTTCGCATGCCTTCGTGATGTAGTGGTCAGCACGCTCGACGCGTAACGGAGAGTCCGTGGTTGGATTCCCGGCGAAGGCATTTCTCATTCTTCTGTTTCCAAAAAATCCTAATAACCCTACATAGTTACTAATGACTTTCTAGAAACGTATGAAAAAAAACGAATTATATGTATTTTATATTAAATCTATTTCGTATCTGTGGAATCAGAAACTTTCGCGCCCGTATCACGGAGCAAGGAGTTGCGCAACTAGTGTACCTAAAATTCGTTACCATATAAATCTATCCACGGAATCTTGGAATGTAATCATGAGGGTAAGTATGAAGGCTAGTTACGGATTAATAACTTCTAATAACGACTTTAATCTGAATCAAAAGTAAAATTCATAGCTAAAACAAATACGATTCTATTAAAGAGGGCCCGTTACCCTGCGTTTAGAGTTCAGTATTCGCTGCCTAATATACAGGATGTATCAGTACAGCGGTGACAAACTTTCAAGAGAGATGGAGTACACCTAGACGATGGGAAATCACATAGGAATGCATGGTCGGAAACGCTTTCCTGGCGAGGTAGTGACGATCCCAACGCAAAAAAGGAAGGACACAAACAGTGAGACAATAATGTTTTATTATGCTTAGTACGGCAGAAACCTACAAATAAGAACAAAAACAAACAACGTTCGTCATTAAACAAGGTGTTCAATTTTACGACCCCGGACCGTTACGGACCGTCAATTCTCTGGCGCATGGGAGATCTGCATCACGAATGGAAGATACATGACGCACAGTTCCTGCATCACGGTCTGGGTTGTAATTTCGAGTACCTTCTTTGATGACGATCGTTGTCTCTTTATGTTGTGTTTTCTTTGTTTTGTTGTACTCCAAATAATGAACATGTTTTCTCACCCCGTTCGTGTACTCTTTCTTGACTTTTGTGTTGTGACTACCGCGCCAGGAAAGCGTTTCCGACCATGCATTCCTACGTGATTTCCCATCGTCTAGAGGTATTATATCTCTCCTGAAAGTTTGTCATAGAAAAATGTGCACCTTGTGCTGTAAAATGTATACCATCTAATATGCGAAATGAAATATGTGAGACAATTACTTAAGCATTGTAAGAACCACGATCCCCTACCTATTGACATTTTTATGAATTTGCAAATTTTATAATATATATTTGGAACAGAAAAAGTAAAACAATGTTGAAAATAGAAAACTATGAAAACCAAAGTTAATCTTTTTTAGTGTTTTTAAGAGCTGCAATGTAGTAAATGTAATACAGTAGTAAATGTAAGTGTGTACTCATGCAATTAGATCGAAACGTAATAATTAGTGCACTGATTAACAGAAGTAATGTATTAAACATAATGTACATAAGCAGAGGTAAAAATAAATGTTTATTGTAATAACAGAGTTCTAAACGTGAAAGTCTTATAAATGTAAATCAAAAAAGAGCGTTTTAGAAATTAATGATAGTGCTTTTAAAAGGTTGTAATGTGTAACGTAATGTATAAGTTGTAAAAATGTATGTGTGTATTGCAATAACTGTGTTCTAAACGTAATAGCGTTTTAAATGTTAAGCATGTATTGTCAAGTGTAGTAATACTTTAAGCAAATAATGTCAATGCAGTTGCAATATGAATCACACAATGTTTGTCCCTGTAAAATCATTATTTGTTATTTCAATTAATACTGGACCCGAGCAGTTGGATGAGAGTGAATTCCCGGAAGGCGCTTTGATCCGTGGGACTGTCCTCCGGATGAATCCGGCGCTGGGTTTGGGAGCTCGGTGCGAGGTGTTTGTGTGACACCACGCTCTGTCCAAACTCTAAACATAGGTGGACGTGGCGCTATACCAATTAACCTCAATGGTAGAGGCATAGTGCCCACGTCTTCCGTCGCATGTCTGATACACCGTGTATAGTCGCTTGGTATCGAGCGTTTTACTGCAAGTTAACCGAATCAAATAACTTCCAGCTATTATTGCTTTAAATAAAATAATAGTACGGTTATTCGCTAATTGCAGTAGAGAAATTAAGCAAATGACAGTTAAAATGAGATAACTGAGAGAATGTAATTGATACTATGATGCAGCTATAATGACGTTATATAGATTATCATGTATTTCAAAGCCAAAAATCTGAAAAAAAACAACTACGCCAAGATTCGAATGACCGATCTCCCAATTGCTAGCTGGACACTGTAGCCACCCATAGCACGAAATTATGTACTGGTGGGGTGAAGCGATAACTACCTGCACATCTCCCCTATTTAAATGACGACTAGAAATAAGAAGAGACAAAATCAACCAAATCCTAGTGAGTGCATTATCATACACCGCATCATTCTAGTTAAGATGGCATGGTAGAGATCTGATCTGACTATGGATAACAGTAGACATGAAACGTCTATACTCCCTTAGCTGGGATTCGAACCATGAATCTTCCAGCTGCTAGCTAGACTTCCTAACTACTTACCCTACCACAGCATGTTTAGAAGAACGCTATAATTTCTTACAACATCAGTGTTTGATGATTGCTTTTGGTTCGAAGTTTAGTTGATTATGGCAAGGGCTGTTGATTACGGAAATGCACACTACAGCTATCTTCCTAAAGGAAGGAATGCCTTCGTAGAAGGCCTTTTAAAGGAAACACGTTACACATCTGGAAAAACAGGAAAACGCTCATGCAGCTATCCTGTTTGCCTTATTTTACATTTTATTTCGATAAAAAAAAATCCTACTGTTGGTGGTATTGACATATATAACTGACGGTTCTGGAATGGAGGGGAAGTATGGTGCAACCTCCTGTGTTTTTTATTATGGAGTCGAAATTGATAAAAGAAGTTTTAAACTTAATATGTATCGTTCCGAAATGTCCAATTGACATGTTCCCGGCACCACTGTAATCATGCCACTCTTAATTGGACGGATAGAGGAACACCAACTCAAGGTACCCGGGCGTACAGTCCACTCATATGTAATCTTCGGCGCACAGTAGCCGCAGATATCGCCTTACCAATGGACGCTGTAACCATAGATGTCCCACCTGTGGAGGTCGCTCTGCGATTCCGCTTGGCTACAGTAGCAATATATCGATCTTCCGCGGGTGTTGTAACCCTTGGGCGACCAGCTACGGGCCTTCGGACAACTGTCTGTGTGGTTTGGAATTGTTTCCTTAAACGTGAAATGACAGAATGATGAACGCCGAAGAAAAGAGCAACGTCTGTGATCACCTGTCCTGCTTCAATGCGCCCCATGGCACGCCAGCCCTCAGAATCTTCCACTCGTCTTCTGCAAGTCATAGAAACACGTATGCCTTGAAAACAAATTGTACGAAAGTTTTAAACATCTTCTATCAGCACTTACAATCAACTTCTGTAACCCTTCATAAAGCTGGCTTCTTATAAGACTGCCTTTTTTGTATATTTCTTGACATGAAAGCGCGATTGGCTGTTACCTAACATATTTGCTTACTTCCATCTACCTCTGCAGGGAATTGCATCCATTTCTATTCTGATTGGCTTCCGGAAATTAGCATTTTCCTCTGCGTGCTTAACTTTTGGAAGTGAGTGTATTAAAGATATTTTGAAATCCCAGCAGAAAGATTTTTGTATTAGAATTCACTGGGTCAAATCACATGTTGGGTAGCTTGGTAACGAGCGGGCGGACAACCTAGCCGAGGATGCCGCTTTAGGCGAGGATGTTCCATTTTTGTGGAACTTCGGGTTTAAACAGTTTTGCAATTAAATTCATGAAATCTTACTATACTGATCAACGAAGAGAGTGGTGCGAAAGGTCTGACCGAAATCAAGGTTTAATTCGTAATATTAAAATTACCTTGAAAATGAATACATAACAACAATATTGACATAAATAAATTTATTACCGGATATGGCTGCTTCCCCGTTTATCTTAAAAGATTTAGTATTCAAAGAAATCCTTTACACAATTATTGTAAAGTTTATGGCGAGTCAGAACATTATGTGTATGATTCTAAATTGTTTGAATCTACTCGTCCTGCAGTTTTAAAGCGTAATGTAGATAAGGTGGATGTTGTGAAACTTAAGAGGACTGCCAGAGTATTTATGAATTATTTAAATTCTAATAGAAATATCTGCGGAGTATATATATAATATATATAATTGAGACCTAAGACAGTTCTGATCTTTTGTTTTTATTTAAAGCTGTGTCATGGATTTTATGTTTCTATGATATATAATTTCGAAAATTCTCGATAAAACAGGAATATGTTTTGAATGTTTTTTGAATGTGTTTTGTTATAAAATAAGGTTTGTAAATAAGTTATTTCGGTTGAATATTTTGTATGTTTTATTGTAATTGAAATTGTATTGATTTGATTTAAATATTTTAAACTTTGTAATGTAATTTTGATTTTAAAATTGTTTCAAACGGGCAGTTTACCAGACAAAATTTAAATTTGATGATTCGTATTGCTCCTGCTTGCCAATCTGTCTTATTTGTAATATTGTTTTGTATGTTTGTGTTGTGTTTTTGTATGATTCTTATTTTTTTAACAAGCTTGGTAAGATCGAGGCGACCTATATTGATCGGTGTCACCGAAAACATCGCGGCAAAAATATCGCGGACGAAAACGTCGCGGAGAAAACAACGCAAGGCGAAAAAGTCGTGGGACAAAACATCGTGGGAGAAAAGACAGCGAAGAGAAAACATCGCAGTTCTAAAACATCGTGGTCGAAAATAAAGCGGTTAAAAAACATCGCAGTTTAAAAACATCGTCGTCGAAAATATCGCGGTAAAAAATAAAGTACCTTCAAATCATCGCATGACGATAACATCGGTTCAGGCTCAACACGAAGTTTCGCATTTTACGGGCTCCCGCGTTTTATCGCAATCCCAGGATAACAAAATTTTCGATTTTCGAGTCCTTGGATCTTCGATCGGACATACGAGTTTTCGGGTTTTAAAAGTTGCAATTGCATATTCGCATAATGATTTAGGAGCGCAAGAAGGAAACGGGGGTAATTTTACTTCTACATTTCATATCTTTGAATGAACTAATAGATTTTTGCTGAAAAAAATAAGAAGAAAATTTAAGCATTTCAAAATTGAAAATGAGTATAAAATTAATGCAACTTATAACACTTAATTTTATTTACATAGTCAATTAACCTCATGCAGTTATTTATCTTCCTTTTGCTAAACATTTTTAGACTGTATTTTTGATGAAAAATTATCTGGAGAAATTTACAAAAAAAGATTAATTTATGAATTCTTAATTGTTTCTTAATTAACTATGTAAATTTAAATTTCTCTAAAAGTTGCAGTAATTTCCTACTCATTTTCAATTTTTAAATGTTTCCTTCTTACTTTTCCGCAAAATTCTGTTAGTTCATTCAAAAATGTGAAATACAGAAGTAGAAATATTCCTCTTTCCTTCTTGTGCTCCCAATTCATTATGCGAATATACAATGACAGCTTTTAAAACAAACCCGAAAACGCATGTGTGTTATGTTATCGTCATGCAATGATGTGTAGGTACTTTATTTTTTACCACAATGTTTTCGACGACGATGTTTTTAAACTGCGAAGTTTTTGAATCGCTTTATTTTCGACCATGATATTTTAGAACTGCGACGTTTCCTCCTTGCTTTATTTTCTTCCCGTTCTTCCCGTTCCTGTTTTCTCCGCGACGGTTTCGTCTGCGATGTTTTTGCCGCGATGTTTTCGGCTGTAACCCAATTGGTCATAAGGTTTTCATTGACAAGGCGGACTGTGTCGTCCTTAATCCAATCCAGTCCTGTTTGCCTGGAATCGAGCCCAGGGCAAAACTACCAGTATCCAGCGATTTTACCGCTAGGCAGCTGGTGGCGATTTTTTTAGACTTTAAATTAAGTTTGATGTTTTGACATAGTATCAATCAGTTAGGACGAAAACAACACAATCCATGCCGTTGACTAGTTTAATTTACGCCGCTGAAAGGAAATAACTTTAGTATTACTTAACAGGCGACGAATAAACTCTCTCTTCAAAACGACATTCGTCTGACCTAGTGCGGCGCCCTTGCCATCTGACATAATGATAGTGAAGCGAAAGATCGATGGTTTCCAACAACAAAGGAAGATAATTTTCTTCTTACCCCCTTTTTTCGGTAGTTGTTGTCCGGAGGCCGCTTATCGGATCGTGAGGGGCATGATGAGAATGAAAGGGATCTAATTGATGTGTGGAATAACATCTTACCCGCCACCCCTTGCTCCTCCCACTATGATGTTGCGGTGAAGCAATCTCCAGAGTGTTTGTTGTGAGTAAACAGCGATGAGTCTCTCGTGAGGAGATGTGCTACTTCCGTTTCCGTAGCGTTTTCAAGCGCAGTATGGAATGTTCAGATCTTTCGTGCATGACACACAACAGAGAAATATTCAAACATTTTAGAAGTATAATAATATTCTGGTACTGATAAAATAAGATTAATAGGAGAAGTATGCCGATACTGGTTTGAAGTTCGGAGTGTAGGTAACCTAAATTTAAACCTAAATTTAAGCAAGTTAAAATATAATTGGAAGACAGCTACCCCAACTTAAAATTTCAAGTTAGGCAATAAAGTAAACTTCGAGTGGCGTAGATTCTGAACGAAATGCCAAAGATTTCGAGCGTAGTCAGATACAGATAAATCAAAATAAACATTTTTAATTCTTGGAAAATCTACAGCATATACTATAGATTTGGTTTGGCATATACCAGCTAAAATAAAAAATTTGATGTGTATAGCACATGACTTCATTGCACGGAATATCAAATTATACGAAATTTTCATTTAAACATATTGAATTAACAGTTACCGAATTTTGAATTAAATCTACTTCGTCGATAGCGCATAAACCACTATGGAATAAATGCACTCTTTAAAATTCACTATATTTATTTACCATAGCCGCACTTCGGCGCTAGGTTTACTTAACAGCGTTACATCTCATTCATTTTATAACTACGAATGGACAAAAATTATAGCATCTGAAGAATTACTACAAGTTCTATTGAAATACTATAAAAAATCTAAAACGATGTATAAAAGAAATTAAACAAATAAAAAAATACAGTTTTTCGCAGACGATTCAGCGCCGCTTACCTAATGCGCATGCGCTGTTAATTAATTCAGTTCTCACTTCGCGGTAAGGCATAAATAGATAATTCAAAATATTTTCACTAAAAATTGAAAGATATGGAGAAGCGTAAACCACGAAGCACAGTTAAAACAATTAAAAAAACAATTTTTACAATTAAAATTACAATTTGTACGCAAAAACCAGCTAATAACTCAAATGATAATTCCAGAACGAATCAAGCATAATTTAATTGGCAATAATAAAAGGAGACGTTACTTTGTTGTTGCGAAGCTTAGTTTCTCGAGATTGGCAACAAATCCATTCTTTTGCTAAGTTTCAAATGTAAACAAATATGTCCGCTATCATAACCAAAAATTAGGCTTAACGGCACTTAAAAAAACTTTTAAATTGTTGATAATTCCGCAATTATTGCATTAAGGTTAACAAAAAGCATAAAAATCTTAACCGAAAGATAAGACCAACATAATTCAATCATTTTTAAAGCAAAAAATCCACAATTTACAAACTTCTAAGAGTAAAGACACTGAGCTCACTGAGCCGAGTAACAGAGTGGATATATATATACATATATTTATATACTTTTGGTGCGGCCGATTGCAACCAAAATGCGAGGTGCATATCTACATGTTATAGCAGCCCTATATACAACGTTTCAGCGTTCTGAATCTACTCGTTTTCGAGTTATGCGAGATACATACATACATACGTACGTACGCATAGACGCCAGGAAAAAATCTCTTCAGAATCCATTTAAAATCAGTTTTATAATTATTTTGGGGGAAAAGAGTGCTTTATTCTGTCCTCACATACGGATGTCACTCAAAAACATCGTTAAAGGTGCATTGGATAGCAGTCAAAATGGATGTTTTCGTTGAAATATGTTACCCGAAATTTTTCGCGATTACAATACTTCCTTTTTACTTCGTACAAGGAAGCAAAAAAGGCTTACAATATATCGCATTCGCAAAAATTCATCTTAATGACATGAATTCCCATTCAGTGCTCCCCAGACGCTTTCGAAATTCTAACAGCACATACATCTTACATTTTCAAGAACATTTTCAAGCGATTTTGAAGCATGTTACATTTTTCATCCTCCATTACTATTTTTCACAACAGATTATGCTACATGAGTTTACGATTTCTGTGCCCGTTAATTTTCGTACAAAGTGCTCGTCACCTCTTCCATTTTTTTAGAAATATTTTTGCACCTGAAGTAAAACTTATATCTGACATTTGTCTAAGCCGATAAAGTTTATTTCAAAAGCTACACTAATAAAAGTTAGCTTTTCTGCCAAATTCTAAAATTAAAATAAAAGAGCAATATCTTGGACTCAAACTTGTCGACGAGCGCATAATTTATATTACCGTCAATACAAGCAAACTTATCCTGTTTATATATTCGATACTGAAGTCAACTTAAAATATATCTTCTGAAAATAAAAACATAATTTACAAACTGATGACTAAATAGATTATTCCTTTCGCCATGCAGTTTGAGCTTCTGTGTTCTGCATCAGCAGACGTAAATTACAAACTGTATGACATTAACATATCATGAACACCAGACATTCAACTTTGGCATTTAAGAAGTAATCTTATGCTTAGAATTACTCGAACAAAAAATACACAGACAAAGCTATTACAAACATTTGCATGTGAAACTTTTAAAAGACGGTTAAAATTCAATAAGTAAAAGAAATAAAGTAATCGCGATAAATTTCGGGTATCATATTTCAACGTAAATATCCATTTTGAGTGCTCCCGAATAACTTTTTTGCGTAACATCTGTACCTACGGAAGGAAAACGAGTAGCCGTAGCAGTAGAACGGAGGAATTTTGTATATGAGACTGCTACATTATTCAAAGGCATGATATAATGCATCAGAAGGATGACATATTACCGTACACCAAGGAAAGGTCGCAAATCACATTTAGATGGCAAAAACTGACGTCGGTATAATAGTGAACCTAACGAATAGATGGTCCAAACATGTACGAAGATTAGGAGAATTGCTTTGAAACTTTGGTACTGATCACTAGGCTAGTGTCACCATGAATTCTATCCTACTATTTTACCAGCACCTCAGGTGTCCTCGGTTCGAAGAAACCTCACATGGAAAGCCTCAAAAGATACCACAAATGGGTGAATTGCAGATGTGTAAAGGAAAGGTCTAAGCTTGTGAATAATAGAGTAGAGTGAATTGGAAACTTAATTATAAGTTGCTGAAGTGAAAATGTTATGTGCGAGTCATTAGCTTGACAGAATGTGCTGGTGGTCAACGGCATCGGAAATCTACCAATGAAAATCTCAGGCCAACGAATCAGGAAACAGAGAGGACAATGATTGTTGATTAGCAGGCTTCAGTCACGTGGGTGACGCCGCGCATGGTACTTGAAAAGGAAGCCCGATATTGGAGGAGCAATGTGTTCGAAAAGAAACCTTTAAAATCGGATGCCTGTGGATATACTGTCATCCCTCGCTACTTCGCGGTTCATTTATCGCGGCCTCAGTAATCGCTGATTGTTCAAAAATATTCATAAAAAATTCAAAATTGAGGAAGTATGGCCCGAACGTTCCCTGCACGCCAGTACGGAGTGCCCACACAATTCAAAATCCACATCTCCGATTATCTGGCTAGAATCGCCATTTGATATCCCTCCCGACTCGGGGAATCTCGTAAGCTAATTGGCCTAGACTTCGCTCTCATGCTCAGCTAAGACGACCGCGCTCATTCAAATCAATGTTTGAGTGTTACTTAGTCTCGAGATATGCTAATTTTTGCTGTTCTCTTGTGTCTTTTTATGCAAAATAGTGCTCGTGACGCACTTATAATGGCTCATAAACGTCCGCCACCTCTAAATCTTCTAGTGAACCCAAGAAGAAGAGAAAAATGATCACAGTGAACGAGAAAGTTAATTTATTGGATATGTTTAAGGAAGGCCATAGCTATACATGTGTTGCACGCCATTACGGATTGAACTTATTGACGGTTTGCTATATAAAAAAAGATAAAGTGAATGTCCGTAAAACTGCCTCGATATCGTTCTCCAAGGACGATATATGTATATAAATAGTTATAATAAGTGTATATGGTTTTGTATACACTTATTGATATTATACATACACAAAAAATATATACCGCGGAAAAAAAAAGACATTTCTATATCTCTCGTTCTACTGGGCCGACTGACGAAATTCAAATTGTGTTTTTCATGTCTCGAAAGCGTGACTTAACATATATATTAGATTTATATATAGAATCATTCTAACATAGGTATTTTGAAACAAAATCGGACTTTTTCTGAAATAACATAGCATTTTTTTTCCATATTTCGATTCTACGACTCAAATTATGCTTAAATATTATATTTTGTAAAATTTGGTGCGAAATTTACGGAGAAATTCATAAATTTAACTTGGCGAATTTTTCAGTTTGAGCCAAGAATAATTCACTCGGCGAACTTCTTACTACGTGGCAACGTATTATCCTTCTGTTCCATTGTGCAGCGAAGGAAAAAAAGTCACATCGTTCCTACCCTTTTACATTGGGGATAAAAGGAAAAAAGTCACATAGTTCTACTTTCAAATAATTTTAACAAAGTGCGTAAACCCCATTTTCGTTATTATCGCTTTCAACAAATATGCCAAATTTCAAAACGAGCCAATATATAAATTCACGTATATCTTCGGAAATTTTCAATTAAAAGTTCTAATTTTTTTCAGGTATGCTTAGAAATAAATCTACTTTAAGATGATTGTAAAACTTTTATAGGTTTTAATTCAAATTTTTTTTCGAAAATTTTATAAAAATTATTTAAGAATACAAATTTTAAAAATAAATCATAAAAAATGGGCCAATTTTGTTTGGAATGAACCTAAATTTTGAACTGTATAAGAAGGAATTAAATAAGTTTCATAAAAAAAGAAATATTAATAAATATATATCAAATTCGATTAACATTGAGGAGCTAAAATTTTGAGAGCTAATTTTTGAAAAACTACTCGTGCGATTTTTACAAAATTTGGCAGTTTGGCATAATTTGAGTCGCAGAATCGAGTTATGGAAAAAAATTGGCATGCCATTGCAGAAAAAGTCTTATTTTTTGTCAAAATACTTATATTTGGGCAATGCGATATATAAATCTAATACACATCCTAATTTGCGCTTTCGAGACAGGAAACACGCAATTTGAATTTCGTCAATCGGCCCAGTAGAACGAGAGATATAGAGCTGCCCCATTTTTTCTTTTTTTTCTTCGCAGTTTACGTATGTTAAAAATGAGAGGGTGACACTGCTTAGCGGTTTCTCACTGATCGCGGCCGGTTCTGGTCCCTATTAACCTTGATAACTGAGAGATGACTGTACTGAAAGATCTGACAGCACAGATCATCGTCGCTTTAGCAGACATCGCCTGCACACCGGGTATGTTTGAACTTGTCAGGCAGTCCTTCGTCCGCCGGTGTCATCTGCGCAATGACCTTCGCGGCAGCAACGTCGAACGATTCCTAAAACTATGTCGTCATCTCATTTCTGACGTTGAACTGTGACGCACTGTGTTAGCCTACTTTACGTCAAATAAATACTTTTCTACTTACTATTGGCGCCTGTCGTTCCATTCGACGTCACAGCCTTCATAACTATTTTTGCGATTTTCTCTCACTAAACGTGGTATGCGATCCAGTAATGTATGGCAAATTTTCATCCTCTTGATGCTTACTATCACCCCTCTGAATTCTTCTATGGAATTAGGAAACACCCTGTATATATTAATACTCAGTTACTCGGCTCTTTGTCAATTATGTCATTTGGTACACCAACTTCGGTGTCTTTTTGCCCAGTAGGGCCAAAAGTTAACTTTCAATTTTGTGGTCAGAAAATGTGGTCTTCCTGCCCGCTGGCGGAAATGCTTGTTTTAGCGTGCAAACATTAACTGCAATCATAAAAATTAGTGTTTGAACAGTGTTTAGTGTTTTAGGTTTTTCTGTGTGTTATAATTTGAAACGAAGTTGCTTTGAGTTTTTATAAATTTTGCCTTACCGCGAAATAAGAACTGAATTCATGGAATAAGAAGTATATCTGTGATGCAATTCGGGGAAATAAGTTTGAGTGAAGTCATCAGAAATGTGTGTAATTTAATAGGCTGTAGACGGAAGTCATGCGGTGTCCATATCGGTTATTTTAAACTAACGTTCCAAACAAAACTAAGTAAGTCTTTATAACGGAAAGTATTGACAGCTATTCGTTTCCTTCTCGTTGGCACATAGCGCAGGATGTTCCCACCCGTAAAAGACCTTAAATAGTTAATATGCCAGGATTAGAAGTCAGAGACTGCTGGATAAGATTGTCTCTTTCTGGTTAATAGGAAAAGAAGAAATAAACTTAAAAAATTATATATATATATATATATATATATATATATGTGTGTGTGTGTGTGATATTTGCAGTCGATGGGCATTGGAAGTGAAGCTTAGCAATCAGAGTCTGGATGTTATAGTTGAAGGAAGCCGAATTAATGACACAGAAGAATTTCACTTTAAAAACTCCACATCTTCATTCGATTAAAATGGCAACTCCTTTTCTTTAGACGAAGATCTCCAGATCACATATCCAATAATTATTTAAACAGAAATAGTACTAAATTTAGAATCTTGACGTCATAAATATTTTTAACAAAAGGAAGACGAAGAGACAGAGCTAAGCGTTCATATAGCAGGCAATGGCAGGAAACAGTCGGACGAAAATGGCTCGCAGAGCTATTTATAGTACCGATTACATAGCAGACCATAGAGTTCTCGAAAGTACTGGTCTAGGGGGAAGACCTTGAAATTACGGAAAGTTAATTAGAGGTTGCCTATTCTCGTAGAGCAAAGCCATCGTATTTTACATAAATAACATAAAATTACGCCCGAAGGGGCGCTTTTACTGAAGATATAGCCGAAGCTATTAGGATTCTAAGCATCTGACCGCTAAATATTAAGTAAATCGGAGAAGCCAAAGCAAGGGCCTAAAGTATGGCCGAGCGTAGCAAGCTAAGAGAGACATAGCCAAAGGGCAAACGCGCGCTAGTCAGAAAATCAGACTCTCTCTCTCAAAGTCGGTGAAACATCGCCTTAAATAGTACTCTTACTCATTTGCATTCACTGCGTTTCTGAAATTACATTCTGGTAGGAAATTGTAAGCTGAAACTAGAAAGATAGGACAGGTGCATAACTTAAAATAACTGTTAATAAAATTAGGATAAACCTGACACCTTTATTTAGCAAATATCATGTTCTTCGCACTTAAAATTCAGTTCAACAGCAATATCGCGAAATAATTTTAAAATGAGCATACCTTCAGAATTTCCGACACACAGTCTCGCGCGCTGGAGATAAAAATTAAATTTTTTTTTTTTTTTTTTTTTTTTTTTTTTCGTACAGTGTTGCCCTTGCTCTCTTTGAAACCGCTCAGTTTGTTAATCAAAAATTCGTTAAAGCTTTACAAAATATGAAATAGATAATAAAATAAATTCCAAATTTCTAATTTGCGCCTTCACGTGCCCATATTCGGGTTGAAACGTACGTTATTCAAAATTGGATGGCTCAAGGTACCGTCGTTTTACCACAATGCGAGTAACAGGTATACATTTATGCGGATTTTTCTTAATTTAATTTCTCTAAATGTAACACAGGGCGATAATATTTGGTGCCAACAATTTGAAAAGTGAATACACGTTTACAGTGAACCGACGCAAAATGCCAAAACGAAATTAACAGCCATTTGGACTAATAAATAACGTCAACTTGTTCTCTTACAGGATGTTGTTACTTTCAAATATCATATATCTTTAAGCCAATTAAAGCGATAGCGTTTAACAGAATGACATAAGCAATTAAATGAAGTCATACGTTATAGTGGCTCTTTAGATATACATTTTCTGTGCTTCTAACCCTTCACGAAAGTACAACAGAATGCACTTTTAAATATTACCTCACGTTTCGCGTACTTATCTTTCACACACGCAAATCGAAAGCCCAATACTTTCGAAAACGCCATTTAGTTTATTATGCTTCCATATCTTCCGCACGCAATCGTAGAATAAATTTGACTTCAAATATAATTGCATTTATTACGCACATAGGTTTGGCACTGAAATTTGTGATCTTTATCAAAATATGATCCGTCGACATAACAGAGTATTGATTGCATTAGAAAGTTGTAAAAAATATTCGAATCCAAATTAGGTATGTATTAAGTATAGTTAATTTAACTGTAGTCGAGTATATCTTGTAAACCTATAACTGTAATTAACTTTTGCATGGTTTCTGCTACGCCAAACTAAAATTGCTTTTTAATATTATTTCAAAATTTTAATGATCGCAGAAAATAATGAATAAAATCCATTATTGTAAAGTAAAGTTAAAATAACATAATTTGTTCCCATTTTTCTCGAGTTTATTCTATATTTCCAATGAAAACTTGTTATGACTGAGTGTTCTGTGCATACTCTTGGAGAACATATTCGTGAAGTAGTTAAAGTCCTGATCTTGAACAGGGAGTTGAATGCAGCTATGTTCTGTGGTAGAATACTGTGGTTAAGTGGTAGAAGAACTGCACTTTAAAGGGATTTAAAATCCTCTGTTATTAAACCACTAATATTTACAGCCACTTCCCAACTCGGGAGGGATAACAGAAAATAATGACCGCACTTGGGTCTAACTTGAACGACCAAATAATTTAAAATAAAGTTGAATAGAAATTAAGTAGTCGTTGCTCTCAGAGCTATGAACGCGAGGTTGGCCTCTATGCTAAACGATCAAGGGTGCGTAGCAAGATTTAGCTAATACTAACGCACTTAGATTATTTCAATAAGTAATAGCGTAACAACGCTAAGGCTTAGAATTTAACTACTAGCTAGTCAGGTGGACGCCGAAGAGAGCCGCAGTGATCCGAGACTAAAAACTCTCTCACACCGAGAAGTTCCTCGCTAACGTTTAAATATCAAAACTTGGCTCCACTTCAAATTAGCATCTTAGTCTACAGTTTTTCTGCTGAAATAACTTTTGTTATATTCACTAAAACAATACAGGCAATTGCGAACAAATACCGTTTTCGCACTGTTTCGTTTCGAGACTCTTAACTGTGCTTTCATTTCTGAGATAGTCGCCGCTAATTCTTCAAGCTGGTTTCGGAAACTTCCTTTTGTTATTTGCAACGTTTCAGCATATAAGAGATGCGCGCATTTAACGAAATTAAATTAAATTTAATTTAATTGGATTTAACGAAATTAATCTCGATTTTACAATCAAGTTCAGTTCAGAATGGCATAATGATTAGAGAAGCCGACTATGATACCGAAGGATCTGAGTTCGAATCCAGGAGAAGGCATGGCTGTAACCATCCGTCCCTTCATAGGAGGTAACGGTGACCGCCTATTAGATGCCCCCGCTATAAAATGGCCACCACTTCTGGCACGTAGAAGTAGTCAATGTCGAAAAAAAAATAATGCCCGCCGTTCCGGAAAAAAGAAAAAATTAGAAGCGCCTTAAATTTCTAGTATCGAACTTCACAATCTCTACTTAATTATTTATTAGGTAGAAGTGTTAGTATAGCTTTTAAATAACGAAAAATACGCAGATACAGCAAATGCCGAAGATTCATATTGTTTTAACTGAAAATACGATGCCAGCATAAGGCATCTCAGTCGAAAACATTCATGAAAAGAAGGATTTGGATTTGCTTGATCACGAAAAAACACACTAACACGTCTAAATGTAGGGAGGCCTTCGTGAAAGAAAATTTACTTGTATTCACGTCACATACGAAAGGCGAAAAGGGGGAACAACAACCAGCTAATTCCCAGGGTCTAACTCGGGTCCAGTTTCCGGTGTTCAGCGATTTTACCTGTTCTTCCAATGGCAGCATAAGAAATAGGAGCGAACACTTTTGACCTGCCCACCAGCGGCCAAGCGGTAAAAACCTCTAAACATTGGTAGTTCGGTCGGGGGTTCCAGACCCGATAAACGGGCTGGCTGCATGGGCGTTTTCGTGGTTCTCCCGATGTGTAACGTGGATACGAGCCAGATTTCCTTAAAAAAGATCTCCACGGGGCATCCCTCCCTTTCCGTGTAGTGCTTAAAGGCGGAGTACATAATAAGTAAAAAAACACTTTTGACCATTGAAGGAAATAAATTAATGCACTGGATAACTGGCGAATGAACCGGAGTTGCCGACTATCACTTTACTATATTACTAAAATTAGTATAAGCACTTATGCCAGAAATTCACTACATGCGACAAGATAAAGAGACATTGCCTATGCATTTAGTCAGAGAAGAAGGTTGGCGCAAAGAATAGGGGAATAACTAAGCGCCAGAACATCTTTATTCAGCTTGGGAAACTATATAAAAAATGATGGAGCAATTTAAATCTTTTAATACGTTCTTTTTTTAATAATGTGTTGAATTTTGTGCTCGGTTTTTTTCGCGCATCTTATTTACTCATTTTGCCATCAAATAATGGCTTTGCGCTTTAATAAAACACGGAGATATCACTAGTCTTACATGCGCGAAAACTTGTTGGGAAATATTTTATCGCAGGGCGGAAAGAATGCTCCATAAATCTCACTCAATTATTCGTGCAATTAATTTACATTAATTACTTCTTGTATGCACTCCATATTTTCTCAAAGCAGGGTCGTTATAGAGCATTCCTAGATCGAAGACGGAAAAAATAATATTAAATTATCACGCTCCGTTGGCAACATTCACCGCGATCAAAAAGTAGCAAGAGACAACAGTTTGCCCTCCATGGGTCGTTCGTTTTATTAAAAGGTCTCGGGAGAGAAACACCACGTTACAAACAAAAGCGTAATGCATTTCAGAAGACAAGGACCATTAATCAGCCAATAAATTTCCTTTAGCTTGAATGAAAACTTGTCCTAAGCAGTTAATGGAACAGCTCTCTACGAAACTTAGTTGGAAATAAAAAGCCACAAAAACTCGACCTTATTCTTTTCCTATCCCTTTTTTTATTTTTCAGGAATAAGATTTGTCGAAAAAGATATGTGGTTGGGTGTTTTTTGAACCGTTTTGTTCTATCGAATGAACAAATAAAGACAGCAGAAGTTACGCGTTTGGTTAAAAAGTGCATTTTGAGTGATATTACGCGGGATTAATTTTCTTCTTTGGAAGCACTGCTATGATATGTTTTAAACTAATCGATAGTTTTTGTCATTAGTTGATAAATCTGCAACGCAGTTTCTTATATTTTACTTATCAAAATATGTACCGATTTCTTTTTAGTTGCAAAATAAAGTAAACCCTAGCATCTATGTGTATGATGAAACAGGCGTCTTAAGTTTTGTGAAAAACATAAGAAAAGGATAATTTAAGATGAATTTCCCGCTTGTAGGTGATTTAATTTTATAGATATTTACAGTATGTATTTCTGATTTATCGGTGATTTACAATTAGTATTTCCGGTCAACTGAAAATTTAATTCGATCATTAGAAAATTGACCGGTGAAACCCTGCATAGTCAAGTTTAGCAAGTCTATTAAAGTTTATCAAGTTTAGCAAGTCCACAGTTTTATTATCAAGTTTAGCAAGTCCACAGTAAAATTAGGTATATAAAATAGAAAGAGCAGAAATTTATAAATAAAGTATCCAGTTGTTGAATATTTGGCGCATAGCTGATGAGGAGGCGTTCGATGTATGACGTTCGATGTATGGAGGCACACGTTGGATACTTTGGAAATGAGAGGGCAAACGCACTGTCCAAAGAGGAAATAACCGATGTTAATGCTCGTGATATTGATGTACAAGGATCAACAAGGAAAGCTGTGACTATTATGAAAAATTATATTTATGATGAATGGAGGGAGGAGTGGAAAAGGTCTGATCGAAACAAAGGTTATATGAAATTTGTTTAACATCAAAAAGGTTTATGTTATTCAGTCATTTACGTTAATCAAATCATGACAGGTCATGGTCGTTTTCCTTTCTACTATTTTAAAAGTTTTAAATTACAAGAGTCTGTCCTCTGTGATATCTGTAAAGAAACGGGCACTACGCAGCGTTATGTGGAAACATGCCAATATTCTACTGATATCAGGAATGACTTTAATAAAAATGATGTTTTTAATGTATATGATATTTTAAAAGACTGAAAAAACTTGCCAAGAAATTGACGTAGAAGATTAATCAGGATAAGCTTGCAGTACGGATTTTGATTTGAATTTTGTTTTTTAATTATGTTCTTTTTGTCTTTTTTTAGTCCAAAGGGATTTGAATCTCGAAGGACTATTACTTTCGTTTTGGCATTTTGCGTCGTTTCACTTTTCAATTTACTGCTTATTTATTTATTTATTTATTTATTTATTTTTGACGTAGCTTTCTCTTCAAAAATCGTCTGCGTGCGTTGCACGGGAAAATAAAAAGGAATTTTAATTACAGTTCTAAATAAATAGCCAAATAAATGTGAAATTCGTAACAATATTCTCTAAAACTTTAACGAATTTTTCATTAACAAACTCAAAGATTTCAAAGCCAGCAATACCAACGTTGTACAGAAAAACATTTTTATCTCCAGCGCGTGAGAGCGTGTACCGAAATTTCTAAAGATATGCTCAATTTAAAATTATTTTGCGATATTGCTGTTGAACTGAATTTTATGGTTTAAGTGCGAAGAACATGGTATTTAATAAATAAAGGTGACACACAAAATGTTAAATAAACGCCCCTTTGGACGTAATTAAAATCTGAAACCTTTCAGATTTTTTTTTATTATTATTTTTATTTATTTATTTTTTTTTTTTTGTTGGAGGTGTTGTTTCTAGTTTGTCCTGGCGCAGCCCGCAAAAAGGTCATAGGGCAACGTAATGTCTGCCAGGAGGGTCGGGCTGCGTCCTTCATATCATACCATTTCGCATCGAATTCGAAAATCCTGTTTTATATCAGAAAAAATAAAAAATGTTATCGAATATGTAATATGGGAATAAAATACCTAGGGGACAAATTTCGTCCCCAGACTATTCCGATAACAAATCAATACAGCCTGCACGCGCTGCAATGAATATTTTAAAATGCATAAGGCCTAAAGCAAACAAAAAAAGCAAACGCAACTGAATGTTCACGGTCTGAAATAAATAAACCAGACTTTACTTTCACTTTAAAACGAGCTCCGGCACAAAGGAAACTCCGATCCTATCGAACATTGTAAAATTTTAAAGGTCAAAGATAGCTAGGCTGGCTTTATTGAATCAAGATGGAAACAAACCCAAACACTAAGTAATGCTCTTTTTGCAGTTAACGTCAAATAAAAGTATTCCAGGCACTCGCCATTTTCGAGAAACAAATTTAGTGGCGCTGCAATGAAATTACAACTTCAGAGAGACAGAGAAAAATATCCTCGAGGATGAGAAGTAAAAAAAAATTAGAGAGGAACATAGAAAACTCTTCTTCCACTTTATTTGAGAATACCCTCAAAGGATTTTTCTAATAAAATATGAGTAAGTTTACTTATTAGATGTAGAGAGCGTTTTTCCGTTAAAATTATTGCGTTCATTAAATGCTGAGAGGATATCTTGAGAGCTTTTGTAGGCAGCAGAGAAGAAAGGAAAAAGAATTTATGTGAAATTTGATTCTAGGCTGAAGATTTCGAATACGCAATTAGTTTTTCTGTGTCGATAGTTGTGAACATAGTTATGCAAGATTTGTTTCCGTTTTTTAACATTCCCTCATGTTGATCAAACTGATGTTGCTCAAACTACTCGGCAGCTGATGTCAACTGATGTTGCTCAAACTACTCAGCAGCCAAAGGGGCAATTCGCCCAGAAGGACTATTAATTTCGTTTAGGCATTTTGCGTCGATTTACTAAAAGCGTTGTTTCACTTTTCAAACTGTTGCCACCCAGTATTATCGCCGTGTATTATATTTAAAGAAATTAAATAGTGAAGAATTTGCATAAATGTATGTATGTTTCTCGCATTGTGATAAAATAACGATACCTAGGGAAATCAAACTTTGCATATTGAACGTTTTCACACGAATATGGGCATCTGGAAGCCCAAATTTGAAATTTGTTTTATTATCGACTTCATATTTTGTAAAACTTTAAAACGAATTTTTGATTAACAAACTCCAGAATTTCAAAGCGAGCAATGACAACGTTGTACAGAAAAAACATTTTTATTTGCTTGAGACTGCGTATCGGAAATTCTAAAGATATGCTCATTTTAAAATTATTTTGCGATATTGCTCTTGAACTGAATTTTATGGTTTAAGTGCGAAGAACATGATATTAATAAATAAACGTAACACAAAAAATGTTAAAGAAAAAGCTCCTTTGGACGTAATTTAAAATCTGAAACCTTTCAGATTTTTCTTTTTTCTTTTTTGTAATTATTATCTCTTTTATTTTGCTAATTATTTTTTGGAAATAATAATGTTTACTCCGCATTCAGTTGATTTTGAGGAGCTGCAGGGTACAAACTCGACTAATCTACGAAGTTTTGAATTTTTTTTGAACAAATTCTAGACAACGAATAAACGACAACTCTTTTCAGCTTACAAGGTTCAACGGTAGCAGAGAGATAAAGTCATTGAACATTCGTAACTCGACCTGGATTCAATTCAACGCGAACGCGGTAACTGTATGGCCGTTTACGTGGTCTTCCCTATTCATAACATAGATGCGAGCCAATTTCTCTAAAAAACCGTTCCAAGAAGGCATCCCTTTCTTCAGATAGATAGTTTTCGTGTCTTATGCCATAATAAAATAAACCAAATCAAACTTTTGAGCATGCCAAAGGCATAATAATAGTCCACAGGTAAAAGGCAGGACTTTGCAGAAGAGTACATCGAAAAAGTGTACATGCATTGTTGTAGCGTTTTCGTTTTGGTTTTAGGGAATGCTGTATGACTAAAGGCTTGATGCAATTCTATTTTTGGAAAGCAGCTGGGATAAAAAATTTATATTTCTCTAGTCACAACAACACTAAACGTAAATTATTTTCCCATAGTCTAACAAGTAACGTTTTTCTCACTTGTACGATTTATGGTAATTCATCCATTTTTATGGTTCCGTGCTATAATTTCACTTCTCCTTTTAATTAGCCCTTCCTAGTGGTAAGAATGAGCAAGAATATTTAAGGTGGTATTCTTGAAAGTTTTAGAGATAAAGCGTCCGTAGTTTGTACTTTCTCTCCCTAGCTCTACTAAGTTAGTATTCCGACATTAGCTATTTTGCTAGCCTAAGTTAAATCGCGCAATTAAAAATCTGAAAAAAAAAAGCTTACTTAGTTTGGTTATTGTAGTCCCCAGTGATCCACCTTAATCCGTAAATCTCTTCTTTCCTTGTACGAAGTAAAGGAAGTATTGTAATCGCGAAAATCTCGGTTATCAGATTTTTACGGAAACATCCATTTTGACCGTTCTTTATTCCCTTTCGACAGTTTTTTTTCGTGACCTCTGTAAGTACGGGTATAGTTCGACCGTTTTATCCGCGACCATGAGCGCAAACACGCATGCGCCATTCGGATCGAATTATTCTAAAAATGGGTGGAAGGATGGGGGATTTCTTTCCTTCCAGCATATCTCTTTCCTGAGAAAAGAACACTTTCACGTGACCTTTCACATCGCAGCAAGTAATAACACCCCTTTTGGACGAGTCTATGTGTTTTGGCAGAATGCCAGCCAGGGTTGCGTTTGCGACTGTCGAACTACAGAATATAGGACGTTTTATTCAAAAACAGATTATGAAAAGGACTTTTTTGGTGACCTTTTTTCCGTATATGCTCATGTATTTCGCATAACTGAAAATCGATTAGCCGTAGATGGGTAAAGTGTTTTAAATGATAAAAACATTCGCATGTCAATTAAAAAAAAGAATTAATTTTAGATAAATAAAGAAATCTAATTTTTAAAGCACTTTTTATTTGAGAAAATTTCTGTACTCGTTATGAAACAATAAAAATACAAGAAGTTCGACACTTAAGACAAAAACTCAAGGGATATTAATTTCAAAATTTGCACTTTTTGATGTCATTTTCAACTTGCCTTGAGGAATCCATTAATTAACTTAGAATAATTCGAGAAAGTAAGTTAAATGAAGTGAAGAAAAGTGATATGTATAATTTAATAGGCCGTACAAATAAATCACGCGGTCTTCCATGTTAGATTTTTTTAAATTTTCCCTTGTGGAAGAAATTTGCAACCATTATATATGCTTTATTCAAACTTTCTTTGCATTGTAGGAACAGAGTTTATGTAAATTTTCTCGTCGTTTAACATTTTATGCTGCAGTTTTTTGAGTAAACCCTTACTTCATCAAGTCCCATAATTTATTTTAGCTTATTTCCGCTGAACCTGCTAAATGATATTCATACAACACACTAAAATATTTACTATGACAAGTTAATTGCCTTGGCAAAAGTAGGTAAATATTCCGCTCTTTAATTAAGTTGCAAATCGTTTTTGTTATTTTCTTACTGTTCACACAGATGTATATGTGAACGCAATTCATTTCTGCTTCGATAGATTTGCATTTATTACTAGAGACATTATTACACAAACATCAGAAACATCAATACTTATACGCGAAAAAAAAAAAGAAGGGAAGGAAAAACAAATGGGACAGTTCTATTCTTCCCGTTCTACTGGGCTGATTGACAAAATTCAACTTGCATTTTTCATGTCTCGAAAGCGCGACTGAGGATATATATTACATTCATACATAGCATTTTTTTAATATATACTCTTTTGAAAAAAAAATCGAAGCACCATGAAGGAAGTGGTTGTTTTTGATGAAACTGAATACGTGTATAGCTCATACACAGATAATAAAATGATTAAAAAATCAAGGTCATAGTACCTGTTCACGGCTCACAATCACCCATTGAGTGTTCAAATTAGTAGTTGGTCGAACTGCCCTTAGCGGCAATGCATGCTTGAATTCGTCGAGGCAAGGAGTGGTAGAGGTTCCTAATGTCATCCTGCGACACATTCTGTCAGGCATTCATCAGTTGTCGCTCCATATCTGCTATATTTTGTGGTGCCCGAATCTGGCGGCCTACCGTGGCCCAGACATGCTCGATGGGTGAAAGATCTGGTGACCTTGCTGGCCAAGGAAGAGTATCAAGCGCACGGAGAGAGTCCAGAGGCATGTGAGCTGTATGTGGCCTGGCATTATCTTGTTGGAAAATGGCCCCAGGGTGACGTGCCATGAACGGTGAGGCAACCGGCCTCAGAATGGTATTAACATATCGTTGAGCTGTTAAAAAAAGCGGAGGATGACTAACGATGACTGCTGTCATAAGAAATAGCGCTCCACACTATCACACCAGGGGTTATGGCTGTATGCCTTTGTAAAACAAAGGCTGATTGGGACCGCTCGCCTGGTCCTCTCCAGACACGAACACGGTGGTCATCTGCTTCAAGAGTGAAGCGGGATTCATGGCTAAACACTCTACGATGCCAGTCTGATGGCAGCCATGGTGATCGGCTGCGACACCACTCCAGATGACTCCGCCGATGTTGTGGGGTTAAAGGCCTTTGTGAACCTAATCCCGCCTCAGACAAGCGCCGTGAGATGGGAACGGTACCGCGGTAGGTATAGACGTGGCTGTAATGTGTTGAATAGTCGACAATGATACCGTTGGGGCGGTTCGGGCCTGGAGAACAATCATCCTATCTTGCCTCGCATTTGTGCTCCTTCGGCTTCCAGAGCCTTCATTTCATCGGCAATTTCCCTGTACCAGCCATTGCTGCCAACATCTTTGCACAGCAGTGTCTGTATGCTGCAGGTGGTGGCCTTTTGCTCAGTATGACCACCCAGCTTCACGCAACCCTACAATGCGACCAAGTTTGAAGTCGTTTAGTGTTCTGAAGGTCTTCGATATCGTCGATATGGCATCTTTAGTTGCTTCTTTACGGAATTGCAATGGCACCAACAAAAAAAGATCTATTTTCCGCCTGTGTTACTGGTTTTATACTTTGCAAATTGCGCACTATTCCTGTTCATTTACCTTAAAACCTTTATAATTTGCATGTTCGATCGAGATGTTTTTGCATACCAAATTTCTTCGCGATCGCAAAAGTCCTTCTTGGTGCTTCGATTTTTTTGCAAAAGGGTGTATGTTGATAAAAGAATTCATTTCAATGTATTTCTCTCATTTCAAACTATACGCTGTTGACAGAAAATTTTACTTCATAACATTCATATCTTTTATCCGTCATCGAAATTGTTCTAAAAGCTGCAACCACAGGTAACACTGTAATATCTCGTGTTTTTATGAGAACGATTCGATTCCCTTTATTGTTTTCAGTTCTTTGTCGAAATCTGTATTAACATCCATTAAGCAGGTAATACAAAGGATTATGTTACACATTTTGATAATGAAATAAAACCATTTTTATTACTTTATCGATGTCTATGGTAACACCATCTGTAGTACCTGGTATTTTACGACCGTAACAGCCTGAACGGGATTATGTGGTATTACCGAGTGTTATTTAGAACGCTTCGAGACAATACTGCGATTGCGAGATATCAGTTAAAAGAGCTCGAATGACGACTTGTTTTATACTCTCATAAATGCAACGCAAATTAATGCAACTCCCTAAGTGGACATGTCCTCGTGAAAAAAGTTTTAAGGGTTTTTTTAGTCCAAGGGGCTTTGCCCCTGAAGGACTATTGTTTCCGTTTTGCGATTTTGCGTCGGAAACATTAAAAGTCTGTATCACTTTTCAAACTGTTGCCACCCAATCTTGCAGCGCAGTATTATATTTAAAGAAATTAAATAATGAAGAATCTGCATAAATGTATATATATTTCTTCAAATGTGATAAAACAACGGTACCCAGAGCCCTCCAATTTTGAATAACGTATGTTTCCTCCCGAATAGGCGCATCTGGAAGCCCGAATTTGGAATTTGTTTTATTATCTATTTCATATTTTGTAAAACTTTAACGAACTTTTGATGAACAACTTCAAAGGATTTAAGTGCGAGCAATGGCAACACTCTACGGAGAGGAAATAAAACTTTTTAATTGCGTATCGAAAATTCTTAAGATGGCTCATTTTAAAATTATTTGGCGATATTGCTGTTGAACTGAAATTTATGGTTTTAGTGCGAAGAACATGATATTTAATAAATAAATGTAACGCACAAAACGGTAAAAAAAAAGGCCCCCTTGTACGTAATTTAAAATCTGAGACATTTCGGATTTTTTTAAAATTTTATTTTCGTAATGGCAAAGCACACGAGGGGACACTTTCGTGATTAACAGGAGGAATACTTTCAAAGAGGCCTTTCTAAAGAAAACTGGCTAGTATCTATGCTACATATGGAAAAAATCCAGGAAACGCACGTGCAACCAGCCCGTTCGCCTGGAATAAGCCAGGTCGAACTACCAGTGTTCTAGTACATTTACAGCTCGCCTACTACTGGGTCGAAATTTTAAGGAAGACTGGCCGGTATATCATGTTACACATAAGGACAACCTTCAAAATTCTCATGCGTCTTGTTTATTCGCCAGGTGCAATCGTTTTACTGCTCATCCGGTGGTCAGCTTTGCGAGCTATAGTTATGTTATATTTAATTTGCAACGAAGTCGAGGATGGCTTAGTAAATAATTAGTTGCTTGTTTCAGAAAAAGACCGTATTCGTTATTTACGAGCCAAAAGCACTCCGTGATATCGCGTTCTTGTATCTGAAGAAAATATTTTGTGGGAAAAATTATTGTCTTTTATTTTTTAGGGTTGGAAAATACGAATAATTGGCGATGCCTTCGCTGAAGTTCGAATAGTGGATCTTTCTATTGCTAGGCGGATGTGTTTTCGATTACACTATGCAGACACGCGGTAATGAGGGAGAAAAATTCCTTACATTCTCCTCCATTTAAAGGGTGACTGGGAAGACGGAAACCGAATCGTTAAATTCTGGTGATGAGGAATTATTATCCACCATAGCTTGGGCGTCATTGTCGAGTCCTTTTGATTTCTTAAATCTGAGAAAGATTATCACTCAGCCATGCCCTGCCTCGGTTTCTAGCTCCCGTCCGTCCGATTGCTAGCCGGACAGGCTTCCAATTAATTACAGCCAAGTGGTTCCAATTACAATTACGCTTTCAACTACCCCAAAAGGAGCGAAAAAATATCTTATAGAGTGAATCATGTAACACAGGCATAAGCATTTAATAACTGAATAATTAATTGTACAAAATTTTTATAAATTTTATTTAAAATATTAATTTTACAGAATTCATTTAACTAAATAATTAATTGTTTACAGAAATAATAACCTTTTCTTCTTATTATTTCACTCTTATTGTACTACAACTATATTCATTCTTTCTTATTTTAAATCCCTCTAACCGGCAAGGCCGTCTATATACGGTCTAGCATATTTTTTGTGATATCTGTAAGAACGTATATATATGTACATATGTCAAAGAAATCAAGGCAATATGATAAAAGTACACAAATCTAGGTGCAAAATACCAGGAGAATTTTTACATTAAACTCAAGAAAATAATTTTTCCTCATAGTAGATTTGGGAAATTTGTACTTTCTTAGCGAAAACACTGGCCAGTCAGAGGGTAAGTGGAAGTAAGACCTTTTATTTTAGTTGAAGTCTTGCTATGAACTGATATTAAGTCGAACTTTGCTGCTGACACAGCATTACGAATGCAAATGAGACAGCGACTCTGAAGTTAATTTGTAGCGAATTGTCAAATAATATTGTTAGGTACATAATACACTCTTAGACAAAAAAGAAAAAAAAAGGACGCACCATGACGCACCGACAAGATATAAAGCAAATTGGACACAAATTGATATGTACACAGGTTTCGGCGGAAATGCAAAATTTTACATTTTGACTGCAAATGAATGAACGGTTGTCGCTATAGCGCATCTGATCTGCGCAAGTGGCAGGATATTTAAGAGAAATTACAATTCCAGGTTAGTCTTATCGGCTAATAGCTCGACATTTGAGCAGGAGCGATACCACTATTAGACGATGTTGGCAGCAATGGGTGAACCATGGAAGCACCCAGCGTCCAGATGGAAGCTGTAGGCCTAGAGAAACGACAGAACGTGAAGACCGAGCAATCGTCAGAGCGGCACTCACAGCCCCAGATGCATCATTATAATCGATTGTGCGCGCAACTAGTGTTTCAGTGACCGCAAGGACCATTCATAGACGGCTCACAGAAAGAGGGCTGAGGTCAGGGCACCCCTTGCGCCGACTTCCATTGCCTTCTGTACAACGCCAAACCCGTTTGCAGTAGTAGGGCTCATTCGCACTGGAATGCCACTGACTGGAGTAGAATAGTCTTGAATGGTGAGTCCCTCTTTGAACTGAGCCCCGATGACCAGCGAAGGCGAGTCTGGAGACGCCCCGGACGGCGGTGTGATACCAACCTGTCTTCCGGCAGACAGGCCGACAACCAGGAGTGATGGTCTCCGGTGCCATTTCATTTCATAGTAGGACCCGTTTGGTTGTCATCAGTCACAAACTTACAGCACAGCGGTACGTCGACGAAGTTCTAAGAGCCGTTATGTTGCCCTTCATGTCACGCCACTCTGGACTTATATTTCAGCAAGATAATGTTCGCCCCCACACTGCACATGTTTCTACTGCTTGCCTTAGTGCTTGCCGAACATTACCTTGGCCAGCAAGGTCGTCGGATCTCTCTCCTATCGAGCACGTTTGGAGCATTACGGGCAGGGCCCTCCAACCACCTCAAGATGTTGACGCTCTAACGCGTCAGTTGAACAGAATTTGGCACGATATTCCTCAGGAGGACATCCGCAACCTCTATCAATGGATGACAAAGAGAATAACTGCTTGCACAAGGGCCAGAGTTAGACAAACGCGTTACTGACTTTTTCACTTTGTGTAGCTCTATCACTTCAATAAATCATCCAATTTTTCTCAAACTGTAATCATTTCTTTTTCTGTACATGTGCATCACTTCTACCGATTTTTGTCCCATTCGGATAACTCCTTCTTGGTGCGCTTTCTTTTTTGTCTAAGAGTGTATTAAAAATATACCATAATGGCATATATATTTGCATAGCATTTTCTCATTTGTTGGTCCTAACAGCTAGCCATTAAATTTCTAACTATCTTAAAAAATTCGTTTCTTTCGGAATATTTAAATGCGCTTGTGACGGGAGATAATATATCATATTTATTTAAATGCCGTCATGTCACACATTCATCAATACTTTTGCAATAAATGAAACTTTGGAAGGTTTCGAAATTTAACATTATGCAACATATTGTACATCCCTGCACACGCAAATGTCATTTTGTTTTATTGATTGCTTGGTCACTTATACTATCATTCCGTAACTGTAAGTTATTGCCTCGTGTATTTATGTTAATAAAGGCATGTAACGAAATATTTGTTTCTGCCATGTCAAAATAAGGTTCTTTATCTGGAACTCGTGTAGTTTTTCTCTGTTCATAACAGATTAAACCTGTAATGATACAGTTTGCGAAATATTAAATGCAAGAAATTAACTCGTGACATAACCGTTTTTTATTGTTCACCGAGTTTACTTCTGATATTAAATACACACTTATATAATACAGAAAATCAAACGGCATCGGTAGACACTTACCTAGAGAATTTAAGAAATGGAAACATGTTCTTATTTGTTCGAGTTAGATGGTGAAGATTAAATTTCAGATCTCAAAATAAGTAGTTCTGCGAATTTTAGGTAGAGTGGTACAATGATTTGTTATCAATATTATCAATTTAATGAATTAATACGATTAATAAATTCATCCATATGAATAATTATTAGTAATTTAGCGTCCGATATTTAATTTTCCTTTATACTCTGTGCAACTATTAATATTAAATTACTGTTCTCAAGAGATGTTTTAGCAAAATTTACGGAAGTTTAAGGATAGAAATGAAAGAATTTTTAAGCTGGACACTTACTCTCCCTTTCATCAGCAAAAACGAATGCACCATTATTTATTTATCACTTTTTTATTTTTATATGACTACGGGAAAGCACTCGAGGGCTATCTAAGGGAGGAATGCCTTCGTGGAGGACTTTTTAAGGGAAAATGGCTCGCATACACCTTACACATGGCGAAAATCACGAAAACGCCCATGCAGCCTGTTAGTTCGCTACGAAACCGAAATACCAGTGTTGAGCGACTTTACCGCTCCGCCGATGGAGGACACCGTTTGTTGAGGAAGGTAATATTTCTGTAGTTGCTGAACGGTAAAGTCGCTGAACCAAGAATGTGGTAGAAGTAAACTCCCAAAACGTTAATAATAAAGACAAAGAATAAAGTTTAGTAAAGCCATCTTAGTAAGAAAACTGCGAAAACAGAAAAATGTATGACCACAGTTGAAGCTGCATCGGGAATTCTAAACGTATATTGCTATTCTACTTTTAAAATATCTGTAATTTTACTGTTGAATTCTATACAGCGTTAATGCGAAGAAAATTATGCTTAATAATAAAGCTAAAAAGACAAAAAAAAGGGGGTTGATAGGAGTGACTGTAATAGAAAACTGGTAGACGGCAAGCTCGACGAGACCGTAAAAAACCTAACAAAACCTTTGAGGCGAGAGTTATGTTCGGAGTTGTTACTGTATCTCTAAAAGCAATGGCAGACGCAGAAGTAGTATGTTTGTTTGACCTTTAACTTAACTTTTTGTTTGACCTTTAACTTAACGTCTCGTGCTTACAAATAACTGCGGATGCTTTTGGGATTTTTAGTAACATAAAATGATAATTTAAAATTTTAAGTAATTAATGCTGGAAATGTACAGATGCACAGCTTAGCAGCCGGATATCGTCTGGAACTTCACAGAATTAGAGAACAATTAGCTTCTCGGGCAAAGCTTTCTGTCTAACTTTTCAGAACTCTGACCCCTTATGTACTGCGGGAAAAAAAAAGGACAGTTCTATATCTCCCGTTCTACTGGGCAGATCGACAAAATTCAAACTGCGTTTTTCATGTCTCGAAAGCGCGACTTAGGATATATATTAGATTTACAGATAGCATCAAACCAACATACCTATTTTGACAGAAAATCGGACTTTTCTGAAACGATATGCCAATTTTTTCCCATATTTCGATTCTACGACTCAAATTATGCCCGAATATCAAATTTTGTAAAATTTGGCGCGAAGTTTACGGAGCCTATCTATCTGCTACGGAGCCTATCTATCTTACTATCTAACTGCGGCTGGATATTTCGTAACAGTGTTTCGTAACAGAATGCTTTGAATTACGAATAATAAATTTTTAAAGCTCTTCTCAATGCGATTACCCATAATTTCTGTAACTTCTTTAAGCAATGAACAAAGACTACACGCATTATTAATTTCTAAAGGGAATTCATTGTTACTAATTTTTGCTATTGGCATTTCTTTAAAATATGCTTTTACTTGCAGATCCTTACGCATAACGACTGAATCAAAAATAAAAGGAACAGATTCTATGCTTATCTGAACAAAAAAATGCAGTACTTTCCTTAATCACACCTTCTAAATTATTAAGTATCTTAACATTTCTTAGGCACACAAAAAAAAAAAAAAAAAAAAAAAAAAAAAAAACTCAAATTTTTGTAGCAGTATTTCTTTCCATATTCTTGATGTTTCAAGTTCGGATTTTGCCTTCTCCCCTTTTTTCCTAACGGATTTTAACGGAATAATTTTGTTAAAGACAAATATTTAGGGCACACTCTGAAAATTGACAGAATAGCATTTTCTTTCAGCCGAATTTGTTTTAATGGAACTTACCCGTTTTTTCATCGTGATATTCAGAAATACGCTGGAAACATTTTCTCATTGAAATGTAATCCACAGACTTAAATCCCGCAAATGTAAACATAGACCTAATTACTAATTTTAAAATAGCATTCCTGGTAATGCAATTTATTTCCCACACGGGACGGGATGAGAGAGAAAAGGCCTCGTCTAAGTTTTAGTAATATGTGACGTTTCATGCATAGAAATTAGATTTCTTTCGTATTTTATGCAAAACTATGCATTTCAAATCACAATTTAAAAACACAAAGCATATTTATTGTATTCACAGTTTTTATAAAAACTTCGAGCATAAAAAATATTAAATTAAATACTTCTTTTTCTGTTATGCACGAAAGAACTTCAAAGTTTCAAGCTATAGAATTAATCAAAAAGTCAAAAAATTAGAAATTTTAAAACCTAAGTGAATATTTAGCAAACATACAATTAGATACACAGTTACGCTAATTGATACGTGATGCATCATGTATAATATTGTATAGAAAGGAAATAGAAATTCCATTAAAACAAATTCGGTAATATTGTATAAATTACTCTATACAAAATTATACATGATGAAATTATACAGAAAATATTACACAGAAATCAAATTCCGTAATATTAATATATCTAATCTTTTAAATACAGAATAAAGCCTTAAAATATCTTTAAAAAATTAATACATTAAAATATCTTAAAAAATTTCAAATAATCAGATTCAGATCTGAAAGTTAACGCTTTCTGTGTTATCTTTATTTATTAAATATCATGTTCTTCGCACAGTAATAGTAGTGTGTACGTATGATGCGCAATGTACATTGCGAAAAAAAAAGGGACAGTTCTATATCTTCCGCTCTACTGGGCCGATTGGCGAAATTCAAATTGCGTTTTCCATGTCACGAAAGCGTGACTTAGGATATATATTAGATTTATATCTAGCATTGTTCTAATATAGGTATTTTGACACAAAATCGGACTTTTTCTCAAATGATATGCCAATGTTTTTCCATATTTCGATTCTACAACTCAAATGATGCCAAACTTCCAAGTTTTGTAAAAATCGCACCATTAGTTTTTAAAAAATTAACTCTCAAATTTTAGCTCCGCAATGTTAATTCAATTTGCTATGTATTTATCAATATCTCTTTTTATTACACTTACTCGATTCCTTCTTTCATAGTTTGAAATTTAGGTTTACTAAAAACAAAATTCATCCATTTTTTATGATTCATTTTTAAAATTTGTATTTTTAAAGAATTTTTATAATTTTTTTGAAAAACATTTTGAATTATAACCTATAAAATTTTTACCAGTAACTTAAAGTAGATGTATTTTCAAGTATACCCGCAAAAAACTAGAGCTTTTAATTCAAAATTTTCGAAGATATACGTGAATTTATATGTTAGCGCGTTTTGAAATTTGGCATCTTTGTTGAAAGCATATTAACATCTAATGTGGTTTACGCACTTTGCTAAAATTATTTGAAAGGAACGATGTGACTTTTTTCCGCTCCTGCGCAATGGAATGGATGGGAAAATTTGTTACCATGTATTAAGAAGTTCGCAAAGTAAGCATTCCTGGCGCAAACTGAAAAACATTCGCCAAATTAAAGTTTTGAATTTCTGCGTAAATTTCTCCCCAAATTTTACAAAATTTATTATCTGGGCATAATTTGAGTCGTAGAATCGAAATATTAAAAAAAATTGGTATGTTATTTCAGAAAAAATCCGATTTTGTGTCAAAATATCTATGTTGGAGTAATGCTATATATAAATTTAATACATATCCTAAATCGCGCTTTCGAGACATGAAGAACGCAATTTGAATTTCGTCAACTGCCCCAGTACAACGGGAGATATAGAACTGTCCCATATTTTTAGCAGTGTACATCGCGATTCGAAGTAATCATTGTCCTTAAAAAACAACTCTTATTGTTTCTTAACTCTCAGGTAGAGGTTTATCTGCATCGCTGAACCACTGCACTTTAACCACTTCCGAATAATGTGGCTTTATAACTGCTGTTTTCTGTATCACTTCCCGCCTCGCCAGTGGCCGAACGATTAAGGCCTCTGAATACTGGTAATTCGATTTGTATTGAGTTCGAACTCAAGCGAAGGTGTATAGTTAGTTTTCGTGATTTCGTGTGTAATGGGAATACGAGATAGTTTCTTTCAGAAGGTCTCCCACACAGACATCCCTCCTCTTAGGCAGATAGCCCTCATGTTTTAGCCACATTCAAATAATTTAATGTGACTTTGTCACTACAACATGACTTGAGACCGCCAGTGGCCGGGCGGTAAGCATATAAGCATTCTGTACCGCGCCACGGACATAGGGAAAAATTCCTCCTCGTGATTGGATACGGCCTCTAATGACATCATTTCTTCTACGCTTAGGAACGTCTTGACTTTGCTTGGCCTCCATACCGTTTGTTTACATTTTAATAGCAGTACCGAAAAGATTACTACGTGTGTTGTACTCTTCTTGATATGAGATTAAACTTTTTACAAAAGTTCTGCAATGTGGTAAATTTAACAAAAAAAATTGAAGATTTTTTTTTTAAATTCCGCTAGAGAGAAAAAGTGTTATTTCTTCTTATCTCCGAAAGCAAGAAACAAATCAGTTTTCAAAAACCACGTTGGGAACCAACATAGCCCACAGTAAATTCACAATATTTGTAATCAGTCTGAAAAAGTAGAATTTATTTTTGAAGTAGACTAATATAGATTTGGAACAGAGAAATAGGGATGCGTATTTTAAATGGAATAATATTACCTTATGAATATTGCCTATTTTTTAATGTGCGATATCTTTTGTACCTTTGCATAAAAATAGTATTTGTGAGAGAAGGAAGTTTTTTTTCTCATACTCGTGTATTAAATTCAGAGACAATACTGAATGCACTTTTTTCTTTCATTTAAGGCAACAGAATATTAGAAATGACATGGACATTAACATGGAAATGACTTAACATTCGGAAAAGAGATATTTTCTACAATGTGAAAGGAACAGAATGCAACAAAATTGCAATAATAATAACATACTGAATAAGACACAATGCCTTTACAGTTGGATCGAGATCGTCGTGTTTCGGTTTTTGCACTAAATTCGCGAACTCAGCTATTTATATAATATAAGCGTTTAAGATTGCTTCTGATAATAACAGCATCTTCGAAAGATATTAGAATTTTATTATTGCATGCAACAGGAAGCCATCTGCAGAACACTGCGGCTAAATGTTTTTGCGTTTCAAAGGAAACAAACGATAATTTTTATGCTTCCGTGTCTCTCATTCGCCTCATTGAACGAAAACAAAACGGAGAGAATCCCGCCTAAACGACATTACGCCACGAGAAAATGATATCATCGGAAAGTATGTACAATCACAAGTATGGTTTTTTCCTATGCTCGTGGCGCGGTACAGAACGCTTATATGCGAGCGGTAAAATCTCTAAACACTCGCAGTTCGGTCTGGACTTCGAATCTCGGCAAACGGGTTGGCCACACGGGCGTTTTCGTAGATTTCCCTATGTGTAACGTGTATGCGAGCCAGTTTTCCTTAGCAAGTCCTCGATCAAGGCGTGCCTTCCCTTAGGCAAATAGCCATAATTAAATAAATGAAGCCAATCAACAGCACTTGAAGTAATATACTTCTTGCGTTAATCATATTTATATTATTTTCCCCAATATCCATCTAATTTTATTGTATTATGATCTAAGGATACCTGTAAATAAATTAATATTTAAGTAAAACTGTGGGGTTTACTTATTTAATTCAGTGTTCAAAACCTTGAACCCCACAAAACACTAGTAAGCGAATAATCGCCTAAGTGTGTGAACAAGCATGTAAGACTTAAGAAGGGTTAACTACCCTTTATTTCTCAGAATAAAATACAATCAACTGCTAACTCGGAGTATACACAAAGCCTCCACTTGGGCTTGAACTTAAATAATTATAAAATTAAATTAACTAAGCTTGACTAAAGCTAACTGAAAGATATAGTCGAAGTTATCAGGATTCTAAGTAGTTGGCCCCTAAATATTAATTAAATCGGTGAAGCCAAGCAAGGGCCTAAAGTACAGCCGAGCGTAGCAACAGCTTAGAGAGACGTAGCCAAAAGGCAAACGGGCGCTAGTCAGGAATTCAGACTCTCTCTCTCGACGTCGGTGAAACATCGACTTAAATAGTACTCTTACTCATTTGCATTCACTGCGTTTCTGAAATTATATTCTGGTAGGAAATTGTAAGCTGAAACTAGAAAGATAGGATAGGTGCATAACTTAAAATAACTGTTAATAAAATTTGGATAAACCTGTATTATTGAGAAATATATTTTTAAATAGCTCATCTTTTTCCACGCTGGTAAGCTACGTAGTGATAAAACTTGGAAGTTAAAAATTATACAGAGTTTTTGAAAGGTTTATTTATTATTTTCAAATCGCATAACTTGTTATACTGCTAAAAGTTGCAGTAATTCCAATAAATTAATGATCACGTTGGCAATATTTAGTAATACTGTGACATATTGTTACGTGCGTACGGGTTCGTTAAGGATTGAATGCACAAGTCGTTAAAAAGTTAACAAAAATTTATTCTTTCCACAAGAAATAAATCAAAATGCTGAAATATTTTTCATCGATATTCGCACAATATCACAATATCTCAAACGTTTAGCAAAAACTCAATTCAGAACAGATAATCTAATTCTATCTCACAGCGGAATCGCTACAGCATTAAGTAAATAAACAGCAGTTCGCTTTAAACAGCTACAGCTACAACAGCAACAGAAACAACTGAGATGAGTCTAGTCTAGTCTGGAAATCTATCGCCGGGATACCACATAAGATGCGGTGTATCCGGCTCACTGAAGTTTGCAACAAAGTGCTCCTAATGTATTTTTCCTGACAAGTAAGCAAGATAACTGAAGCAAGAGAGAAGAAAGATGAGAGTAGAGAAAAGAACAGGGGTGCCAGACACCGCAGTGCAAGGAACCAAGACCAACGATGGAGAGGATATCCTGACAAGTCATAATTCATGAGCAAGTGCTATGAGTACATAGCAAAATACAATAAATTAAAATATAAGGAATACATAAACAATAATAATGAATAACAAATAAGAGTACATGAAACACAGCAAATTCAATAAATTTAAGAACATACAGTAATAGATGAAGTTAATATTTACATATATACACTGCAGCAATAACTGCAAAGTTCAATTATTATGTCGGGAAGTTTAGGTCTCTAGTCAAATGTGCCGCAAGAGGTCTTAGGTTGTAGTCTTCTTCAAGGGCTACGTAGTCAAAAACTGAGAATTTATTTAAGTGTTCACATCTTAGTGCCTTTTTAAAGAAATTTCTATTTAGTCTGTGTAAATATTCATTCAGGTATTCAATCCTGAGATCCTTATGCAAAGTTTCATTCTTGACATAGAAATGAGCGTTCGTAATAAGTCGCAAGGCCTTGTTTTGCAGTATTTGTAATTTTTCTATATCCTTCCTAATATAGGTGGCCCAAGCTGGAGAGGCATAAGTCAGGATTGGTCTAATGATTGCGATATAAATGTGCCTTTTCTTGGCAAGTTCTAAATTTGATTTAGAGCCGATTAGTGGTACCAGACTAGTTAAGGCAGCGATTGCTTTCCCTTTCACACTGTTAACATGTTGTTTCCATGTGAGTTTCTCATTTATGATAACTCCTAAGTAGGTTGCATGCTTCACGACGGGTACCACTGTACCAAAAAGAATCAATCTCTCCGTGATTGGCTTCCTAGTTCGTGTTCGTCTAACGATGAGAAGCTTGGACTTTGCCGCGTTAATGGATATTCTCCATTTTTCACACCATTTTTCTATTGCAGGCATGAGTAGCTGTAATTTTTTCACTGCATAGTCAGGACTTATAGATCTAGTTGCTATAGCGGTGTCATCCGCATAACATCCGAGGTAATGGTTCGTAGTAATTCCGTCTTTTGGGAAATCAGCCACATATATGATATAGAGAAGCGGGCCTAAGATAGAACCCTGGGGGACCCCAGCGCCCAGCCTTTGATGTCCTGAAGTGTCGCTGCCTACGGAAACATAGAAGGTTCTTTCTCTGATAAATGAGTAGATGAGATGCACCAACTCTCTACTGAAGTTGAAATTTATTAGTTTATAAATAAGCCCCTCATGCCAGACGCGGTCGAATGCTTTCGCCACGTCCAGCATGAGTAAGGCGACAATCTGTTTGATGTGCAGCGCCTCACCTAGATATTCTGTGAGACGGACTAACTGCTTAGTTGTAGACAGTCCTGCTCTAAAACCGAATTGTTCCGATGGCAAGATATCCAAATATGGTTGCATTCTTTTTAATATTATCCGTTCGAGAATTTTTCCAAGGCCTGGAAGTAAGCTAATCGGCCTAAAACCTTCTGCCCGCGTACAGTCCTTTCCCGGTTTCGGGAGCAGAATCACCTTTGCTTTTTTCCAAATATATGGGAAATATGACAAGTCCAGACATCTATTTAAAATTTTTACATATCTGAGAAGTATACAGTCCGGTAGATATTTGATTGTGAGATTTGTGATCTCATCAAAGCCAGGTGCCTTGCGCATGCGCAGACGTTTTACGATATCCTTAATTTCCTGTAAATTAGTATGCTCTATCCTGTTAGGAGCAGGTTGTTCTATCATCCAGTTTTGTAGATAGTGTCGGACTTCATATACAAAATTTATGTCGCAAGGATCTTCGTGGGGTGTAAATTGATGAGATAAATGTTCCGCTAAGACTTCTGCCTTATCCTTGTCCGTAAGTGCTATGACTTGATTCGAATAAATTGGTTTGTTTACCGTCCGTTTTGACTTAAGTCTTCTTGCAAAGGACCAGAAGCCGTCTCTAGTATTATTAAAGGAAAGTATTTTATCCTCCCATAATTCTTGTTTGTAATTTATAATGTCTGTTTTAATTTCCCTATTGAGTTTATTTAAATTGATTTTCAGCCTGGGATCCCAGGTTCGATTCCACCGTTTTCTCATCCGGTTTCTTTCTTTGATCTTTTCCCTTATGAATTTTGGGAGTAAGCCTGCATATTGCTGCGCTGGAACTTGTTTAGTTGCATTTTTATATGCATCTTTAATATCATTAGTTAACTTATGGACTTCCATTTCGATGGCATTCGTGTCATGTAAGTTTATTTCTGATGGTTCAGATTCCGATAGAAGATAATCAAAAATTTCCCAGTCCGTCTGTTTCTTCATTTTATTATTTAATATTTGTGACGTGCCCAAAGTAATTACTACAGGTACATGGTCTGATGTCAGATCTTGCAGAACTTCTAAACACATTGGGATGTCTGTGGTTGATAGGACTATATCTAAAATGTCACCCCTGCCTGGGTTACTAGGGAGAAATGTATAGTCCGTCGGAGCATAAAATATACAGGATGATTTAATATGTATTTTAAAAGAGCTGCTCCATTTCTATTAAACTGAGATGAGGTGTTTCAATTCGGCTTTTATAAGCTTTTTAATTATCATTAGAACAATCTCGATTTTTGTAGACTTTTCTGGATGGCAACAGTAATTACGAGATATTTATTAAACATTAAATGCACGCGCTTTTATTATTATTATTATTTTTTTTTTGGACGTAGCTTTCTCTTCAAAAATCGTCTGCGTTGTACGGCAAATATAAAGCAATTTTAATTGCAATTCTAAATAAATAGCCAAATAAATGTGAAATTCGTAACAATATTAACCCAAGGTCATGTAATGTAACGCAAAAAATGCAAAGAAATTGAATTTCTAACGGCTGTCTGACTAATTCTGGCACCTAAAAGCTTCATAAGCAAAATATCTTAAAAGTTAAATCATGAAAAGAATTTCACAGATTAAATGCATAATACAAGAATTCCATAAGCTTCGTTTTAGTCTCTTTGCCAGAATAATTAGAACCCATTGTTTACGTTCTTAGGTGACTGGTCTTAGTTACTGTTTGTAACCATAGAGATATCGTGACAGCGAATGGGTTTCAGATCCGCTGGAGTTCTCCGAAATGTGGTAATCTTCTTTAGAAAAACAACTGCAAAATTTTGTTGTCTGAAAGGAGAAATAACGGTGCGTGTGGATTCTCCCGAAGACTGTCATTCACTATGCTGACTGTTTTCGAAAACATTCGGTATCTGACAGTGATAAAATTGCTATTGTTGTTTCCAAAAAACAATTGTCGTCACAAAATTGTATATCGAACAGCGTCAAAGAAGATATATTGTAGACTAAACCGTCAGCTTTTCTTCAGTCAATTTCTTCTAATTTATTTATAAAGCGGCGACTGCTCGCAATAAGTTTGTTGTTACTACAGTGGCTCCCAAAAGTGTTCGTACACTTGTGATTTTCATTAAAATAGGGCTCTATGCATTAATTAAAAGTAACCTCTCTGAATGAGATTTTAATAATAAGATCTATAATCTATTCGTAACAAAATTAAATGAAATATTTTTAAAATATAAAGAAACTTTATTTTTAAGAATTAATAATCAAAAAATGACAAACATTTTATCTCACAAAAGTCTTCGTACAATTCAAAAAAATCTTGGCATCTTAGTAAATATTTTCATTTTTAGTTAAATTAATATTTAGTAGGATATCCTTTAGCCTCCACAACCGTTTTTAAACGTCTGGGAATAGATTTTACTAGTTTTTTTTTGGAATTTCTGTATCGATGTTCATCCATTCTTCCATCGTGACTGTTTTGAGTTCGCGTTTCGTTTTGATGTCGTGTTTTAGAACTCTAACCTCTAGTTCTTTCCAGATGTGTTCTATGGGGTTTAAATCTGGGGACTGAGGGGGTGTTTTCAAAACCTGTGGACAATTAATTATAGAGACACCACAGACAAACATTGAAAGCCGTATGCTTAGGATCGTTATCATGATTAAAAATAAAGTTCTTTCCAGTACCCAAATTTTGGGTTGATAATTTTAAATTGTCTCTTAAAATAATTAAATAAAGAGAATGATTCATTATGCCATCCATAAATACTAAATGAAATAGTCCTGATGCTACCATGTACCCCCACACAAGGACACCTCCACCGCCATGCTTAACTGTTCCAACTAAGTTCTTAGAATGAAGTTCCTCATTTTATCTTCTCCATACAGTTATTCCGCCATCGGAACCAAAAATGTTAAATTTGCTTTCGCCGGTAAATAGGACATTATTCCAGTACGTTTCAGGTGTATTTATCTCTGATTTTGCGAATGAAAGCCTAAGCGTTCTGTTTTTCTCACTAACAAAAACATTTAGCACTCAAACGTGGGTTTTTCACAAATTTTCTAATAATAAATCTCTCATCACGTTTAGTTAACTTTCTCGGTCGACCTTTTCTTACTTTGTTTTCAATCCTATTTTCTTCTTTAAAGCATTTTATCACATACTGCTTTGAAGAATGGGATGAATTAACTAATTTAGCGATATTTCGAATTGATTTACAACTATTACGGTGAAAAATTATCCACTTACGAATGCTGTTTGTAATTTCTTTACGACTGCGATCCATTTTTCAATAATAAATAGACTATTATGAAGTAAACAATAAAAAATTAAAGGAAACGATTTTTTAAATGTCACCGCAATGCAAAAATTTTAAAAATTAATAATTCTAATTTTGATTTTATCCAAAAATATTTCAGTGTACGAAGACGTTTGTGAAATAAAATGTTTGTCATTTTTTGATTATTAATTTCTTAAAAATAGAGTTTCGCTCTATTTAAAAAATGTTTTAATGTAATTTTGTTACAAAGAGATTATAGATCTTATTATTAAAATCTCATTCAGAAATTTACTTTTAATTAATGAATAGAGCCCTATTTCAATGAAAGTCATAAGTTTACGAACACTTTTGGGAGCCACTGTATCTATTATTTATATTTCACATTCACGGTAAAATGCATTTAGAGAAATGTTGCGTTTTAAGAAAACAATGCAATTTCTCAGTCATTTATTAAAAGCTATTTGATCATATTGATTATTCCGTTGCACATGAGTATAAAAGCTACGAATTCAGTTGTAGCAACATGGGCTTTTAAACTCTTTCTTTCAGGTTTGGATTTGCATTAAAGACAACAGCAAAGCCCTATTAGGGCAGAATATGCTTGTTCTTGGTAAAAGCGAAGCGGTGAAATGTGCTGGCAGAAGACGTATTTTGAATGAGCAAACATAACAAAAGAATAAAAAACGACAAGCTTCATACAACTAAACGAAAACAAGTTCGTTCAAATAATTTAAGCAGAATCATGTGATGTCGAATAGATGAAAATCAATCAGTTACGAAACTTTTAGTTTCATTTTGAGTGTCAGAAAATGCAGACGATGGAAAAGCAAATAAAATAACAAATTTCAATTCTATTTGGATAATAGAACAGCAAAATCAAATACAAATCAAAATATGGTAAAGCAAATGCAAATTAACCGTTAAAGTACAGACGTACATTTTCTGTTACGTAAATACAGAGGAGGGGGTCTCTCAGACCGCGTTCTATTTTATGCATTTTAAAAATATATAACTTTAAAATAGTGAACTCTTGTTATTATATAAGCATTAATATACTTTGCTTGTTATAGAACTAATTATTTCTTTTTAGAACTGTAAAATTTATACATTAAAAATTCATTTTTAAATCACATATGAAAAAGTACGGAACGCTTCATCCAATAAATAAAATAAACTCTACTTACTCGCAAATGCGTAATTTAATAAATTTTCCATCTACAGAATCTGGATTACATAATGCAAAAAAAGGATGATATATAAAGAATATTAAAAAACTGCAGCACATTGCTTTAAGTACTTTCAACACAATTTTTGCCAATTCTCTTGGCACATTCATTACGTTTTGGATTCTTGCAGATGAAATATAGACAGACAGTTTTTCTTTTCAGTCTAAGGGGATAAAAAGAGCATGTTTTACTCTTTTTAAGGGTATCGGTTACTTCCGGCTCAGAATAAATTCCGCTGGAAACTCCTAGCACTCTCTGAATGCACATTTTTTATTTCTCGGTTCACGGTTGGCTTTTGAAGCCTTCATTCCATATGTGGTTTCACTGATTCTGATGATGATCGAAAATTCAGTTTTTTCGAATCTGGCACTATCTCTTATCAGGCCAGCTACTGAAATGACTCAAGTAGTCATAAAGCCATCCCCCCTTCATGCGAGAAAAAAGTAACGTAAACGGAAAGGTGAGGTCTATTTGGTCGCGGCCTAATTTAAAAAATTATTTAAAAAAAAACTAATGGATAGAGTTTAATAAAAGTTTAGAAATAATTATATTTTATTTCAACTTGAAAGTACTGAAGAGGAGAAGAATATCTATATAACTTATAAGCAGTTTCGCAGTTCGAAAATATTGGCGCGGTCTTACAGACCTCACCTCTGTGTTTAAGGGTTAAAATGATTAGAATAACTGAAAGGCATTTGAGCTAACAAATTAAGTTCGTCTTTTTTACGAAAGTATGCGATTACAAATGGGCATGGATTTAGGTCCGAGCCTGTTGGCATTTTTGCCAGCCTACTCATACCATTTTCTCAACACTATAATGAATAAGAGCACAAACTTGCAAAACATACGCCAAATGATGCATAAGAAATAATAATTTAATTCCAGGAATGCATCGGTCAAAATATAGGTATGGAACTGAATAGTAACGTGTAATATAGCCTTTTAAAGTACTTCTATTTTGCAGCTATATACCAGTTTATACAGCATGCCCAGTTTCCAGAGGCAAGCCCGGAACTTATATGCTGGAATTCATTTAAGAAATTTCATTAGTTTTCTTCCAATGCTTCTCGAATTTTGTTTTGGAACTCATTTTCTAGAATTCATTTGAGAATATGTCTCTTCCTTTGTTTCATATGAATTAAGTCTGAAAATCTTCGTCCGTTTTGATTAAATAATTAAAGCGTAAATTTTAATTTCCGAGAAGGGGGAACTCACAAATTACGAAATTGGGGATGAAAGTGCAAAAATTAGGCCGAATGGCTTAAATAGGTACAGAGAATGGTGAACGTAGCGGAAGATTAGCAGAAATCTTTCCATAAAATTAACCTAAAATTTTCTTCATAAATTTATAGTTCTTCAGCTCTTAATTAATCCTTTTTGGTCTGTGTCGCATCTCGCGCTCTGTTAATACGCTGCTGTTCCAAATGGTCGGAAACTTGCAACTTGATGCATTCGTTGGGAATATCCAATACCTATCGGTCATTTAGCCGATATTCCCGCATTGCCCAGTGTGCACTGCAAGACGGTGGTCGAAATACACAGGCAAAAATGTTTTGTCATAAGTTTGATGCAGTGTGTCTCATTTAGTCAACAGATAGGGCAACTTACGGGCGTCTGAGCGAACTGCCAATATGCACCAGCTGAAGATTTTTCTAATTAAAAAGCTCGCTCACACTGCCAATTTGTATTCAAAACCATACAAGGGTCTGCCACCTTTCTTCATCTTTGACCAAACCTCTAGTTTTTCGACTCGTCAATATTTTATGCGCTCCCATTCCAGACAGGCATTATATACAGTGAAAATCGTTTAACACGAAACTGAGAGATTGAAAGATTTTTTCGTGTTAAAAGAACTTCGTGTTAAAGGATATTGCAATATATATACACTCGTAGACAAAAAAAAAGATGCACCGAGAAGGTATAATGCAAATTGGAGACAAATTGATGGGCATACAGATTTCGACGGAAAATGCAAAATTTTATATTTTGGCTGCCAATTACCGAATGGTTGTCGCTACAGCGCATCTGATCTGCGCAACTGGCAGGATATTTAAGAAGAGAAATTACGACTTTAGGTCACAAATTCTTCACAAATTTCATTCCGTGTACTCTGGTAGACAATAACTATGCCTCGCATACAGGCGCGCAAACGATATGCGCAGATGTCAGAATTTGAGAGAGGTCGTGTAATTGGGCTCAAAGATGCCGGTTGGTCTTATTGGCGAATTGCTCGATATTTGAGCTAAAGCGATACCACTATTAGACGATGTTGGCAGGAATGGGTGAACCATGGCCGTACACAGCGTCAAGAAGGAAGCGGTAGGCCTATAGAAACGACAGAACGTGAAGACCGAATAATCGTCATAGCGGCATTCACAGTCCCAGATGTATCATTATCATCCATTATACGTGCAACTAGTGGTTCAGTGATTGCATGACCATTCATAGACGGCTCACAGAAAGGGGGCTGACGTCACGGCGCCCCTTGCGCCGACTACCATTGACGTCTGTACAACGTCAAGCCCGTTTGCAGTGATGTCGGGCTCATGCGCACTGAAATCTCACTGACTGGAGTAGAATAGTCTTCAGTGATGAGTCCCGCTTTGAACTGAGCCCCGATGACCAGCGAAGGCGAGTCTGGAGACGACCCGGACAACGGTGTGATACCAACCTGACTGTCTTCCGGCAGACAAGCCGACAACCAGAAATGATGGTCTTGGGTGCCATTTCATTTCATAGCAAGGTCGCCGGATCTCTCTCCTTTTGAGCACTTTTGGAGCATTATAGGCAGGGCCCTCCAATCAGCTCGGGATGTTGACGATCTAAAGCGCCACTTGGACAGAATTTGCAGGATATCCCTCACGAGGACATCCGCAAACTCTATCAATCGATGCCAAGCCAAATAACTGCTTGCGTAATGGCCAGAGGTAGACAAACACGTTACTGACTTTTTCACTGTGTGAAGCTCCATCACTTCAATAAATCATCCAGTTTTTCTCAAACTGTAATGATTTGTTTTTCTGTACACGTACATCACTTCTACCGATTTTCGTCTCATTCGGATAACTCCTTCTTGGTGCGTCGTTTATTTTGTCTAAGAGTATATATATATATTCAACAAAATTAATTTATTAGAGTACATTTTATTTACATAGATAGATATATAAATTTTATTTTTTAAAATAAAAAATTATAAAACTGATTTAAAATGGATTCTGAAGAGATTGTTTCGTGGCGTCCGTGCATAAGCACGTATGTATGTATACGTATTTCGCATAACTCAAAAACGATTAGCCTGAGAACGCTGAAATTTTGCATAGAAGACTGCTATAACATCTAGACGTGCACCTCTAATTTTGGTTGCAATCGGTCGCACCAAAAGTATATCATTGTATCTATATATGTATCCACTTTCTTACCCGGCTCAGTGAGGTCATTTTCTTTATTCTTATACGTTTGTAAATTGTGCGTTTTTTTCTTTAAAAACGATTGAATAATGTTGTTTTTATCTTTCGGTTAAGATTTTATACCTTTAGTTAACCTTCATGCAATAATTGTGGAATTATCAACAATTTAAAAGTTTTTTAAAGTGCGGCTAAGCCTAATTTTTGGTTATGATAGCGCCCCTATTTGTTTACATTTGAAGCTTAGCAGAAGAGTGGATTTGTTGTCAATCTAGAGAAACTAAGATTCCTAACAACAAAGTGACGTCTTCTTTTACTATTGCGAATTAAATTATGCTCGATTCATTGTGGAAATATCATTTAAGTTATTAGCTTCTTTTTGCATACAAATTGTAATTTTAATTGCAAAAATTGTTTATTTAATTGTTTTAACTGTACTTGTCGTTTTATGTTTTTATGTTTTTCTTTATCTTTTAATTTTTTACTTAAATATTAAAAATTTTTGTGCATTTTTGCCTTACCGCGAGGTGACAAATGAATTAATTAGTAGCGCATGCTCATTGGGTAAGCGGCTCTAAATCGTCTGTGTTAAGCGCCTAAGTGTGGCTATAGTAAATAAGAGTAGCGAACTTTAAAGAGTGAATTTATTCTGCTGTGGTTTATGCGGTATCGACGAAGTAGATTTAATTCAGAATTCGTTAACTATTCATTAAACATGTTTAAATGAAAGGCAGGAAAATTGCCTGAAATTCAATATTCCGTACAAGGAAATCATGTGGTGTACACATCAGATTTTTTTATTGCGATGAATGATTCAAATAAAAATATATTTGTATCATGAGATGTGCAATTAGAAATTTTGATTAGTTTTATGAAATTACATTAGCTGCCGTCATTATAATCTTTACATAGTTTTTCTTTTCATAATAGAAAGGGAAATTAATTGATTAAAGTTCTCCTCATTTTTTACTTAATAATGATATCCTGTGTGAGACTATATTCTGTGCCCCGCATCTAGATATTCTATGCCTTCGACATTTTTATTATTGAATTTATACATTTCACTCCATATTTGTTTCTTATATGTTTCTCATACTTCATGGAAAATTGTATGTACAGTTGACAGCCCAACGGTTTCCCTGTAAAGATGAAAAGCTCTCCGTAAGGTAATGGACCATAAGTATGTGAATGCGAAAGGAAAAACCTCCAGGGGAACAGAAAACGACCTGGATATGACAATAAAGTACCTTATGGAGGGGAAGTCGTAAAATATGAGTTTTATGATTTGCTTTACGTTCTCTGGCTAAGCTCAATGGCAGACCTTTAAAACATCCAACGGATAAACGTCAGAAAATATGTTCGATCAATATCTGGAACTGCTTGTAGCCGTATGTACATCGTCTCTTTGATAGCCTCATCTCAATAGAACTTGCCTTTCTTTCTTTTATAAAAGTAATACAGAAATTTTGCATTCGAAACTGGCACATAAGTTAACGACGCAAAGATTTAACCAACCATTACTGCATAAGACATTAGATAACATATGTGTACAGCATATGTTTGTGAAACTCCGATACATAAATATTCCGAGAAATATATTCACCTTACGTATTTTATTAAGAATTGCTTCCAAAAATGGCGGCTTCGACTACAGTCAATCCATACAATTCGATGAAATTTCTTTGTTGCCGCCCAATGTTAATATGTTACTACAAGGGCGAAGCTCCCAGCTCCCCCCGGCCGATGACTCAGCCATAGAGTCTTTAGAGGCCCGCCCAACAAAACAAAAATGACATGAAAAAAATAATAAACAGTTAAACATGTAATAAAACGACACACGAAGAAAAGAAAACAGAAACACATCATTCACACATTTACTCCAGCCAAATATCTCTGTGCGTTGATAATATTCATTCTTTCCCTTGAATAATGACAAGGGATGATTTCGAGCGGCTAACGGTGCAAACGATAAAATATTTTGTGACCAGAAACATGCCTGTTGAGAAAGCGTCCTTGGTAAAGCTTTTGATTTTCGTTTCCATTACGTTGGTAAGATAGTGGACGAAAACCATGTATGCTTTCTCCTCATTCATATATTGATCCATTAAAAATTGGTAATGGCGATGAATGTAAAAAATCTGATGTATACACCGCATGATTTCCTTGTATGGAATATTAAATTATACGCAATTTTCCTGCATTTCATTTAAACTTATTGAATTAACAGTTAACAAATTTTGACTTAAATCTACTTCCTCGATAGCGCATACACCACAATGGAATAAATGCACTCTTTATAGTTCACTCTATTTATTCACCATAGCCACACTTCGGCGCTAGGTTCACTAAACAGCGTCACATCTCATTCATTTTATAACTCAGAGTGAGCAGACATTATAGCATCTGAAGAATTACCACAAGTTCTATTCAAATACTATAATAAATCTAAAACGATGTATAAAAGAAATTAAAGAAACAAAAAAGAAATAGTTTTTCGTACACGATTCAGCGCCGCTTACCAAATGCGCATGGGCTACTGATTAATTCAGTTCTCCCTTCGCGGTAAAGCAAGAAATACATAAAAATTCAAAACATTTTCATTAAAAATTGAAAGCTATTGAAAAACATAAAACACAAAGTACAGTTTAAACAATTAAAAAAATTTATAATTGAAATTACAATTTGTACGCAAAAACCAGTTAATAACTTAAATGATAATTCCAGAAGGAACCAAGTATAATTTAATTCGCAATAATAAAAGAGGACGTTACTTTGTTGTTGCGAAGCTTAGTTTCTCTAGATTGGCAACAAATCCACTTTCTGCTAAGCTTCAAATGCAAACAAATATGGATGCTATCATAACCAAAAATTAGGTTTAGGCGCACTTAAAAAAATTTTGAATTGTTGATAATTCCACAATTATTGCATGCAGGTTAACTAAGGGCATAAAAATCTTAACCGAAAGCTAAGAATAACGTAATTCAATAATTTTTAAAGCAAAAAATGCACAATTTACAAACAATTTACAAAAAGAATCTCAGCTCACTGAGCCAACAAAGTGGATATATATATACATATATTTACATACTTTTGGTGCGGCCAACTGCAACCAAAATGCGAGGTGCCCGTCTACATGTTATAGCAGCCCTATGTACAAAATTCCAACGTTCTGAGGCTCCTCGTTTTTGAGTTATGCGAGATACATACATATATACGTATGCACAGACGCCACGAAGAAAATCTCTTCAGAATCCATTTTAAATCGGTTTTATAATTATTTTTGGGGAAATGAGTCTTTTAGTCTGCCTTTACATACGGATGTCACTCAAACCATCGTTAAACTGATTCGATACTTCTCAAAATACATATTTTTGTTAAAATATGGTACCCGAAATTTTTCGCGATTACAATACTTCCTTTTCACTTCGTACAAGGACTTAAAAATACACTTCATATGTTTGCTTGTCTTGGCGCTGCTGAAACTCACGGATTGTGAAAGGACAACTGCTCTCCAGAGCATAATCACTTAAGACTGCGCATTCCATGATGAAAATGCTGGTTTTGATGTGCCCTATCTCATCTTGAAATTTGCTCCATTACTTTGTTCTAATTCAGTACTTAATGAAAAATAGTGGGCCCACCAGCGGCCTAGCGGTAAATTCGCCGAATACTGGTAGTTCGGTGTGACTTTCGGATCCCGAAAACGGGCTGGCTGCATGGGCGTTTTAGTGGTTTTCCACATGTGTAACATGTACACAAGACAGTTTCCCTTAGAAAGTCAGGCCCACCAGCGGCCGAGTGGTAAAGACGCTGAACACTGGTAGTTCGGTCCGAGGTTCGAATCCCGCGAACGGGCTGGCTGTATGGGCGTTTTCGTGGTTTTCCCCATATGTAACGTGTATACGAGCCAGTTTCCCTTAGAAAGTCCTCCACGAAGGCATCCCTCCCTTTAGGCAGATAGCCCTCGTGTGCTTTGCCATAATTGAATAACCCAACCCAACCCAACCCTTAGAAAGTCCTCCACAAGGGCATCGCTCCTTTTAGGCACATAGCCCTAGAGGCGTTTTTGTAATCGCATAAACCAAAATCAAACCAATGGATGCTAGTTTTAAGGAATCCTAATTTTGGTGACATTAATTATGTTTTTAAAAACATCGCTTTAGTGCAAACGTATAATAACTGGTATAGGCTATATTAAAAGAATAATCGTTTTATGTTGAACTTTCAGAAATTTACATGGAACGCCATTCTTAGAAATAAAATAATAAGTATTGCTTTAAACAAGGTTGTGTGAATACAAAACATTACAGAGAAATCTTTCTGAATTTATACAAGGCAAGGATAAATTTAGACCCAAAAGAAAAATATCAATAAAATTGAAACAATTGTATCCTTTTCCATTTTAAATAGCAATGACCGAGTAAAAATGCCATTATTTATTACGAAAGTTACAATTGCATTTTACTGATTTAAGAAGACAAATAGGAGACTCTCAGATCCATCGTAAGCGTTTTTTCGTAAAACTTGGGACGGATTAAGGCAAACTATATTTGTCGTCTGTAAGGCAGCTAGGCCTTGTTTGTATAATTCATACAAAGCTGCAGTTTTATCATCTTGCACACTTAATTCTTTCGCGACCAAATCGCCCTATACGGCCCTTCATTTAGACGACCGCAAACGCCCGAAAACGGCCGAGATTGCGATCTTGTTTTCTTCCCTCCCCCTACGGTAAACAGTAATAGGTGCAGTTTGCCCAAATGCATTGTATCAGTTTACTGCAGACAGCTTGTCCTAAGAAGTTTATTTGTGGTTTCTTGTCTTTAGGTTGTACGTGACATTTCGTTTTTGATTCTCTGATCTCAGTTTAAGACCTTCAAAATAGGTTTATAAAGAAAGGGGTCAAAGGCTAATGGAATCTTTCTTAGAGCTTAGAAAGAATGTCATTCGAAATTTTCACTTCTATTTCTGAGTTAATGGACGGGAAGGGAAGAAATTGCTGTGAAACTGGAAAAGTATTTTGGGCGGTTCGGTATTTTAAGGATACAAGTTAGCGAAGGGTTTGGATTTCTAAGGGTTTGGACTTCACAACAAAAGGAAGGTCACCGTCTATGTAAGATTTCGAAACCTACTCCATGAGGTCCACATTGGGCGTTGTTTTCTTCCCCCTATCGGTGGACGACATGAATGCTAGAAAGAAATATATAACTGTTATTTTTTTACAGAAAATAAATGTTAGTATTCCTTCACAGTTTTAATTTTAAAATCATGTCACCCATCTTTATTTCACATCGTCGTTGCTGCGTCCCCACTGTCAGTTCATACTAAATAATTAGATGGAGGTGTGTCCATTTACTCTTGTGAACAGTTCAAGACTTAACAAAACTGTGCAAAACCTTGGAAGCAAAATTTAGGTACAAGATCTATCAATTTTTCACGAATATTTCGAACATGTTGAAGAAATCGACGAAATCGAAGTGGATTTTCTGGAAGCTCATTTCCAAAATTCCTCCATAAAAAAAAGCCTTTTCAAGCACGACCAACGCCGGGTTCATCAGGTAATAAGAAGCTAAAATTCTAAAATCGAATTTTTCATCCTTTTCGGAATTTTAAGAGGAACAACTTGTAAGGTTTCTCCTTCAATCTCTGGACTCTCTTCGTGAGCATAAGCTGTGAAACCTTATGTGGAGGACAGTGAGCAGATCTAGGCTATGTCCTTAGTGTTGAAAAACTACAAAGTCAGGAATGAGGGTTTAAAAGTGACCCTTTAATTCAAATATTTACAACTCTTCAAATCGAGAGTAAGCCACTACTTGGGCTGAACTAAAATAATATTAAACTAAAGTGTGTTAACAAATTCAATACCTAACTTAATTCTAAATAGGACGGCGAGGGAAGCTTAACTCTTAGTGAAATGCAATTATGCGAATTTCACTAGCAAACACTGGTAATTGCAAATTGCCTATGAAGGCGAACTTTCAGTAGACAGAGGAAATCTTTGCGCGCACAGCCTTACGGCGATAAATCCAAGGCTCTGTCTTTCCCCTCGTTAACTCCTGCCTTTTAACTGCTAACAGATATATGCGATTTGCATAAATATCTCACTCGCGCTAAATTCGGGCAGCAACTGAAACTTTGAGAATTCGATAGGAAAGTTCAAACTAAAAATAATTTGGTTAATTAAAATAATGAATGCTACATAGTTGCTCCCAGAATTTAGTAGTCTGAAACTAAGTAGCCTAAAATCGGCTTTTAGTGAAGATGCTAAATTCTAAATCTAAATTTTCCTTCCTATTCGCCATCCTTTACAATTGTAAGTTTTAAATTTAGTTTAACTCTCTGTTTGTGTCTTAGATATTTTAACATAGAATATCTTTTTCCGTCTTCACATCAAAAAGATCCATCAGGAATTTGGCTGGATACTATCTGGTTCCTTCCAATCTGGAAGGAAATAAATTTTAATTTCATGTTATAAGTACATTTCACCTGAAAAGTACAACATTCCCTTCCTCTGATGCTTTCCGTAATGACTTTTATTCGCGCTTTAGGTATTCGCGTTTTTTAATTTCTATTAGCGCTTTTCGCCAAACGCATTCATTTTACACTCATTCATTTTTAAAACTTCCCCCTTGTTCTCTGGCCAAATGTGGTGTTTGTGAAAAACACGCAGTTTTACTTTGTCAAGTGTTCACAACTACCACCTGACTTCAATTCTATTGGGGTTAATTCTTCGACTTTCAAGACCTCAGACTTCCCCTAAAACAAATCTGAAATGCCCTGAGGTTCTAACATGAAATGAACTTTAAACTTTTGTGTGAAACCAGAGAACACTACGTACAACATTCAAACATTTCAATTGCATTTCATACATATAATTCATTCTTTCAATCTTCAATTCAAATTTTCTTTAAATGCTCATTGCGTTAAATAACACTTATATATTCACTTTCTAATTTAGCGCGCTTTACGCTTTTACATTACATTTTAATTTTAACTTGCGTATCCTTTACGCTTTTCCAAAATATTCGATATAAACAAAACCAGTGCTTAAGGCTTACAACAAATCATGCATTACATAGAAAACAGTTTTACATTAAATGCATTCATTATTTATACATAGAAAAATATAATACAACAGTTTTGCTATACAACTTACGTACTAGTTGCTTTTAATTAACACAATTCAATTTCCTATTTACAGAGAGTCTTTTGACTAAAATCGATGAATCCCATGTTCTGGATTACAAAGAACATTTCACGAAGTCTCACAGTTTTTCAACTGAACTCTCGAATTTCTTCCGCTGCATAATTAAGTTGTTCCTTCAAGCGTGTCCTTTACGCTTTCGGCAACCGGCTTTTGACTCGGGTAACTTCCCTTTTAAATCTGCAACTTGCACTTAAATCAGAAACATAACTGTGTGAATTTTAAAAGAAAATAAAGAATCTACTTATCTTTCTGCCAGTCTTTTAGGCGTTTTTTTGTCCATTCCTGAAAGGTTGGATATACTGTGGCTTGGGCTATTCTTTGCTTGTTACTCCTAGATTGAAACTCTGGGGCTGCCTTTCGTTTGGTCGATCTTCTTTCCTCCAGAAACACCTTGTTGGGACGAATGGTGGGTGGCGCTTTCCGTTTGTGCTGAAGTCTTTGCTCCCTCTCCAGACTGGCTCGTTCCTTCTCCTGCACTCGTAGGCTCCTTCGTTGTGGGTTGGCACCTTCGGCGGCTCGCTTCTCGCCGTTCTGTTCCCTCCGTAGTGGTGGAGCTTTCATAGTGTTTTCATTTGGACGTTCCTTCCTTAGACGCTTTGGTTGCTGAGACTGTTGCTTAGCGTTTGTCCTTTTTTCTTTTTGGGGTGGTCTTTTCTTCGGCTGCGGCTTCCTCTCTTCTGGTAACCTCCTTTTCAAACTGGGTTCTCTTGTTTTTGAGGGACCTGGTTGGGGCTCTTGAATCTTAGAAAAATTCTGTGAGGCTGGACCCTGCAACATGTCTTTCAAAATATTATTATTAGCTCTTCGATAATAATGTTTAATTTGATCGAAATTTGCCACAGTCTCTTCGCCCTTCTCATTCTTTAAATATGCACGGCATTCAACTATTCTTGTAATTTCAAAAGGACCATGCCATCTTGGGCAAAATTTTGCGACCTTATCTTTTGCTGCGCATGAAAGTGCGTGGGCTTGTTTCAACACCTCCTCCCCCACTTTATATTCTACGGTTCTTCTTTTTGAATCGTAGTAAATCTTTTGTTTCTTTTGCGCTTCCCGGGAGCACTTTTCTGCCTCCTTCAACATTTTTTCTATTTCACCCATTTGAAATTCCGGCGCTCTATCTTTCACATAAAATAATTTATCTAAGGGGGTCATTATCTTCCTGCCCAAAAACAATTCGGCGGGGGATTTCTTCGTTGTCTCGTGCTTAGCCGTTCTGAGGGCGAATGCAAATTCTTCGACGCAGTCATCCCAGTTAGAATGGTGCTTTTGCACATAATTTCTAATCAATTTTACAATATTCTTATTTACCCGTTCCGCTATATTTGATTGTGGGCGGTAGGGTACCATTTTCATATGCTTAATGCCCAACTTGTCACACATCATTTTAAATGTACTGCTTACAAACTGGGGACCATTATCGCTAATCACCCTCGCTGGACATCCATATCTTAAAATATATTTGTTCAAAAACGAATCTGCAACGACTTTTGCTGAAGCCCGCTTAAGTGGTATCAACTCAACCCATTTACTGAAATGATCCACAATGACTAATAAAAATCGTGCCTTATTTACATGACTCCTGGGGTAGGGGCCTAAGAGGTCAATACCAATTATTTCATTGGGGAACCTAGACTCAATACTAGTTAATAACCCGGCCGGGCGGAAATTTACGTCATTATTTATCTGACACGTGTGACAAGTCTGGCAGTAATTTTTAACTATCTTTTGTAATTGCGGAAAATATACCGCCTCGCGTACGCGTTGTATTGTTTTTCTAATTCCAAAATGGCCCGAGACAGGCGAATCGTGGAGCTCTTGCAAGATACTTAAAATTAATTTGGCCGGGATGACTGGTCTGTATTCACTATTTTGATTCGTAACTTTAGTATAAAATAAGAGACCATCAATGATTTCATAGTTCTGTGCTCTGCTTCGTATTGCATTAATGTCTATATGCTGGAAGTTATCTGGGTCTTTTAAATAATTATAAATATTTCCGAATTCGGGATCCCTAGCAATTTCTTCTATTACAGTCTCTCGAGAGTCAATGACCTTTGCCTGAAGCATCGCTATTTTTACTTTCTCGCCGTTCTCGTCTAACTTTATTCTAGATAATGCGTCGGCCACTACATTGTCTTTTCCCGGTGTGTGTTTGATAATGAGATTAAATTCTTGCAACTTTAGGGTCCACCGAATTAAGCGTGGCGAAAGATTCTTTCCTGAAAATAATCTGGTAACTGCCGCATGATCTGAATATACTGTTACGGGAGAACTCCCAAAATATACACAAAATTTTTGAACAGCTGCGAGCACTGCTAAAGTTTCACGCTCCGTTGCCGAATAATTTCTTTGCGTATCATTCAATGTACGACTAAAAAAGGCAATCGCTTTTCTATTTTGTGTTAACACGGCTCCGATTGCGTAATCTGATGCGTCTGCATAAATTTCTAGACCCTTGTCTTTCTCTGGGAACTTTAGAACCGGTGCATTAATTAAAGATTCTTTTAACTTCTCAAACGCGGCGTTTGCTTCTGAAGACCACGCAAAACGAACTCTTTTCCTTCTCAACTTTAACAATGGTTCAGCAATTTCTGCGAAATTTTTAATAAAAATTCTATAATATGAGCACATACCCAAGAAAGTCGCTAACTTTTTGGCTGTATTCGGAATTGGGTAATTTTTCACTGCTATAACTTTAGATTTATCTGTTTCGATCCCCCTTTGAGAAATTTTGTACCCTAAATATTTGAGTTCTTTTGCCGCGAATTTACATTTCTTAATGTTCACTTTAAGTCCTGCATCTTTCAAAAGAGTAAAGACTTCTCGAAGGTCTTTAATATGTTCTTCCAGCGATTCTGAAGTAACAATTATATCGTCAAGATAAATAAATGTACTTTTTCCTATTACCGGCCTTAAAATTTTGTCCATGCACCTCTGAAACGTGGCCGGGGCTCCCGACAATCCAAAAGGCATACGCAAAAAGCCATATGTACCGTATTTTGTTATGAATGCTGTTTTGTGAACATCTTCCGGCTTTATGCTTATCTGAAAATATCCGGATGTCAAATCTAGGGTGGTTATGTATTTTGTCGATTTAATACTTCTTAGAATTTCATCAATTACCGGAAGTGGGTAAGTTGGAAATTTTGTTATACTATTAAGCTTTCTGTAGTCAATAGCGAACCTGTACCTTAATGGATCAGTTAACGGCAAATCATTATTTTTCTTACATAAAACAACCGGACTCGCATATGCACTAGAAATAGGAGTTATTATTTTGTTTCTTAACATTTCATCAATATGGTATTTTATTATTTCCTCCTTAACTTTGTCGTACTTGTAAGGACGCTGACGTATAGGTTCATCCGTAGTTAATTTAATTTCGTGTGCTACGATCTGGGTGAATCCTGGAATATCATCAAATAAATCAGCGAAATTACTTACCAACTCCCGAAACTTGTCCTGTTCTTCGGGCGTTAGATGGCTTAAATCCACTTCAGGGGGAGGTGTTGATTTCTTTTTAACTGGGTCCATGGTTACTTGCAAGGTGGAGTTTTCAAAATCGATTTTCGCATCCACAGCTGCAAAGAAATCTGTTCCTAAAATAACCGATGCTTGGAGGTTCTTCACTACAAGAAACATAATTTTTTTTTGTTCTTCGCCGATTTTGATGTACAGCTCGATTTTTCCCATGCATTGACACGTTTTTCCTTGGGCTGCTACCACCTTCATTCCTTCCACGCTATGCAGACGATATCTACGAAAGTGCTTCTTAAAAAACTCTTCTGCCAAACAGCTTCCTTGAGCGCCGGTATCCAACAGAGCTGTAGCGGGTACGTTGTTAATTAGTAACTGCAGTCTCGGTAATTCAATGTTTCTCACCATGACCGTATTTAGCTGTACTTCAGAGGGATTTTTCTTCTCCTCGGAACATTGCACCCCCTTCCCCGCAATATTCCTTAGTAGTTTAAATGCTTTGCGGGTGTTTTCTTCTGTTGCTGGCTTCTGCCTGGGGAGAATGATTTTCTTCCGTAGTTGGAATTATTTTGTTGGCGCTGTACTTGGCGCGGTTGACCGCTCGCATTTTGACTGGTACCAGTAGTTCTCGGCCATCGTCTGTTTCTTCCTTCGGCATTCTGGTTCCCCTGCAGCCGCTGTTCATACGATTGTCTCCGTTGATTTTCGGCCGCTCGCCGGCTCTCGAATTGTACGGCGAGTTCAAACAGCTTGTCCAGCGTTACGGGATTTCTTAGCTCCATGAAATCTTGTATCGATGGTAACAATCTGGGCAGGATTATCTGGATAATCTCCGGGTCCGGCCTCGTGCCATACAATAATTTAAAGACTTGTATTTTTCTCAAAATAAATTCCGATAGTTCATCCACCCGCTGTTGATACTTGCTAAACAACTCAGCTTCGAGTTTCGCACGGTCTTTAACCACAGGAAACGCTCTCAAAATTGCTAGTTTAAAATTCTCGTACGTGTAAGTCGGCGTTCCTGGTTCTCCCAGCAGACATTTTCCGATGCACTTATACCAGGTCGCTGCTTGGCCCCTCAATGCTCCTGTCGCTAATATGACCTTCTGATGTTCCGGAACTGGATACAGCAAAAAATGCGCTTCTAACTTTTCCAGGAATGTGTTCACAGGTCCTCTGGCATCAAAAACTACTGCCGGCTTCATGGCTGCTCTGATGGTTTCCACTATGAATCCAAATCCATCAGGCATTGCAGCTGGATTTTGGGATGTAGTAGGCATATTCCAACTTCCTTCCATCCTTTTAGTTGTTCGGGCGCCATTGTAAGGTTTCTCCTTCAATCTCTTGACTCTTTTCGTGAGCATAAACTGTGAAACCTTATGTGGAGGACAGTGAGCAGATCTAGGCTATGTCCTTAGTGTTGAAAAACTACAAAGTCAGGAAGGAGGGTTTAAAAGTGACCCTTTAATTCAAATATTTACAACTCTTCAAATCGAGAGTAAGCCACTACTTGGGCTGAACTAAAATAATATTAAACTAAAGTGTGTTAACAAATTCAATACCTAACTTAATTCTAAATAGGACGGCGAGGGAAGCTTAACTCTTAGTGAAATGCAATTATGCGAATTTCACTAGCAAACACTGGTAATTGCAAATTGCCTATGAAGGCGAACTTTCAGTAGACAGAGGAAATCTTTGCGCGCACAGCCTTACGGCGATAAATCCAAGGCTCTGTTTTTCCCCTCGTTAACTCCTGCCTTTTAACTGCTAACAGATATATGCGATTTGCATAAATATCTCACTCGCGCTAAATTCGGGCAGCAACTGAAACTTTGAGAATTCGATAGGAAAGTTCAAACTAAAAATAATTTGGTTAATTAAAATAATGAATGCTACAAACTTATTTTTTCAAAAACTGAAGTTCGGTTCGGTCTGCACCACCTGCCTAACAAATTTGTTAATCTTAGGTTTGAAAAGAAAACTGTCAGGGCAAACAGAAAACAAGGCATAGCCTATTATTCTCCTGAGTAGAATAAAAAGGAAAGTGGAGGAAAATAAATGAATTTTTCTAGCAAACGAGCTCTTTTCTACGCATTTGTATACATTTCATTCTGCCCGGCAACAGGTGGTAGCTCATGGCGGTGAATGATATAGGTTGCCATGGTTACTAAGGTACAGACAGCAACAGCTGCAAATAGGGTGTGTACATACTCTGTCTTTCCGGCGCTTAATGTAATGTCCACGGAACTCTTATTATCGCTTGTTCGGAAAGCAAGATTATAAGTATAAAGGAAATGATCGGAATTGTAATAGATAAACGGAATGCAAACAGGTTAATACAGTTCATAACAATAAGCGTCCTTACATCATAGTATATTTTAAGTTCGGCTTAAATTTCGATAGGATGTCTCATTTTGTTACGTAAATTATGAAATTCAAGCTGATGTAATTTCTCAGATTTTGTTGCTAGAATATGTAGCAGTTCACCCGTTAAAGTCTAATAAAATGCATTCAAACGAAACCTAAAAATCTGATGTGTACACCGCATGACTTTCTTGCACGGAATATTAAATTACACGCATTTTTTGCTGCATTTCAATTAACCTTATTTTCTCGAATTTCATTACAGATACATTAATTAATTCATTTCTCACTTCGCGACAAGGGAAAAGTACATTAAACCTCAAAATATTTTCATCAAAAATTGAAAAATATAGAAAAATACAAAACATAAATAACGATACAGATCTTACTTCACTATATGGTTAAGTTTCAAACGTAAAAAAAAATGGCAGCTTTTTAAAAAAATTAGGCTTAGCCGCACTTAAACAAATTTTAAATTGCCGATAATTCTACAACTTTTGCATGCAGATTAACTAAAGGCATAAAAACTTTAACCGGAATACAAGAACAATAAAACTCAATCATTTTTAAAGGAAAAAATTCACAATTTATTAATATATAAGAATAAGAAAAAACTGAACTCACGGAGCCGAGTAATAGAATGTGTTATATATATATATATACTTTTGGTGAGGCCGATTGCAACCAAAACGCGAGGTGCACATCTACATGTTATAGCAGTCCTGTATTTGTGAGGTTGTCGTTCTTGAGTTATGCGAGATACATACAGACGCCACGAAAACAGTTCCTCAGAATCCATTTTAAATAAGTTTTATGATTTTTTTGGGGAAAAGAGTCCTTTATTCTGTCCTTACGTTTAGATATTACGCAAAAACATCGTTAAATTGCATTCGATAGCGGTCAAAATGGATATTTTCTTTGAAATATGATACCCGAAAATTTTCGCGATTACAATACTTCATTTACTTCCTACAAGGAAGTAAAAAACAAGGCCTTCCCTTAACTGGGCAGAGATTTCGTAAATAAGGATAATATAGTATATAAGTATGAATGTGGCTGTTAACGTATTTTTATTACTTCCGTTTGGGAAGGAATTTTCTGGTTAAACCTCTTCCGTTCGACATATTTGATTAAATATAATCAGACTAAGACGCAGGAGAAACAAGTCGACGTGGAAAATAAAACAGGCAAATCGACAACCTTGTATTCGGCGTAGATTTTGTAAAATCGCAATCGATTTCGAGAGCAAAACAATTCTGCAAAAGCTTCTGCAAAATTAAAGTTTCGCATAAAAGAACATAAATCTTACGTCCGATAAGGCGAAATTAACAAAGCTTCACTAGCTAATCATAGTTGGAAATTCAATCACAATTTTGATTTTAGTTCTGCTAAAATTATCCAGAATGCTGGTTCTATTAGGGAATTGGATTTTCTTGAAGCTTTTCACATTCACATAAATTTATCCTGTTTAGTCAATGACTTCAATTCCAATCCAGTCTTGCCTAATGCCTTCAAAATTCCACTAATTTAACTGTTCGTTACCCTTCGTTTTCGTTACTATTTCTGGCGACAGATGGCGCTATGGGCTCGTCCACTGGTCGCTTGTAGGATATAAATATGATCGACAATCGCTTTCTTCGATCGTGACCATCGATAACCATGGTAACTTCATCTGAAAGATCTGCCAAAATCATTTAAATAAGTGTTTTCAGTGCTTATAATTGCAAGATAACTGTGAAATATGTACATGTGACAATATATTTAATCAAAAATAACTTAGTATTCATAGTAGTTTATGTATAATTCGTAAAAATAAGATTATCGTCTTTCGACATGTGACCAGTGCTCGACCAATGGGATAACGACCTTGTTAAAGTTTGGGATTGGCTTTCACAAGTCGTGTGCCTCTTTCAACGTAGTCCCGGATTCTTTGACTGTCAGCTCACTATGAACTACGATGTCAACGATGTAGTTGCTATCAACTCATGATTAAGAACGATTTGATTTTGTATGCTAACTGCTAATTAAGTTTAAACGAACATCCTGCCTATTTTTGCTTAAATTTCTTTGCCTTAAAACTGCTGATTTATGCCATGACGGGAATAAAATTACCGTAGTATGCCATGCATTAACAGAATGATTTCCTGCTTCCTGGAACTCTAAAGATTATTGCCTGAGTTCAATTTCAAATGCCATTGATGTAACAATGCCAGTTTATTATTGCTAATCTGATTATGCTTATCCTTCTCGACTCCGGGTGTTGATGCCAGAGAGCATCATTTCTTAATTACTACAGCTATTGGCCTATGGCAATCAGTTTGATTTACTAATCAAGACTCATAGAAGCCGATATTAGTCGTAGATTGAAGATCACAAGATTTCTCGCTTTTGCTCCTGATGAAGGGGGACCCGTTTTGCCCTCGAAATCGATTGGGATTTTATAAAATCTACGCCGAATACAAGGTTTTCTATTTGCCTGTTTTATAATTAGACTATCATAAATTTGACCTTAATATGACCTTCTATGATGATGTTCTTGTGACTTATCACACTCGACTGACGGTAATAGCAGAATACGTCGATGAATTTTCTCGTGGCCTGAAGACGACAGTTTTAAAAGAGAATCATTCGTGAAACAGATCCGAGGGTCTACGACCCCTTTTGCTCTACCACCAAACCACTTGAGAAGAGATTCTGTTTCCCGTATAATTTTAAGTATTACATTAATTTAAAGACCTCACAGTTTTCTTTGTTTCTTGTTGTTTGTTCTTCACAGTTTTCAACAAAGGAATTATTTTTCATAAAGTATCTTGTACTAGGTTTTTCAAAATATAACTATATACACTGCGGAAAAAAAAGGGGGGAACTGTTCTATATCTCCCGTTCTACTGGGTCAATTGACAAAATTCAAATTGCGTTTTTCATGTCTCGAAGGCACGACTTAGGATATATAATACATTTATATATAGTATTGTTCTAATATAGGTATTTTAACGCAAAACCGGACTTTTTCTGAAATGACATGCCATTTTTCTTCTACATTTCGATTCTACAACTCAAATTGTGCTTAAATATTAAATTTTCTAAAATTTGGTGCGAAATTTACGGAGAAATTCACTCTGTATATCAGAGTTTCTGCAAATTTTGAAGTTACAAAACAACTAACCTTAAAAATATTCGACGTTAAGTATGTTAGGATCCACATGCTATTCGCAAATAAAAAAAACACCTTCACATTAATTTTCTTTTATGTTCAACCTCACTCATCTATGTTCTTTGATTCCTTTCAAACTGTTTGATCGAGCTTCTAGATTTCCGTGAGATAATCTGTTTTTCTTATCGAATCAGATAGAACGAACTACCGAATCTAGAGATCCGGTACCCTGAAGTTCATCATGGCAGAGCTCGATTGTAATTAAATATGTAGACTGCGCATAAAAAAAAAAGTGACAGTTCTACATCTCCCGTTCTACTGGGCCGATTGACGAAATTCAAATTGCGTTTTACACGTCTCGAAACCGCGACATGGGACATATATTAGATTTACATATATAGTATTGTTCTAATATAGGCATTTTCACACATAATCGGACTTATTCTGAAATGATATGCCAATTTTTCTTCCATATTTCTATTCCGCTACTCAAATTGTGTCTAAATATTAAATTTTGTAAAATTTGGAGCGAAATTTACGGAGGAATTCAAAAATTTATCTTAGCGCATTTTTTTCTGTTTGCGCCAAGAATAATTCGCTCGGCGAATTTCTTAATTTATGGCAACCTATTTTTCTTTCCCTTTTTTCTTTAAACGGGCGAAAAAATGTCATCGTTCATACTTAATAACTTTACAAAACTGCGTAAAACACAGTGGCGTTATTATGCATAATAACATATATGACAAATTTTAAAACGTGCTAATATGTAAGTTCATGTATAGCTTAGAAAATTTTGAATAAAAGAAATCTAATTTTTTGCAGCTGTGCGTAGAAATACATCTACTTTATGATGATGTTAAAAATTTTGCAGATTATAATACAAAACTATTTCCGAAACGTTTATAAAAATATATATAAATGCAAATTTCAAAAATAAATAAAAAAATTATTTGGATTAATCCTAAATTTCGAATTTTGGAAGAAGGAATCAAGAACATTTAGTAAAAGAAAAGAGATATCATTTCAGAAAAAGTCCGATTTTGTGTCAAAATACCTACATTAGAACAATGTTATATATAAATCTAATACACATCCTAAGTGGCGCGTTCCAGACATCAAAAATGCAAGTTGAATTTCGTCAATAGGTTTAACAGAACGGGAAATATGGAACTGTACCCTTTTTTTTTTTTGGCGCAGTGTTCGTTAATAACATTACCGATAGTCTATAAGCAATCTCACTTACATTAATGTAAATAATGTCTTATTAATAAATCTTCTTGTTGCGAAAGTGTACGAGTTCACTCACCAAGTTATAATGTTCTATCTAAATTTGCAGTCTTCGGCAACTAGATACTTATACACCGCGTAGAGAATTATCACCGAGTTCAAGTGGAAAAGACAAATACAAAAAAGGGTTAAACTACCCTTTTATTCAGCTTAATATTTATTAACTGGCTTACAGGCAGCCTCTACTTGGGCTTTAGTTAAAGGTATAAAATAAGAAACTAATCTTATGCTAATTAAAACCAGTCGAAGTTGTACAGAAGTAACTAGCAGAGTTGGATACTAACAGGCAGGTACCAATACGGCAGAACGTAGTAAGATTAGGCTTAAAGCAACGACGTGGCCAGAAGTTAGAATACGCCCTACTAAGAATTTCTAAGCTCTTCTACTGAAGTGACAGAGAATTCAACTTAAATACCTAGGACTATTATACCTCATTTACATAGAGCGCGATCTTAAAAACTCATTCTGGCAGGCATCTGTACGTTAGTACAGAATATAGAGCTCATTTTTCAAAAATGAATTTTAAAAGTGATTTAAAATGGATTCAGAAGATATTATCTCGTGGCGTCTGTACGTACGTATGTATCTCGCATAACTCAAAAACGAATAGTGTCAGAACGTCGACATTTTGTGTATAGGACTGCTATAACATGAAGTTGTGCACCTCCCTTTTTGATTGCAATCGGCCGCACCAAAAGTGTATATATATACCCACTTTGTTACTCGGCTCAATGAGCTCAGTTTTTTTTTTATTCTAATGTGTTGGTAAATTGTATATTTTCTGCTTTAAAAATAATTGAATTATGTTATTTTTATCTTCCGGTTAAGATTTTTATACCTTTAATTAATCCGCATGCAATAGTTGTAGAATTATCAACAATTTAAAAGTTGTTTAAGCGCGGCGAAGCCTATTTTTTAGCATAGCAGCGGCATTTATTTACATTTGAAACCTAGCAGATTAGTGAATTAAGTTTTTCTGCACTTTCAGTGTCGTTTTGCCGAAGGAAACAGTTTTATGCAGCCAAAAATCTGCTGTCTTGCGTGCTGGCAGAGGTGCTTGTTTTAGCTCAAAAACTGTAATTTAAATTGTAAAAACATTTTTTTAATTGTTTTAACTGTATATGATGTGTTATGTTTTTCTATATCTTTCAATTTTTAATGAAGATGTTTTGAGGTTTTATGTATTTCAGCTTTGCCACGAAGGTAGAACTGAATTAATTGAATGGGAAATATATCTCTAACGAAGTTCGAGGAAATAAGTTTAAGTGAAATGCAGGAGAAAATGTGTATATTTTAATATTTTTTGCAAGGAAGTCCTGTGGTGTACATATAAGTTTTTTTTTTCTTAGACTGGATATAGCGAACCATCAAATACAGAAAACTAAATTTTCGCTTCCTTGAAATTCATTCTAGCGCTGTTCGACCTTAATAATAATTCCAAACCATAAGCAAGGGAAATTCATCGTTAGAAATAACGTGTTAATTAAAACAAATCTTACAATTTAATTTAACCATAATTTTTTACAGATTTAAATCATAATTCACCTTAAAAATGATTACTTTCAGATGTGTATTCGTAGATTTTATTATTTCATTCGAATTTAGTACTTCATGACGAACGAAAGTAACCTTCTTTTCTTGAAAGCGCCCCAACGTAGATTTTGTACACCAAATCACTTCATTAGATGACGAGTGACAATCAAAATTCCAAGCACCACATAAACAGAACCAAGTGCGTCTGGGAAGTCTGACGCACTTAATGAGGAAGGAAAGAATTCGAAACGGCTTTTTGGCAACGGTAACGGACGTTTATGGTGCTTAGGAATTTTAACCTATTTTTCAAGTGCGATTAGAGCACGTTTGTTCTAAATTTTGTCGGAAGCGATTTCAATAATTTTTTAACGCAGGCGAAAGGGGAATTCTGCTAAAATATAGCCGTAAAAATGCTTATAAACCAGTAGAAGTGGTGCTACTTAAAATCGTTTTTAGTCTTTTCAACGTAGTTATTGATGTCTTTATGAATTAACCTTATTTGAGGAAAATAATTTTATGACTTTTTAGAGTTTAATGCGTTTAAGCAATCATCAAAGTGTCTAAATTTATCTCTGTGTCTAAAGTAACAACTGAAACTATGGAAGAGTGTTAAAGACTCTTTACGGAAGCTAAAATAAAGGCACGTTTGTGCTTACAACGCAATAAAACCAGTGTGGCGAGATAACTTAAAGTGACGACAGTAAGTCAAACGTAAAATTTAAGTTCAAATAAATTAATAGCCGAAGACTACATATTCAATCCAACGCGATATTAGCTCAGAACATAACCAGCGTGGGACTGAATTATTGGAAATTAAAATGCTGTTTTGTCCGCGAGAGGAACGGCATGATCTGCCTTATAAACTCGCAACCGTAACTTTAAATTCAAGCGAACTAATTGGCAACAGTCTTGCGCGTTGGATACAAAAATATTTATTTCGAAAAATGTTGCAAGACTGTTTGTGTGTTTGTTTGTTTGTTCGCATTATTGATTTCTGATTACTTATGATCATTTTTTTTGCCACATTTAATCGACTAAAATTGAATATAGGTGAAATATTGAAGAAACTTGAGCTTTTACGACCGTTTGATTAGAAAGACGAAAATCATTAAAAACTGCGTGCCATTGTTGCTGAATTAGAATAAATAGAGAGAATTAGTTTATTTTTATCGAAATTTTTTATGTGAGTTCTATATCATTTCAGACTGAAAAATGTATGACTACGAATCGTATTTTTTGCATCGTTAATTAGAGAAGGATTACAGCGGTATCGTTCTTTTTGTTGTTAGATACATTACTCTCAACCTAACTGACATCGGGTACTTCCGCTAGTAATATAATATAATGTACAATAAAGACTAACAAAGTGTATAACTTCGTAAATGATAGCTTGTTCGCATGCTTCTAAAATACTATAATATAAATAATATAGGATCTTTTACCAGTTACGTACACAGTTTTACACGAACATTATTATAATTTAATGGCAACTTACGTACATCCAAACGATCTGCGGATCCACACAAAGCTGTTTCTCAATGTCATAAAAATTTATTAAAGCTGCATTTGATTTTCAAATCGATTTTTCCTTTCTAAGCCGAAATGCTGAAAATTTAATCAAAAATAATCACCATTTCACAAAAAGAAACGAAAACCTGATAAATTTCTATGAAATCAGTTAAAAAAGAATTTATGCGTCATATTCCATTATGGAACTGGGTTTTCGAAAACGGCTGTTCCATTCTATATAAAGAATGCAAAGGGTGGGTGTTCAAACTCCAACCTCTGCTGACAGTTTGCAGAAGGACTTCCATTCAAAAGACATAATGAGCCGTTTAGAATGGAGAAGAGATTGAAAGAAGAATAATAAAAATAAAACAAAAAAAGATGAAATGAACGTGCTTTATCTTCAATGGCGTCAGAAATCTGCTTCCGACGAACATTTTGCTTTATGGAGAAAAGAGGAAGAAATCAGTCGGTAGAGAATAATCTCAGTTCTTATTCACCTGATTCCTCTCGACATTTGTGTAAAATGCAGAATTCTTTGCTTCTGGGAATGGGAAGAGAGAGGTGGTAATTTTCAGGTTTGCGTGACCCAAAATGTTAAGGGGGAGGATCACATTCTGTAATCATAACCGTAGCATTTAAAGGACTACCAGAAAAGAAAAATCACGTTGCTGGCGATGCATTATAAGACGATGCCAACTTTCTCATGGCTAGAGTTCCTTACGATTATTTTTTAGGATTATCAGAGATTTTGCGAAGATAACGTATTTCCTCGAATATAGAGCATAGTGGAGAATTTCAGATTTTCGCCCGGTTACTCTTCGGTTTCCATTTGTTAGATTAGGTTGTCTGAATATGGTACAGCGTATAAGAGCCATGTGGGAGTAGTGTCGTCGTGGAAGACTTTCGAAAGGAAACTGTCTCGTATTCACGTAAAAATTACGGAAAATCACGAAAACCAGCCATGCAGCCAAACCGTTCACCTGGGATGAAGTGGAAGTGTAAACGTTTTTACATAAAATACCGCATTCTCAAACTTATGAAATAATGTGCATTTCTTCCAAGCAGTTGATAGCAAAAGAACCAGAGCCTTTTAATTCAGAGGAAAAACGTTTAACTTTTATCTGCACTCATGTCCATAAATTAAGGATAGTAGAAAATCAGGCAAAGGAAGAGTTAGAAGCAAAATAAATTTGACTTATTTGTAAAGCTTATTTATTAAACAAAAGGTAAAGAGCAAAAAAGATGCTATATGTCTGATATTATTAAAAGAATTAGCAATTTTTTCTAAGCGGAGCAAATTACAAAAAAAAAAAAAAAACTATTTACAAAAAAAAACAACATTACATGGTTGGTATGATTGTTAATACATTGTATGTCTCCCAGACGATGCAATACAGTCCGTACAACGCCTAGGCATACTGAGTATCAAATTATCGATCTGATCTTGGGGGATATTACACCACTCAAAAAGCAGTGCTCTCCGACGTTTCGGTAGACATGTAGGAGGAGGTTGACGGGCTGCAACTCGTCGGCTAAACATGTCCCATGCGTGCTCTACTGGATTCAAGTCCGGTGAGAATGCTGGCTAATCCATATGGGGGATATCCTCTAATTGAAGGCATTCGCTTACGATGTTTGCACGGTGAGGACGGGCGTTGTCATCCATAAACACAAATTGTGCGCCCATGGCGCCCCAAAACAAACGTACATGTTGTTCCAGAATGACGTACCGATAGATTTGGCTTGTCATGGTTCCAATTTGAACATGCATGTCAGTTCTGGAACCCAGAATAATTCCACCCGAAACGAGCACTCCTGCACCACCGTAACGGTGTCGTTCAATGATGTTTTCTTGGTGGTAACGGGTACCTGGAGCTCTCCATATGAAAGTCTGGCGAGAATCAGACTGCAAGCTAAACCTGGACTCGTCGGAAAGCATTACACAAGCCCACTGTTGCGATGTCCACAATTCAGGCTCTCTACTCCACGCTAACCGCAGGCGACAATGAGTTGCAGTAAGTGGAACGCATCTGACAGGTCTACGAGTATACAGACCCATCTGCCCTAAGCGTCTGTACACGGTCTGCCTCAAAATTGTTGTACCAGTGGCCGAAGAGAGCCGACGAGACAGGTCTGAGGCTGTGCTCCGCCTGTTTCTTTTGGCAGTAACTGCCAAATACCGGTCCTCATTCGGCGTTGTAACTCTGAGGCGACCTGTGCTGTAACATCTACTCACATGACCATCATCTCGGAATCGTTGCCAAAGCCTGGAGATGACATTCTGGGCAATTCCGTCTGATATGCCCACGTTCCAGACGGCCGATCATTCTACCACGTAAAAAATCATCCAAATGCGTCCTTTGTGTCATAACTATTCGGTTATTGCTCTGAAATGCTTATAAAGCGCCTGCGAACAATTTGACTTCTTTGCCTGTATTCCTTATATATCACTCTCTTACACTCTCGTCATTGTGACGTACCATCGGTGTCATCTGGTTACTTCCTGAAATTGGCATATGATTCTTGAAGATGTGTGTAGTGATTTTACAGGTGTTATATTTATTTTAGAGTTCGATTTCCGCGTGACTCCGAATTATCCTTAATTTATGGACATGAGTGTAGAAATAAACTTGATACAAAATTAATAGGCAATTAACAACACATAAAGAGAGGGGAAAAGGTTGTAATGTCTAGTTTTCAGAATGACAGCTGAAGTAGCGGCAGGAACCAGACAGGAGAAGGGTTAAACGAACTCTTTACTTAACTCTTTAAAATTCAGAATGCGCCGCTACTAACAAGAATTAAGTCTCGTGGCAGCAAAATAAAAGGAGTTAAGCCACTTTAGTCAACAATAAGTGCAGAAACAAAGGTACACTGCGGAAAAAAGAAAAAAAAAAGACAGTTCTATAGCTCCTGTTCTACTGGCGCGATTGACGCAGTTCAAATTGCGTTTTCAATGTCTCGAAAGCGCGACTTAGGATATGTATTAGATTTATACATAGCATTGTTCTAATATAGGTATTTTGACACAAAATCGGACTTTCTCTGAAATGACATGCCAATTTTCTATTAGTTTTTGTCGTTTAGAAAAGTTATATAAATAAGAAATTCGTATTATTTACATTTTAATTTCGAATGATATGCATACAAATGATATTTCCATGGTTTTGTCCCAGTGCTTTACATAATTTTATCATCCTGCGTTTAGCTTGATATTGTCCATATTTTCGAATACTTTTAAATTTTTCATTTTACAAATCATAAAAATCAAATAGCATAACATAAATAGACTAAATTGTAAACAAATAAATAAATATGAATAGTTAAATTTAAAGAAAAATATTTTATTTTCTTAATGCTTAAATTTTTCCTTTAATGTCTCATAATTTCAAGAAAACATATCATAAAACAACATAAAATTTTTTTATGTTGTTTTATGATAATTTTTTTCATAAAAATTTTATGTTGTTTTAAAAATAAAACAACATAAAATTTTTATGAAACAAATCATAAAAATCAAATAGCATAACATAAATAGACTAAATTGTAAACAAATAAATAAATATGAATAGTTAAATTTAAAGAAAAATATTTTATTTTCTTAATGCTTAAATTTTTCCTTTAATGTCTCATAATTTCAAGAAAACCTTAGTGCCTTCTCGAGGCATTCTGCAGATACATCCGCAGTCATCTTCGCTTTCTTATTCGTTATATACCATATTCACATTTGAACTTCACTTTTAAAATAGCTTGTTTTTCTGCGACATCTTTACAAGTAAAAGTGTCGCCTTCCGTTTTATCAGTAATTGGGCAGAGTAAAATAGTGAAGCGATTTTGTCCGTGATAGTGAACGCGTTAGAGACTACGTATTTTGAAAGCATGAGATGAAAGAAAAGACTAGGTTTATTCAACACTGAAAGTTGAAGGGAACTCATCACGCTTATCTTAACTAAAATCAGGTAAAATATTTACAAGAAATCTTGGCTATACTTCTTACTATTTTAAGTGTAGCTGGTTATACTATATTTGAAAATTAAAAAAATAAAGCCATTAGAAATCTGCTTATGAAATATTAATACATTGTTAGGAAATGCCCAGCCGCGGTAAGATAGCTTCCCAGCAAAGCAGTTTTAGGGTTGCCAGAAAATGGCAACGAAAGGCGGAGTTGCCAGATTTCGCGCGAAATCGCCCATTGGCGACAAAATCGACGATATGCCATAGACGAATTCTACAACGAATTCTTACCGATTTGGCCCAGAATGTTCTAGAAAGCAGGCGAAAAGCTATATAAACCCTGCTTCAACGCGGAGCAGCGGGGTATTTTGAGTGCATCGTGTCTTGTATCGCGAGTTTTATCTTGAATGTGTTGAGCTTCGAGAGCGATCGACCGAGTAGGGAGCTGTACGCGTTTTACCGAGGAGCCTGATATCCTGAAGTCGTAGTTTTTCGACGACTGTAAACGTGATTTTGAAACTGTCCTGAGTAATACTGGCTTAATAAATTGTGTTTTCATTCTTCATCAAGTGTCATCAATCAATCCAAATCATGCATGGGGTGATAATTTTACAACGATAATGGTTTATAAATTTGACAGTGTAATTAAATAAATAGATTTCGTTACTTTGGCTCTCCACGATTTTTATTATTCGTGATATAAAATTGCAGAACAATTCTGTAAAGACAATTATTTAATCTCTTGTTACGATTAAACTAGACGATAAATTATTTTTCTCCTTTTAGTTCATTATATGTTTTAAATAAAAGCTTTTTTTAAAATATTTTTAGCCCAAAGGGGCGTTAAACCCAAAGGGCTATTAGTCTCATAACGGCCTTTTGCGTCGTTTCACTTTCTGCGTTTATTCACTTTTCAAACTATTGCCACCAAATTGCTAATTTTTTTGAACGAATTTTTGATTAACAGATTTCAAAGCGAGCAATGGCAACACTGAACGAAAAAATAAAAATATTTTTATCTGAAGCGCTCGAGACTGTCAATCGGAAATTCTTAAAGATATGGAATTTGGAATTTGTTTTATTATCTGTTTCATACTTTGTAAAACTTTAACGAATTTTTGATTAACAAACTCAACGATTTCAAAGCGAACACTGGCACACAGGAAAAAAAAATTTTATCTCCAGCACGCGAGAATGGATATCGTAAATTCTAAAGCCAAACTGTTTTTAAATATTTTATGATATTGCTGTTGAATCGAATTTTATGTGGTTTAAGTGCGAAGAACATGATATCTTATTCATAAAGGTAACACACAAAGCGTTTAAAAAACGCTTTTTGGGGGTAATGTGTCTTTTTTTTAATATATTTTTTTTATTTTCATATTTTGATCTCAATGACACGTTCTATAGGGTATTTTTCTTGATTGGGACAGCAAAATTTGAGCATGGTTGAGCAGATTCCAAACCGACGAACATTTCAAGGGATCCAAAAAAATATTTCCCTAAAAATTCTCTCCAAAACCTTACTTTTAGAATCAAATTATTAAACTAATAATTTTACAGCGATTAAGCCAAAAAATTAGATATTTTATTTTAAACTCTCATCAGAACTTCTTTTAAAAGATTTTTATTCCGCTCTACACTATGGCGGAAACAATAAAATGATAAGAATTTTAGTTTGTTCATTAAAGGAAGATAAGTGCGGAAAATCGTTTTTTGCAAAACTTGCAAAAAAATTGCAAAACCAAAATTTTGCAAAACTTGCTTCACCATATCATCCTCCATAATGAATTTAAATGGTTAGAAAACAGTTTAAAAACCGGCAGAGGTTTGACTATACTGACAAAGTTCACGAGGGAATATAAAAGCTTATAAAATATGGATGCTTTTAAAAAAAAACATAGAAAACCGCCCAGTTAATATTTTGTGTTATTTTTATTTTAAAAGAGGGCGACTAATTTTATTATTATCCGCGAAAAGTTCAAAATTTGTTCAAAGTTTCAGTACATTTTACATATTAAAATCATAAACATCAAATAGTCAAATAAAGTCAGGCGATTTTCAAAAACTTGTCAAAACGTGTGAAATGATGCTAAAATTTTGATACAAATTTCATTTACGCGATTTTTTCCGTTGTATCTGATAGCGCAAACAGTAAATTTCTGAGATTTTTTAGTTTGTTTGTTAGATGAAGATATGGGCGAAAATTCGTTTAAGCATTAAAAAAAATCTAAATCGAACTTTTGAATAAATTGCTTCCCGACATTGCATTGTCATCAACAAACGTGCGTGTACAAAATTTAAACACGAGAGCTCATTAGGGTCTCGATGACGATGAATTCCTGTCATAGTGGAACCCCGTGAGTAAACTAAATAATAGTTATAAAAATGTGCAATAAATTAAAGTTTTTGTCTGTAAAATTGAATATTGAAATTTTCATCAATGCAGTAACTTCAACAATACGTTTTTCTTGTGTTTTGATAAGTTTGATTTTCTTGCAAATCAGTATACTTTTTCGACTTAATAACAAGACGTATAACTGTATTTTGCCTTGAAACATTTACAACATCTTTCAGCTACTTTTCATAGTAAATTGTTTCAAAAAAATTATTAGATAGTTTTGAAAGGAAGTAACTAAAATTAAAGCCACTCTTATCTTGAAAGCTGTTATATCTGGAGGGAGTTAGGAATACGAAATACTTCCAACTTTATATAATAGCATCCTTACTGCAGTGTAGATGCAGTAATATGGCCAGAACATTGCTCATTTTCCACGTCTCCTACTTCAAAAAAATACCTAATGCTGTTATAAAATTAATTTTTATAGCACGTGAGAATTCCCAATAAACGGTCATTATTCGTGAATTTTATGATATATTTAATAAAAAAAACATATCTTTCGATCCGATAAACGGGAATAAATAAGTAGGAATTGACTTTAAATATGTGAAAAAATTGTGTTAACATCAAGTGTCATCCACTACAAGTTTAAAAAAATGTATTTGAACATGAGTGGATGACTAAAATGTATTTGAACATGAGTGGATGACTAAAATGTATTTGAACATGAGTGGATGACTTAAAAGTATTTTATTAACGACTGAAAATTTGAAAAAGATATAGAAAAAGTGTTAACTAATAGTAGGAATTTAAAAAGGGCTATCAGATCGAACATTAAAAAAAAAACACTGTTTACATTTTAAACATCAATTAAGTCGAAAATTGATTGATACATTTATAAATGTTTGTTGTATAACTATCTAAAAATCAGAATTTGGATTTTTGAGGGAGCACTTTAAATTGCTTTGCAGAGACTTTGGTGTCTGCGGGCACCGGTTTTACTATCCCTGCTCTAAATAGCTCTATAGCTATACTTGACTGTAATTTTTGCATCGTTCCACAATAATTAGACGTAATACTTTTTAGATAAGATTCCATTAATCCTAATTGTCGTTCCATCGCTTCGGTCAATGGGAAGTCGGCGGTTTTTTGGGAAGGGGAAAAAAATAAAGAAAACTTTGGCATCCTTTTAGGTAAGTAGATGTTTTCTACTGTTCTACTACAGACATTCAGTTAGAGGTAAATGGTAGTTGCAGTAAAAGATGGATTCCGAACACATTTTTCGAATCGCTGATCCGAAGCAATCAAAGTGAGTTGCTTCGCATGTTCGAAATAATAAACTCAGGAGGTAGTCTATTTTTTTTTATAAATAGCCGAAGAGGGAGGTAAAATATAAAAGGCATCACATGCACCTTTATCAGAAAATAACTTTATCTATGATCAGCGTTAAAACCGTATGATAACACTTAATAGTTTTTGCATGATTTAAATAAAAAGTAGATGTAAAAGGGAGGCATTAGCTAGGGAGAAAATATCTGGAGTGCGTCTTGTAATGAACTTTTGATTAATATTTTTGTTTTATTTAATGATTAATGATTTTTGAACTTAATGATTTTTGTTTTTACTTTACTATTTTAAAGCTGTAATAAGCTCTGGTCTTCATGTACATTTATTGGCTAAGTAAAGTTAAAAACTATTACTTTGTAAAATTACCTCCGAATACACTGTTATGATTTGTTTATTTGCAGGGGTTTTAAGCTACTTGATTTTGTTCATAATTATCAAATATATTTTGTCAGTTTACTTTATACACTGCGGGAGGAAAAAATAGAGGGGCAGCTCTGTACCTCCCGTTCTCCTGGGCCGTTTGACGAAATTCAAATTGCATTTTTCATGTCTCGAATGCGTGACTTAGCTTATGTATTAGATTTATATATAGCATTGTTCTAATATAGGTATTTTGACACAAAATCGGACTTTTTCTGAAATGACATGCCACTTTTTTTTCATATTTCGATTCTACGACTCAAATTATGTCTAGATATTAAACTTTGTAATTTTGAAGAGAAACTTATGGAAGAAATTTAAAAATTTATCATAGCGGATTTTTTTCCCAACTGTGCCAAGAATAATTCACTTGGCGAAATTCTTAATTTATACCAACCTATTTTCCTTTAGTTTTTTTTCAGTATCCACGAGCGGATAAAAAGCATCTGTCAATACTTTCAGTTAATTTTAACAGCGTGAGCAAACCGCATTTTCATTATTATCGCTTGTAATAAATACTCCAACTTTCAAAACGCGCCAAAATGTAGATTCACGTATGTCTTAGGAAATTTTGAATAAAAAACTCTAATTTTTTGCAGGCATGCTTAGAAATACATCTATTTTAAAATAATGGCAAAAGTTTTATAGGTTATAATTCAAAATGTTTTTCGAAAAATTTATAAAAATTATTTAAAAATAAAAATTTTAAATAAAACATAAAAAATGGACCAGTTTTTTTCTGAATGAACCTAAATTTTAAAATGTGAAAGGAAGAAGTAAATAAGTTTAATAAAAAAAGAGGTATTAACAAATATATACTAAATTCAATTAACAACGAGGAGATAAAACTTTCAGAGCTCTTTTTAAAACCTACTCGTGTGATGTTTTATAAAACTTGGTAGTTTGGCATCATTTGAGTCGTAGAATCAAAATATGTAAAAAAATTGAGATTTCATTTCAGAAAAAGTCCGATTTTGTGTCAAAATACCTATAAGAGAACAATGCTATATACAAATTTAATACATATCCGAAGTCCCGCTTCCGAGACATTAAGAACGGAAGTTGAATTTCGTAAATCGGTCCAGTAGAACGGGAGATAGACAACTGTCACCCCCTCCTCTTTTTTTTTTCGCAGTCTGCATTTATACCATTTTTCTGTGACTTAATTATAATTTGTACATTATTTATTAGTTTTATATAATAATAGCGTTGTAGAGACGTCAGGTTATTACGAAGCAGGAGAGTTGAAAAATAAGCAACGCCTTCGCCGGGAATCGAACCACTGACCTCTCAGTTATGCGTCGAGCATACAGACAGAATGTTGACATGTCATTCGGCACTCATTAATAGACCAGATTTAGTGTTTCAAATACTACTAATTTCCTCCTTGAAAAGTTCTGTTTGAAAGAGTAAACATGGGAGATTAATACTTCATTTTACCTTTTCCATTGCTGTTTACATTGTTTGTTTGTGTTTTTGAGTTCCACTTTTACAGTATATGTTAATTTTAAAGATTACACTAGTGTTCTGAGTCGTTTCATATTCCCAAGCAATCAGATTAATTGACATTTTGTCTACTTAACAATTTTACGAGGAATAGAGAACCTCTGCAACTTTTCTTAAGATAGCCAATCAGGATTTCTTCTTACCAATATACTCATACTTTATTATTTAATGAAAAAGACGTAGTAATGTTGATGGCGTAGAACGAGAATGTTGAATCCACAATGAACAGCTAACTTAGCAGACTAGGAAGTTAAATATTCATTTTTATTTCCGTTGACATTTGCGGCCATAATTCACTTGGCACTCCAGTTATGCCAATTTCCAGAATATTTACATTTCTGAATATACTGCGATAAGAGGAAAAGCAGCGCGATATCGTCCTAGAGGTTAGAGCAGAAGCAAAAGTGCGCCATTATCCAATATGGAGGCTCACTAAGAGAAGGATTTTGGTTTCTTTTTCAAAGAAAGGTTTCAGTTCTCGAAATTTTTAGTTCAATTTCCAAATTAGCAACGTCACCAGCGTTAGGCAAGCCATGTGACATAGACTGATCTAGGACTGAAGCCATCTAGAAAGGTTATTACTATTTTTAGAATACAGAGAGAAAATACTCAAGTTCAAAATGATTATTTAAGTGGTTATTGTTAAATTAAATTTAAAAGCAATATTACATACTTTTTGCTCTTTACGAAATAGTAACCTTTAATTAATTTTCTGCAATTCAGGATCTTCCCCTAGACCAGTACCTTCTGCAACATTCGCGCCAGTTACATAACCTCCTCATATAAATGCTGCGTCATAAGTTTTCATGCCTTCTCGTCTTCGTCCTGCTAACGCCTTCGCTATGCTCTTCTTTCTTTAGAATGTTATGACGTATTAAAGTTTAAAGTCAGTCGTATCTAGTAGTTCAGTTACTGAATAAATTATTTGAGTAACTTCATCTAGAAAAATCATCTGCTCTAAATTAAAATAAAGATATGCTGTTAAAAGTGTAAGTCCTGAGTTGTATTTTTTCTCCGTGGTTCAATAATCCCAGCTTCGTCAAATATCTGCAAAAATGTGTAATGGAATAGCCTCACCATTCACACACGATGTGTTGGAATAACTGAAATATTACATATTTATATATATATGTGTAAAATATAAAATAAGGAATTAAATCTCTAATAAATTACTTACTTAATTAGCAATAGCTCTTTAAATTCCTCCTTTAGATTTTTATGTCTCCCTCCTAGCATCTGCAGCTCATCAAAATCATTCTTAGATCAATTCATACATATGATTTCATAACGCTGTAAGATTTATCCTAAGTTTCTAACAATTAATTTTTAGTTAAAGTTACTTTCCTACCTCTCCTAATTTCAGCTTACAATTTCCTACCAGAATGTATTTTCAGAATCGCGTTTAATGGAAATGAGTAAAAATAGTATTTTAGTTCCCTGACTTCGTTAGAGAGCCAGAGTTTCTGACTAGCGCGCGTTCGCCTTTAGGCTACGTCTCTCTCTCTAAGCTATTACTATGCTCGGCCTTACTTCAGGCCCTCGATACCTTCGCCAGCTTAACTGAGATTTAGGGGGCAACTACTTAGGATCTTGATAGGTTCGGCTATATCTTTTAGTTAAGCATTAGTTTAAATTTACTTGTTATTCATTTGAGCTCAAGCCCAGGTGGACACTTTGTTGTACGCTCCGAGAAAGGAGCCGACTGTATACTCTTATTTTGAATAATAAAGGGTAATTAACCCTTCTTGAGTCTTACGTCTCTGGTCACGAACTCAAACGATTATTCGCTTATCTGTTCACGCGGTTCCTCACATTTAGCTGTTAGATAAGAGGTTGGAACCCCACAGCGGTAAAGCGTAACTAATTCGGAATTGATACCGAAACTCTGAGGTAACTAATTCGGAAACTGAACTCACAATTTTGAGAACTGAAAGCTTTCTCTTGATGAACTGCCATATTGGACAACTTCGCACTTCAGCTTCAATCTCTCTTCTCGTTACAAAACTTGACTCATCTGGTTGCTGCTTGGTTTCCCCCGTTGTTTCAGAAATGCAATAAATCATAGCTAAATCCTGCGGCCGATTATTCGCAGCCGTAATGTAGCATGTGGAAAAACGTGACATCCGTGAAACGTGTTTATGCACCAAGCTAAAACCGACCTGTTATTTTTACTATTCAATCCAGTCAAACTTTCTCCTACAGGAAAAGAAGAAAAATAAATATTGCTGTCTGTTTAAGGTTAATCAACAGTGTTGCAGCATTTAGAGCAATGCAATGCGTGTTCGAAGTAAAATATCATCGAAACTGTGAGAATAATTTCTTCGTTTAGTTGCTTGCTAGTTTTGAGCCATACAAATTTTCTTAGATTATTGGTTTTAATTCATGACAAAAAAAAATCCATCTGAAAGGTTTTAGATTTTAAATTACGTCCAAAGGGACGTTGTTTTAACATTGTGTTATCTTTATTTATGAAATATCATTTCTTCGCACTTAAACAATAACATTCAGTTCTAAGGTATTTTTCTCGCCTTCTTCGTATGCCTTTGTGGTGTAGTGGTCGGCACGCTCGACGCGTAACCAAGAGGACCGTAATTCGATTCCTGGCGAAGGCGTTGACAATTTTCATGCTTTGAATGAATCTAATGACTCTAGAACTGGCGCCCGAACTAAAAAAGGTGGTGGATGATGGTTCTCCACCACCAGGATTTGGCAATTGGGGGCCCTAATCCCCAGTTGCCCTTTAAAAAGGAGAGTATATCAGGTATTTCTCCCGCCTTCTTCGTATGCCTTCGTAGTGTAGTGGTTAGTACGCTCGACGCGTAACCAAGAGGTTCGTGGTTCTATTCCCGGCGAAGGCGTTGACAATTTTCATCTTTCCTGCTTCGAATTAATCTAACGAATTAATTCAAGAGCAAAATCGAAAAACAAATTTAAATTGAGCGTACCTTTAGAATTTCCGATACACAGTCTCGTACGCTGGAGATAAAAATGTTTTTTCTGTACAACGTTGCCATTGCTCGCTTTGAGATCCTTTAGTTTGTTAATCAAAAATTCGTTAAGATTTTATAAAATATGAAATCGGTAGTAAAACAAATTCCAAATTTCAAATTTGGGCTTCCAGATGCCCATATTCGCAGCAGGATTACGTTATTAAAAATTGGATGGCTCTAGGTGCCGTCGTTTTATCATAATGCGAGAATATAATACAGGGCAATAACATTTAATGGCAATAATATTTAGTGGCAACAATATTTAGTGGCAACAATTGGAAAAGTGAAACGGACATTCAGAGGGATTTGACGCAAAATCGCAAAACGAAAACAAAAGTCATTCAGGGACAAAGCCCCTTTGGAGAAATAAAATTATAATTGTGTTTTAAATTGAAAGTAAGTAAATTTATATTCCATGATTTATATGTATTTTTAATGTTGTTTTTCTATGTTTAATGAAGTTATTTAATACTTTTTGACCAAAATTTAACGGAGAGTCTAAATTTGCTGCCATGCCTCGAGAAAAGAAATCTGTTGAAATTGTGCCTGAGGTTGCTTATGCGAATCGCCCTAGATAGACTGCTGCTGGGGTGCCCCATTCCTCTAGCAGCAGTATCCAAGATTTAAATGGTTCTTGAATAGGTACGATTAAAGTACAGAGTCCATTAGATTACCAAGTGCATTAGATTAGAGTGCCAGGTGCAATAGATTAGAGTACGATTAGAGTGCCAAGTTGCGGCTGTAAACTTCAAATGAAATCAAGATAAATATTTAATATGCCTCGAATGCAAAGTTTGCCGCTCATCACGAATTCAACATTCTACATTCTGTCAATAAACAACCCGCGCTATAACTCTGAAGTTTTACGTGATTTTGTATTTTTCTAACCAAAATATTTTTAATAAGTTCATTAAATGAGAGTTTTTAAGAAACTCCAAGAGATGAGGAACCAACGAAAAAAACGGTTAGTATCATTATCACCGTGGAGGTGAAAAACGAGATTGTTGACAAATTTGGAGACAAGAGTATCCGTGACTTTTGACTGGTGTATACCGAGGTATTCTGTGGTTGTTAAAACCAAGGATGCTATTAAATGGACTTAAATTGCCAAAGAAGGGAAATAGATTACCAAACAAGATCAGAGACATTAAAGCATGTTGAAAATTTCTTTTCATCTTTATGTCTTGACAATGTTTAATGCTAAAACTCAAATGCAGTGCCTGTAACACATGTAATTCACCGACTGCGTTTGTATTTTACTATTACACACTGTTGTGATAATAAAATTAAAAAATTTTTATAGTAAAGTTGTAAGGCATTTCTCCCGCCTTCTTCGCACGCCTTCGTGGTGTGGTGGTCTGCATGCTCGACGCGTAACCGAGAGGTCCGTGGTTCGATTCCCGGCGAAGGCGTTGCTCATTTTTCACTTCTCTTGCTTCAAAAAAGTAGTCCTAATGTCTCTATAAGTGGCTCCCGAACTAAAAAAGGTGATGGATGATGATTCTCCACCACCGGGATTTGGCGATTGAGTCCCCAAAACCCCAGTCGCCCTTTAAAAGGGGGAGTATATAAGGTATTTCTCCCACCTTGTTCGCATGCCTTCGTGGTATAGTGGTCAGCACCCTCGATGCGTTAACAAGAGGTCCGTGGTTCGATTCCCGGCGAAGGTGTTGCACATTTTACTTCACTCCTGCTTCCGAAATAACCTAATGTCTCTACAAAGTGTTAATTATTTCCGCTTTTTTTTATACTGGAAACATTCGTTTGATATACGTCCAAGGGTCGTCAAGTGATTAGTTTTTTTTGGAGTAGAGGATGTGAAAAAATTACAGTACCCTCACCGGGACTCGAACACTGGACCTCTCGCATAGGCGTCGAGTTTGCCTCCAATTACACCACGAAAGAATGCCGAAAGGAGAGAGAAAATATCTTATATATTCCTCCTTTTAAAGGGCGACTGGGGATTAGGGGACTCAATCGCCAAATCCTGGTGATGACGAATTATCGTCCACCACCTTTTAGTTCGGGAGCCAGTAGTAGGAGCATTAGATTTTAAGCAGTAGATGTGAAAAATATACAGTGCTCTCGCCGAGTTCATGTTCTCTCGACGCCAGTTCTTCTTCTTCCAATTATACCGCAAATGCATGCGGAAATGGGAGGGAAAATACTTCATAGGGAGTGGAATGGATTAGCGGCATTAACGTAAGTAACCACGGTATTTTGCGTTTAATACTTTTATTGGTCATTGATGGAATAAAATGATATTTTAATTTCAACAGAAAAATAAAACTCACCAAATAGGTGGAAAACTTGAAAAGTATGAAGGACTTACCTGAAAAGATAAAAAAAAATGTAAATTATATGCAAATATACTAAGGGGAAACATTTACATAATAATAAGAAGAAGAATAACAGTGAATGAACTTGTGACATTTTGAATGATTTTCAATGTTTTTATGAATAGAAATTAAAATTAAAAAAATACCCATGAAGTTCTTTTATACGTTCCATAATATCTGATCCGATATTTTGAACAATTTGTCTTTTGTTAACTGAAAACTGCTGAAATATCAAAGCGCTTCGATGCGCTTAGAGATTTCAGCAGATAAGGATCCGTGGAAGCTGTACAGAGCTATAGCAACAAAAATTTAAAACAAATAAAATAATAATGGATAAAAATGAAAACGTTTTAGTTAAAACGGTGTTCTAAGCACTTTAAATAAATGATCACAGGATTATTAACATTCTACTTTCAAAAATGGGCGAATGTAGTTGTTCACTGGTCGTTCCACCACCTCCTGAGAGAGAAAGATTTTCAAGAATTAGAATAATTTCCAAAAGTCTCCACAAGCATACCGGCACTTTTATGGAAGTTAATGATTATTGACTGGGATCTTCACAATGGGTGTCTTCAGCATCTTCATGAAGGTCACATTCTTCATGGTATAAACTGAAGATAACATTGTATCTTGGAGAAAATTAACCAATTCCCAAAAGGTCCCGGCACGTCTGGTGCAAGTCGATGACTACTCAGAGATCTTCACATGGGTATCCCCAGCATCTTGATGAAGAGTGAATTCTTCATGGATGAACTAAATGAACTTCCTAAAAGTTCTGAGCATCCCTTGTGACTTGGAAAACAAGGGCCAATTCTTAAAAGGTGCCGCTATCTTTATGCAAATCGACGACTATTCAGAGATAACTCATGAGCGTTTATAACATCTTGATCAAGGCTGCATTCTTCGTTGTATAACCTGAACTTCCTAAAGGTCTCGTAAACCCCTTTTGTCTTAGAGAACAATAGTCTGCTTGCAAAAGGTGTTGAAACTTTCCTGCAAGTCGACGACTAATCACTTTGATCTTCACATAGGTGTTCCCAGCACCTTGACGAAGGTTGAATTCTACGTAGTATAACTTGAAATTCATAAAGACCCCTGGTGCTCGTTGTGTCTTGGAGAAAAATTCAACTCGAAAAACACTGCTGGCATTCTTTTACAAGGTAGGTATCTTCCAATGGGTGTCCTCATCACCTTGATGAAGGTTGAATTCTTCATAGTATAACCTGAACTTCATTAAGGTTTTGGGTAGCATTCGTGTCTTGGAGGACAATGGCCAACTAGCGGAACGTGCCGGTACCTTTATGCAAGTCGGCTTCGCAGATCAGACGAACCTCATTTGCTCCTCTCTCATATAATAAGCTTTACTTTGCTCAAGCTATTACAAAGGAAGCTGAAATAACGAAAATATAATGCATTTTACGCAAAAAAAAGCAAACTTTGTTTGAAGCAAATTTTTAACAAAACTTTATCTATTTCGATGGCGATTAGACGAGAGTACCTTTCCTTCAAAAACATGTTTCCAAAATTTCTTTTGCTCCTGAAGGAGAGGAGCCTATGTCTGATCACTTTAAAAATACACGTCTTTCTCTTGCATTTGAAAATACGTGTAATTCCAAAAGCAATTAGTGATTTTAGTTAAAAAAAGAAACGCGACTACAAAACATAACGACTACAAACATATGTTCAGATTGATAGCACTGAATATTAACACAAACGTCAGGCATAAGTCACCTAATTATAACACAAAGGTCAAGAGACAAGCACGACTTTGTTAGGTTCGTAATTTAAACATATATTAACCTTTTGAATGCGAATAACACTTACAGGTATCTAAAAACTTACAGCTTACACTAGCGGCTTGGTAAAGTCACTAAAGACTTTACTTGTCGGAATCAGTAAAGTCTTTAGTCCGGAGTTTTACAATCCGGAGTTCGAATCCCGACGAATGGGCTTGCTGCGTGGCCATTTTCGTGGTTGTTCCCCGTGTAACATGTACCCGATCTAGTTACCATTAGAAAGACCTCCACAAAGGCCACCCCTTCCCCTTAGGCAGATAACCCTTGAGTGTTCTGCGATAATTAAACAAACCAAACAAAACAAATTCTGATGTGTACACCACATGACTTCCTTGTACGGAATATTAAATTATACGCAATTTTCCTGCATTTCATTTAAACATACCGAATTAACAGTTAACGGATTTTAAACTAAATCTACTTCGGCGATAGCGCATAAACAAACCACAACAGAATAAACGCACTCTTTAAAGTTCACTATATTTATTTATCATAGCCATACTTCGACGCTAGGTTCACTTAACAGCATTACATCTCATTCATTTTATAACTCAGAGTGCGCAATAATTATAGCATCTGAAGAATTACCACAAGTTCTGTTCAAATGCTATAATAAATCTAAAACTATGTGCAAAAGAAGTTAAACAAATAAAAAAAATCTGGTTTCAGATTTTCAATTGCGTCGAAAGAGGCTTTTTTTTAACGTTTTCTGTGTTACCTTTATTGATTAAATATCGTGTTCTTCACACTTAAAATACAAAATTCAGTTTAACAGTAATATCGCAAAAGAATTTAAAATGAGCATATCTTTAGAATTTCCGATACGTATTTCCGCGCGCTGGAGATAAAAAGGTTTTTTTTCCCCGTAGAGTGTTGCCATTGCTCGCTTTTAAATCGTTGAATTTGTTCATCCAAAATTAGTTAAAATTTTACGAAACATGAAATAGATAATAAAACAAATTCCAAATTCGGGCTTCCAGATGCGCATATTCGGGTGGAAACGTACGTTACTCAAAACTGGACGGCTCTACGAGGTACCGTTGTTTCATCACAATGCAAGAAACATACATACATTTATGCAGATGCTTCATTATTTAATTTTTTTAAATATAATACAGAGCGATAATGTTTGGTGGCAACAATTTGAAAAGTGACACAACTCTTTTAGCGATTCGACGCAAAATCGCAAAACGAAAATAATAGTCCTTCAGGGACAAAGGCCCTTTGGAACAGAAACTTGCCGCTTACCAGCAGCACCTGACGGTTCCCATTGTTAAACGTTTCTGACTGGCAACAGCGCCTTTTTTTTTTTTTTTGTTTGTTACAGCAAACAACAGGAAATAACTAGTAATATTTAATACTGGGATACCAGTTATGTCTGATAAAAGTGTGATATTTCGCAGAATGCACAATAATAATAAATAAATAAATCTGAATAATAAGGGAAAAAGTCTACACATACATTTAATGAAATTAGATATATCATCAATTACATGCAAGTTTTTAAGTCAATCAGATTAAAAGAAGTTTTAAATATTGAATTCAAAGACTGACACGATCAAAATACACGTGTGTTTTTATTTCGCAAAATCGGTTAAGTCTGATGTTGTAACAGACATTTCTAACTGACGGCAGTAGTTTCGTTTTCCTATCTTCTAAATGTGGGAATTAAAAACAACACATACCGCGAAAAGGTCTGTTTCAAGGCGTATAAATAAATAAATAAAATCTGAGAAAAGGCGGAAATGGTTCAGATCATAACCGTCGTTAAAAAAAGGCACTTTTAAAGTGCTAACTTAAATATGATTTATCTACAGAGAAGGCCGAGGTGCAATAGCGAAACGTTTTATATACTGAGCGAATATATATTTAGACTGACCTGGGAAAGTTATATATCTTCTGTATATTTGAAAAGTGAAACATATTATGAAAATGTTGAATGTTTGGAATTCAATGCATTTTTATTTGAATAATAATAGTCTTAAGAATGCATCGATCGCTTTCAAATGGCTTAATTTGTTAATCACTAAAAGTGTAGGGTTTATATTTATTTTAACTAACATTTATCTTAAGTTAATATTCCTTTCCTGTTTAGAGTTCATTTTCCCCCTAGAAATGCCCGTGCCAGAGTATGTAAATTGTAGTAGCATGCGCAGTTTATTCAAATTTAGTGGAAGTTAGTTGAATTAAAATAGGAAAGGAAACCAGAGTTTCAGAGTCTTGCTTTGAAGTTACGTTAGAAAGGTTGCTCGGTAGAATTTAAGTCGGCGCGTGTCGGCTTGCGTGCCTAGCTTTGCAGAAATGCTAGCTTTCAACCGTTTAATCAGTAATCTTGCTGAATCTCAGCGGCAATTAAAAACGCGGTTAGTTTAGGATCTCAGAGCCTCGTCGGTAGTGTTTTGATATTTGTTCATCTAGTCATTACTTTCAGTTTTACGTTTTATTTCAGTTAAACCGCCGGGTTGGCGCAGTTTGTGAGCGTCGAGTAGACGCATTTGTCATTTTAAAGATAAAATAAAAAGGGCTTTAACCTCTTCTTACGTTTCTGTGTAAATTCACGCATAGTAGCAGTCACTACCCCAGTTTCCGACGAGTTGGGGCCACGAGATCTTACAAAAGAAAGATTAATTTTGAAAAATATGACAAATGGCAACAGTATGAATGAAAAGTAAAAATACGCATTTAACACAAAACTGTATTTTGAGACTAATACTCCTTTCGCGTTAATAAAGCAATAAAAGATTAAAATAGTAAAATACAAATAAAAAAATCTGAATGCTTTCAGATTTTATATTACTCCCAAAAGGACTGTTTTAACATTTTGTGTGCTATCTTTACTTATTAAATATTAAGTTCATCGCACTTAAACCACATAAAATTCAGTTCAACAGCAATAACACAAAGTATTTACAAACAACATACCTTTAGAATTTCCGATAGACAGCCTTGCTCGCTATAGGAAAAAAATGTTTTTTATTCCGTACAGTGTTGCCAATTTCTCGCTTTGAAATCGTTAAGTTTTTTAATCAGAAATTTCTTAAAGGTTTACAGAATTTGAAATAGATAGCAAAACAAATTCGAGATGCAAAATTCGGGCTTCCAGGTGCCCATGTTCGGGTAGAGGATTCCTTTATTTAAATTGGATGGCCCTAGGAAGTCCGGTGAGAATGCTGGCTAGTCCATACGGGTGATATCCTCCGATTGAAGGCATTCGCTTACGATGTTTGCGCGGTGAGGACGGGCGTTGCTATCCATAAACACAAATTATGCACCCATGGCACCCCGAAACAAACGTGCATGTTGTTCCAGAATGACGTCCCGATAGATTTGGCTTGTCATGGTTCCAATTTGAACATGCAGGTCAGTTCTGGAACCCAGAATAATTCCACCTCAAACGAGCACTCCTGCACCACCGTAACGGTGTCCTTCAATGATGTTTTCTTGGTGGTAACGGGTACCTGGAGCTCTCCATATGAAAGTCCGGCGAGAATCAGACTGCAAGCTAAACCTGGACTCGTCGGAAAACATCGCACAAGCCCACTGTTGCGGTGTCCACAAGCATACTCTCTACTCCAGGCTAACCGCAGGCGACAGTGAGTTGCAGTAAGTGGAACGCATCTGACAGATCTACGAGCATATAGACCCATCTGCCCTAAGCGTCTGTACACGGTCTGCCTCGAAATTGTCGTACCAGTGGCCGAAGAGAGCTGACGAGACAGGTCTGAGGCTGTGCTCCGGCTGTTTCTTTTGGCAGTAACTGCCAAATACCGGTCCTCATTCGCCGTTGTAACTCTGGGGCGACCTGTACTGTAACGTCTACTCACATGACCATTATCTTGGAATGGTTGCCAAAGCCTGGAGATGACACTCTGGGCAATTTCGTCTGATACTTCCAGTTGGGTACGCTCCCATTCCAGACGGCCGATCATTCTACCACGTAAAAAATCATCCAAATTGCGTTCTTTGTGTCATAACTTTTCTGTTATTGCACTGAAATGCTTATAAAGCGCCTGCGAACAAATTTCCTTCTTTGCCTGTATTCCTTATATATCACTCTCTTACACTCTCGTCATTGTGATGTACCGTCGGTGTCATCTGATTACTTCCTGAAATTTGCATATGATTCTTGAAGGTGTGTGTAGTGATTTTACAGGTGATATATTTATTTTAGAGTTCGATTTCCGCGTGACTCCGAATTATCCTTAATTTATGGACATGAGTGTAATACTGAAATTTTTTGTAACTAAATTGCATTCATGTTGGAGCACAATTATGTTTTTAGATTTGATTGATAGAACTGTAGATTTAATTTTAATTTTAGCTTTGAAAACATTTCATAAATAAACTATATTGATGCTGGAATGCGGCTAATTTTTTAGACTTCTTTGACAGAATAGTCCATTTAGTCTTACTATTTAGTAACTTCGGTAGAATATTGAAACTTTTTATGAATTAATTATATTGATACTGAAATATAACTATGTTTTAGCCAATAAACTTCAGATCTCGTTTTTCTATATGTCAGTAAGTTGTTATTATGTGAATACAGAAGCAACTTCAATCTTGCATATATCGTTCTCAGGTACTGCTCATATTTCTAGCAAACATACAATTTACTGTTAATTTAACGAAAAATGAATTATGTGTTACTAAACACGATTTACCTCCTAAAATCGTAGATTTTTTAAGCCAGGATTATTCCTGAAAAGAATGGTGTATGCAAAAAAATAAAAATTTGGTTGATGGCAACATTTTTTTAAACAAAAATTTAAGTTCAAATTGAACTAAATTAAAGATGAAAATAATAATAATTACTCATTGAAGATTCAATGAAATAAAGCTGACTTCGTCGGGGATATTAGCTTTTTATATTAGACCTTTCAATAACAAGGGAATACCGACTAACGCTTCTGTCCTTCTAGGCTATTTAACGGAATATTTATTTAAAACGTTTTACATATATAATTAATTCTCAGATAGTTCAGAAAAATACCTCTGCGTTAAATCAGTTTTCTAAATAAGACTGTTTAAATTCAATAAAAGAAAAAAAATCTGAAAGGTTTCAGATTTTAAATTGCGTCCAAAGAGGCGTTTTATTAACGTTTTGTTTGTTACCCTTATTTATTAAATATCATGTTCTTCGTACTTAAACCATAAAATTCAGTTCAACAGCAATATTGCAAAATAATTTTAAAATGAATCTAACTTTAGAATTTCCGATACATAGTTCCGCGCGCTGGAAATAAAAAGGTCTTTTTTTCCCGTATTTTCACTGCTCGCTTTTAAATCGTTTGAGTTTGTTCATCAAAAATTCGTTAAAGTTTTACAAAATAGGAAATAGATAATAAAACAAATTCCAAATTTGGGCTTCCAGATGCACATATTCGGGTGGAAACGTACGTTATTCAAATTTGGATGGCTCTAGGTACCGTTGTTTTATCACATTTGGAGAAATATACATACATTTATGCAGATTCTTCAATATTTAATTTCTTTAAATATAAAACAAGGCAACAACTTTTGGTGGCAACAATTTGAAAAGTGATACAGCCGTTTATAGTGATTCTACGCAAAATCGTAAAACGAAACAATAGTCCTTCAGGAACAAAGCCCATTTGGACTAAAAATATTCTGTTGCAAGAATTTCCCTAGTAATACTGTCAGTAAAGGCGACAATTACAAATTGTAATTTTCTAACTGTCTGACGAATCTGAAGAAAAAAGATATTTAAGAGGTTTGAAGTCTGGAGCACAGGAAGACTTAGAATTCAAATATAATTATCCTTTACACTGTAAGGGCATTAGGTATTTTTTTCTGAAAGCAGGAGAAGTGAAAAATGAGCAATACATGCCATCTCCGGGACACGAACCACGGACCTCTCGAATACGCGCCGAGTGTGCTGACGACTACACCACGAAGGCATGTTAAAAAGGCGGGAGAAATATCTTATAACACTTAGACTAACATATTAAGATTAATCGTGTTAATTAACTTACGTTACGATAATATACATATGTACTTTTTCTCTTTTCTCTTTCTAGCAATATTCAATATATTGTTATGCTGCAAGGAATTGTAATTTTTTAAGAAAGTAAAATCTGCTCCCTCTACTCGTATTTCAAAAGACCCTGCAGAAATATAACACATGTTAGGATTTATATATATATATATATATCCTAAATAAGATAAAACATCTTGCGAGCATAATTTCATATCATTTAAAATAGTGTATAAATTCGGAACGCAGATGAAACCATTTTCCAAAAATCACCTTAAACTAATTATTTAGAGAGGAAATGTGGGTTTATTAGAATATATCTTTAGAAACCTCTCACTTTCTCCCATGAAACAAAATTGTCACATGAAATTCCAGTCCCAAATCAGAATATACTGCCTTAAAAGGCAAGGTGACACTTTGAGGTTACAAGTTCTTCAAAAGCATCGTCGTCATTCTATCGATTTTTTTCTCGTACAAGGTGAAACTTTTAAAATATCACTCTTCTCTTAAAACGTCTGGGCTATTATGGAACAGGAATTACATCTAGAAGCGGGAAAAAAAATGGCAATCGAAAGTTGAAAATGGCTCAGTAGCACATCCATCAAACGTTGCCGGCATTCCGGAGGTTTGAAATGTTGGTCACGTCTACGAGCTGCAGACGACATCACCCGAAAATGGAACGGCAGAGAGAAAATGGTATCGAAAAGAGGATGAGAGACTTTGAGTAATGGTTTATTCAGAATATTTCCCGAATTTCGGAATTTTATTTCGTTGAAAATGGGCAGGAATTTGAATCCTCCTCACGGAAGATTTCTCTGGTAATGAATCAGAGAAAGAGGTTTCAACACTCTCGAATAATCACGCGCATGAAGGAACTTGGGCCCATATTTGTATAAAATATTTTCATTTTAGTTTCAACCTGAATGGACTGATGTTTTCACCAAAACAGGATTAACTAACTTAATTAACAAAGGCTTTGCTTTCTACTGTGAGGCAAAATGTTTCTCTTCTAATTTAGAAAAATTTCGCCGTGCACAGAAAAATCACACATGATAGTTCTACTAAGTATAATCAAAATGTCCCTGAAATAGAACTTTTGTATCACAAACAGCTAGAAGAGGGAATAGTTTCAGGAAAGAGGAAGGCGATCAGCTTTTTATTTAACTGTTAAGTTATGAGGTATTTCTCCCGCCTTCTTCGCATGCCTTCATTGTGTAGTAGTCAGCACGCTCGACGCGTAACCGAGAGGTCCTGGTTCGATTCCAGGCCAAGGCATTGCTCATTTTTCTTCTCTCCTGCTTCCAAAAAAAAAACCTAATTTCTCTACACTGGCGCCTGAACTAAAAGGGTGGTGGATGATGATTCTCCATCACCGGGATTTGGCGACTGAGTCCCCAAAACCCCAGTCGCCCTTTAAAAAGGGGAGTATATAAGGTATTTCTCCCGCCTTCTTCGCATGCCTTCGTGGTGTAGTGGTCAGCACGCTAGACGCGTAACCGAGAGGTCCGTGGTTCGATTTCCGGCGAAGGCATTGCTCATTTTTCTTCTTTCCTGCTTCCAAAAAAAATGTCTCTACAAAGTATTTACTTACAGTATACGAATATAAAAAAACTACTTAACATTTTAGCAATTTATCAATAGAGTCTGTATTTTTTGCTGCTTAATTTATAGAACATATTAAAAACAATCTAAATCTATCTATATATGTATATACTTATTTCGAGTTTAAAAAAGGAAACGGAGGAGAGAATGATCTTCTAGGGATAGTGAAAGGGGTGCACGGGTCAAAACGGGCTTAGAACAATCGAGCTAGCAAAAACTTTTAAAAAGACATTCTACATTACACACTGTGCGAGTGAGGAACGCTGTGAGAAAGAAGAAAAGAACAGTACTAAAATAATAATTATAACAGAAAGAAGAAAAGAACTATACTAAAATAATAATAACAACAAGAAAAATATCAAGTGCATTTTATAGAAAATTTGAAATTTCAACATGTATTAGAAAATGATTGGACTTTCTTAACAGAAACTATACTGTTCCTTTCGCAGAAAAAACCAGCAACCGTTATATTTCACGTTATATTTAATTTCATCCTGAGAAAAGTCATAACTGCGGACGAACGATTAGAACATTGATACAACGGTAGTTCGCCTATGGTTCGTTGGGCTGCCGCGAAGAGTGCAAATACGATTTACTTTCCAAAAATTTCAATCAAAAGAAGGTACTAATTTCTCTTCAATTCAATATTTCTTTACCAATTACTACTTGAAGAAAAGGGGCTTGAGCATGTAACTGTAGCTCATAAATAAGCGAAACTCTTCATATTCATAATTTTTAATCTGAAATAGATGCAGTTTTATCTTTTATTTGTTGGAAGTAATACTAGTTTCCATTTCTCCACGTCATCGACATTATGCTGTGTTTAATGTGAAAAACGAAAGAAATGTCGAGATGGAATAGAAAGAGATGATAATTCCCTTCCAGAGATGATAATTTCAGTTCATCAGTAGATCTTTTAAGAGGCTACTTTTTATTTCCCGCAAATACAAAGATATCCGAGAGAAATCGTATAAAGGATTATACTTCTCATACCAGGAAAACTATAGTTAAACTCCTCTATAACGAACCCCCGGAAATAACGAACGAAACATCTTTTGAACCCTTTCAATTTCGTACACACTTAATGTTGTTTTATACTTCTACAGCGAACTTCCGAAGACAGGAAAATCTGATATAACGAATTACATAGATATCTTCGATTAAAATATTTTATTTGTTGGAAGTAATACTAGTTTCCATTTCTCCACGTCATCGACATTATGCTGTGTACTTTTCGTATATTTCTTTATTCTGCATATTATGATTAGCGTCGCTGAATGCCGTGTCGAAGGATCCATGTTCGAATCCCGGAGAAGGCATGCATGTTTGTAAATGTATAGTGTCCGTGCGGCATGGGCGCACTGTAAATATGCGGCGAGTCGGAAGTTCTCTCGAGAGGTTGCTGTTACGCGAAGAGAGATGGGACACCCTCGGACCCGTCCACCCTCGGGAGGTTCTCCATCAAAATTGGGGGAGCGCTGTTACCTGTAATGTACTCAAGGTTGTTGCCGACGACAGGCGTATCTTGCCACGAAGAATTCCGTGGGCTTGGGCTGATTATTGGTCAGACAAGTAAGCATTAGTCAACAGCATCAATCATCATCTCCATAAATCATCATCTGCATTAATATAACTGCGTTTTTTATATATCGGCGAGTTTTCTGATTAAATTTGAAACATATACATCTTATGCTTTGCAGAATGGCAAAGCGGAGCTTTTAAATCGCTGAATGTTTAATCAAAAATTCATTAAATTAGCGTAAAATATTTGTATTTTTCACACACATAACGTATATAAAGAGTACGTACCCCAGTTGCTGGTTTTCGAGAAATCTTATGTAGACAGCGACCTTCCTCTTTTTTTTTTTGAATTTCGAGTGTGACAAGTTTCATAAAGATCGGTACGAAACTGTAGATTTGTATAAAAAACAAATAAACAAACATTCATTTATACACTGTCATACGAATCACATAACAAGAATCAATTTTGAAATAACTCAGTTCAGAGAGATTTATTACAAGCATATTGCTATTTTTAGCACAGGAATAAGAAATAAAAAAATTCAGTAGGAGACTTAAGGAGCGATTAAAAATTAAATGAAAGATTTATTTTACATTAACTTAAATCTACGGTGCTGCCCGAGGCTTTACGCAGAGTGAAGAGGCTTCATTTAGAGAACAGGGGTAGCTTTTTCGAAATCTCATATAGACAGTGAGTTTCCTAATTTAGTTCAAGGTGAATTGTCCGAAATTTTACAAAGCTCGAATAAAACTTTAGAGTAAAGTAAAACCTAACACGGTGCCATATCACACTTTCAGTAAGAACTGAGCAGTTCAGTAAGAACTGGAAAAGACATAACTTGCTTGGTTATGTTTTTTTTTTGGAATGAGCTTTCAAAAAATCCCCATCCACTTTGGCCGATTTCTTCACCATTCCCAAAACAGAGAACGCACATAAATTCTGCTTTAAAGCTTCTGCACTGTTCTGAAAAGTTCTACGCAGTTTTAAAGCGTAAACGATGATGGCGCAGTTTAATGTATTTCGTACGAAATGATAGCAGAAACGTAATAACGGTGACGTAAACGTAAGATGAGTGACGTGACTTCAAAACTGAAACTGTCTAGAAATATTAATATTTGATTTGTAAAAAGCAACTTTTCTTGTTTAGTATGCATGACTACCACTGATAACGGGAACGCAACAACTGCGACGTGAACCTAAGATGGGTGGTGTGTAAGCAAGATGGATATCGTGAGCTCAGCGTTCTAATGTAAACCCTCTGTGTCGATGATCCGCTTCGTAGGGAGATTTTTCGAAATTTTATGAAGGCACTGACCTTCCTTTTGTTTGAAGGTCAAGTATGCAAAATTAAATAAAAATCTTAATAAAACTGCATTCGTATTTTGCACTTAACAATGAACTTAATAATGCAGATTTGTGTAAACTACACGCAAACAAATGGACAATTTTCTTTACATAGAGAGATATTTTTTATCATACATTCATACTGTTTATCATAATACGCGTAATTTGCTTTTAAAAGTCTAGGCAAAACTGTTAACATAACTGTATTTCACACAACCTATTTTATGCAGATAATAAGTTATAATTGCACATTTCTGTACATTATAAATGCACATTATAATTATAATTACAGATTTCTATAACTAACACGAAGCAATACCTTTAAATTGTAATGCAACGCATCCTTCACTGCAAATACGCATTTTAATCTTACGAAGTTCTTTTCATCCTATAAATTTGATCATGATCGGCGAAATAATTTCCTGTGTACAAGTTCATAAATATTCGATGTCAGGCACAGAATTAAGCATTAAACACAGAGGAGCTAAAAGTCGATATTCTTCATTTATCGTTTGACACGGTTGCAGTGAGGAAGGAGTGCGTAAAAAGGAAAAGAAAACCGCTTTTACGACATCATCATCAACATCTTGCAGATTGCGGATTTCGGTTCTAAGAAAGGGAAGTCGCTATAAGCAGAGAGAGAGAAACGGGCAGCTTGCCAATAAATCCACGTGCTTACCTTCCTAGTGAGGATTAAAAAAACGTACATCGGAATTTTTTTGGCTTTTTTATGGTGGGAACTTTTCGACAGCAAAAATCAATACTTGTATCTTTATTTTGACAGCAGGGAAATAAAAAATAATCTACATCGCTTCCTCATTATACCGCGCGGAGTGAGGATGGAAATAAATCCGCCTTAAAGCCCCACACGCCTTCGAATGAAAAATAGAAGGAAATATAAATTATTCACATTTTGTACTTAATAACGAACATCGAAAATTATTTCTTTTCATATGAGTCAGCACTTATAAATAAAAAACAAGAACCAAGGACAAAAAAATAATAGAGAGTGTTCAAACACATTTAAGTACAAATGTGTATTATGGTATGTGCATATATCACACTGAGTAAAATTTATGTCCTTAATATTCACTCGACATTTATTTTTAATATTTTCGTATTATATTCATGTAATTTATGCGTGCTTCAAAAATTTATTAACGTAAGCCTTTAACTCCGGTTAAAAATCCTAACGATCTTATAAGTTTACGAAATTTATATTATAACGCGGAAACTCAGATCAGAAGCTTAGATTCTTTAGGAATTACAGGTGAATCTTACGCAAACTTATTAACACCAATTTTAATGAAATTAATTCCTTCAGAATTCGTTTTAGAATTTAATCGCATTCAAGGCGACAAGGAATTTGATTTAAAAACTCTTTTGCAATTCATTAATAAAGAAATACGAAACCGCGAGAGATCCTTTCCAATTAATTAGTTATAAATCATCGTATCAGCGAATGCACGCATTTCCCCCGCAAGAAAAAATAAAAAGTAAAAATTCTACTCCTGGTAGACATAACTCTTCAAGACCTCTACATAAGAGGGAGAATGCTTTCTCCTCCCGACACACACATGAATTCATGGCGTCAGTCGAAAATGTAATGTGTTTATTTTGTAGCAAGAGTCATACGTCAGAATCGTGCTCTACATTTGATGTAAATCAAAAAAAGGATATATTAAAGAAACAAGGTCGTTGTTTCTTATGCCTGACGCCAAAGCACAGAGCTGCAGAATGTTTAAAAAAGGAACTGTGTCCTAGCTGCAATAAACCTCACCATGTCTCAATTTGTTTTCGAAATCAAAATAATCCACACATTATTTCTCCAAAGGGAGAAACCGATAATGCCGTATCGGCGAATATCGTATCGGCAAAAGGGAATACTATGTTACAAACATGTTCAGCCTTAATTGATAATGAAAAAGAGCAGGAAATTGTTAGAATTTTCCTGGACAATGGTTCACACCGGTCCTTTGTTTTGTCAGCTATTTCCAAAAGGTTTAACTTTCCAGTTGTTAGGAAGGAGAGCCTTTCCATTTGCACATTTGGTGCTAAAGAAACGGAAACAAAATCATTTAATGTAGTTAAACTTAAATTAAAGAATAGAGATGATTCAAATTTATGCATAGAAATTGAAGCACTGGAGACAGAACATATTTCGGGTACACATTTACCGACTCCTGATAAAAATATTGAGAAACAATTTAGACGTTTAAAAAATGTACAACTTGCGGACTGTTATGAATTTAACAATAAAGAAATATCAATACTAATAGGTGCAGATTACTATTATAATATTGTCACTGGTCGAATTTCACGCTTAAACAAAACCCTCGTTGCAGTTGAAACAATATTCGGGTGGTGTTTGCAAGGCCGAAACACGAACTTAAATGAAACGTTTGCAATGAGTGTTATGGTAAACGAATCCAATATTTCCGATCAACTGAAGAAATTTTGGGATTTAGAAAATCTGGGTATCGAGGCAGAAGTAGCTGACATAGAAACCACTGAGAAAGATATAATGAGTGAATTTGAATCCGGAATAACATATCAAAATAAGCGATACAAAGTGAAATTGCCCTGGAAACCAAATATGAAGACATTATTAGAAAATAACGAACAGATAGCAATGAAAAGATTTTTGAGATTGAGATCATCTTTTAAAAATGACCCTTCCTTATTTTGTGAATATAGCACTGTTCTAAAGAATTATCTTTCAGAGAATATTATTGAACCTGTCCCGGTTGATGAAGTAAATTTACACCAAAATACATTTTATCTACCACATCGAGCTGTAATACGTACGGATAAGACTACAAGTAAATTACGCATTGTTTTTGATGCTTCGGCGCATGCGAAAGGTCAGTTATCTTTGAACGATTGCTTATACACGGGACTTAATTTTATGCCAAACCTATTTCTTCTTTTGGTCAGATTTAGAACGAATCCGATAGCATTTGTTGCAGATATAAAGATGGCCTTTCTTCAGATCGAAATAGATGAAACTGAACGAAACTACACCAGATTCTTCTGGGAAAAAGATCCAGGAGCTGAAGATGAAAACAGGAAATTGGAAATTTTTCGGATGACAAGGGTGTTATTTGGAGTGAAATCTAGCCCGTTCCTCCTTGCAGCCACAATCAAACATCACTTGAAAAGGTACCTAGATATATTGCCTCTGACTTCTAAACATCTTAATGAATCATTGTACGTCGACGATTTTATTTGTGGGCAAGTCACTGTTCAACAGGCTCTAAAGACTTGTAAGGAAAGTGTAGACATTCTGAAAGAGGCAAGCATGGACCTTCGAAAGTGGAGAACCAATTCTCCTGAGCTAAGTAAAGAATTAAAGAATTTAAACTTCAATGTAGATCAGGGTGAAGAGTCTCTAGATACAAAGTTGATAGCTTCAAAGGTATTGGGAATTGGTTGGGATGAACAAACTGACACGTTTTATTTTGATACCAGAAATCTGGAAACGTTTCTTTTAAAAGGAACTAACACAAAAAGACATTTACTATAAGCGGTAGGTCGACTTTTCGATGCAGTAGGTTTTATAGGCCCATATACTATTAGAGCTAAATACTTGATACAAGAAATTTGGTGTTTAGGATTAGACTGGAATGAAAAATTACCCAAACAGTTGGAAATTTCTTGGAATAAATGGTGCGATGAGATCCAAGATGTAAAGGAAATAATTATTCCCCGATATTATTTTCAAAGGTCTTTGCCTAGTCATGCAATCACAATTCAATTACACTGTTTTTCAGATGCATCTAAGAAAGCTTATGGTACTGTTGCATACTTACGCATTGAATTAAAAAATGGAAATATCATTTTTAGTTTTGTAGCATCAAAGGGCAGGGTAGCTCCGTTAAAAACCCTTTCGATTCCTAGATTGGAGCTCATGGGTGCACTTTTGTCTTCAAGATTGAGCAATAAAATTTTAACTGCACTACGTTTTCCAGTTACTCGATACTTTTGGACAGATTCCTCAATAGCTTATTACTGGATCAAAGGTGATCCAAATAGACATAAGGTGTTCGTGAAGAATAGAATAAAAGAAATACAAAAATACAGCAATCCAAAAGAATGGCATCATTGTATGGGAAAGAATAATCCCGCCGATTTCATTTCTAGGGGTTTATCCTTAGGCGAGCTCAAGGGTAATCACCTTTGGTGGCATGGACCCTGCTGGTTGACAATGAATAACACAGCATGGCCATCCTCCTTAGAATCGATGGAAGAAACCAAAATAGATGTCGATAAGTTAGAGTTTAAGAAGGCAGTTGTTGTAAATGCAACTGTTGAAAATAGCCAAACTGAAAATGATTTGATCACAAGATACTCCTCATTCAGTAAATTAATTAGAATAACTGCTTTATGTCTGAGATTTATAAATAACTGTAAAGCGAACCCAAAGTTAAGAACAGGCTTCATATGTGCTTCTGAATTAAGGCATGCTACTGAAGTTTTAGTAAAACTCGTACAGTCAACTGAATTTCGAAGGGAAATAAAGTGCTTGAAAAACGGGCAATCTATTCCAAAAAATAGTAGAATCTCGTCTCTAGACGTATTTCTTGACAAAAATGAGGTACTGAGAGTAGGAGGAAGACTTCAATATTCTAAGCTTTCTGAATTTCAGAAACATCAGATACTTTTGCCAAAGGCTCATCATTTCACTAATTTAGTTATTGAATTTTATCATAAAAAATCCTTGCATTCTGGTGTACAGACTACATTATTTTTAATAAGACAGTCATATTGGATACCGTCTGGTCAAGATCGAGTTAGAAGAATAATAAACAAGTGCATCACTTGCTTTAGAACGAAGAATCAAACCGTAAGTCAGATGATGTGTAATCTACCTTGGGACAGAGTCGTACCTTCTAGACCTTTCGAGAAGGTCGGATTGGATTTTGCAGGACCTATAATTACGAAACCTAATTTGAAAAGGTCAAAGGTGACTTTAAAGTCTTATATTGCATTATTTGTCTGTTTTTGCACTAAGGCAGTGCACTTAGAAGTCGTTTCTGATTTAACAGCAGAAGCTTTTCTAGCCTGTTTACGACGATTTATTGCCAGAAGATCCAAATCAGCCGTCATCTGGAGCGACAACGCCACGAATTTCAAAGGTGCAAGAAATATTCTTAAAGCATATAATGAAATTTGCAAATCTAGCGCAATTTAAGGATTTAGTGCAGAAGAAGGCATCCAATGGAAATTTATCCCGCCTGCTTCTCCACACTTTGGCGGACTGTGGGAAGCAAACATAAAATCAGTGAAACGGATTTTGTTAAAGGTAGCAAAATCAGCTATCATGAATTTTGAAGAGTTAACTACTCTAGTTACTCAGATAGAAGCAGTTCTGAATTCCCACCCATTCTCACCGCTTTCTTTTCTTCCGATCCGAATGACTTACAGCCTTTAACTCCGGGACATTTTTTGACAGGAAATGCTATGTTATCCTTTCCTGAACCGCATACTGCTCCCGATTCTCTTTCTTTTCATTCCAGGTGGGAACTAGTTCAGAGACTCCAAGCTAAATTTTGGAACCGGTGGCATTCAGAGTATCTAAGTAAACTCCAGAATCGTGTTAAATGGAGCATTTCGCAGCCGAACATACAGATTTTTCAACTAGTACTGCTAAAGGACTCCAACTCCAATCCTTTGCATTGGCCATTGGGTCGCATCCAACAAGTGTATCCTGGTGCTGATGGTCTGGTCAGAGTAGTTGAAGTTAAGACGTCTGCAGGTGTTCTTCGGCGAGCCATCAACAAAGTTATTCCCCTACCATTTAAAGACTGATATATGAACTTGAAAAACTTTTATTTTATATTTCAATAATTTACCAATTTAATACTTAGTTAGTCTAATTTTATTATCTTTAAAATTTATTTGAATATCTGAAAACTAATATGTAAACTCCATGAGAGTTTAAGCGGGGAGAATGGTAAGACCCGCGTAACGCTAGAGGGCGCTGAGAGAGCGTCATTGGGTGTGTAGTGCAGTGAGAACGAAGACGTGGCGCAGTAATGATGTGAGATTCTAAGATTGTCAAGTGATTATTATTTAATTTAATCTATTTATATTTATTGATTGTTTATTTATGAAATTTATATGATAATATGATTGCTGAACCTCCGCACGATCTAACCACTGAAATTTGATCCACTGATGCGCAATGCTTATAACCGAGATTTACAGCTTAAAAAATCTAAAAAACAAGTTTCAGCAGGTTTTGCCGAAGCATGCGATTTAAAGCAAAACTATTTAGAACCCTGAGTAAAAACTAGCGGGAGATAAATGGTAATACACTGTGACCTTCGATATAGCATGGGTTTTACCTAAATGACCACAACAACAACAAAAAAAGTGTCAATTTACTGTCGAAAACGAAAAGAACAAAATGTACAAACTTGGTTCCACGAAGTGAAGGAAAGTCTAAAATAGCATGATTTTTGATGTTCTCACCCAGAATTTCTGTAGATGGAAAGAAAAATCCTGAAGTGGCACGATCTCTGTTGCCACCTTCTAGGAAGCCTGAAGTGGGAAAGGCTGAAATGGGACATCAGAATATTTTATCATCTAGAAAAGCGCAAAATTGCCGAAACTTTTCCCTTTTTCGAAAATGACCGTGAATAATGCCGCTAAACACCTAAGTGCAAGTTTACGTGAAAGATACTGATGTTGTTGTTACTCATGCTTACTTGTCTGACAGAGTCAGCCCAAGCCCACGAGAATTCTCGTGTCAAGGAGCGCTAGATTACGCCTGTCGTTGGCAACAATCTTGAGCGCCTAACAGGTGACAGTGCAATTTGGCTCAGTTCCGCCCCCAATTTTGATGGAGAGCACCCTGGGGGGAACGGGTCCGAGGGTTTTCCACCCCTCTCCCCTTTCACCAAACCACACGAGAGGACTTTCGGCTCGCCTCATATTTAAGGCGCCGCCATGCCGCACCGACATGATACATTTGCAAACATCCATGCCTTCTTCGAGATTCGAACCCGAGCCCTTCTTCACGGTAATCAGCGACGCTAACCACTATAACCGGTTGGGCGGCGAAAGATGCTGTTCATTGTTGCAATGGAATTTTACATAATTGCATAATTTTCGTGACCTACTGGAGACATTTTTATTGCCTACATGCATTAGCATAAAAACAGTCAGCTGATCGAAACCGAAAATCGAGGACAAAAATTAGCTGCAGATTTTATTGCAGTAGTTTCCATATTGCACTTCAATCAAATTAATAAAATTTTTTAAACTGCTGAATTTTTTAGATGAAATAGTTGAAATGTATTCACTTTGAAATGACTTCACTTTGAAATTGCAAAACTGAAACAAGAGAAAATGACGTTCCTAGAAAAGCATAAAATTAAAAGTGGAGAATTAAACTATTCCGCACATAATCTAACGGAAAAAGTATGTAATACGTCTTATTAAATGTGAAGCGTACCAGATTCTCCGCTAGTAATGAATCAGAGCTTAGAATAGGATTAGTCACTGTTCAAGATTGCAACTAGGATTAGAACCATCAAAATGCATTTAATTATTCTAGCTGTCTCTTACAGATGTTGTGTTGGATATTTACGTTTCTCGATTATAGAATGAGTAAAATTAATTAACGTGAAACAGATACTTTGACAGAAAGGTTTTATATTTTAATAATGGAGTTGAACAATAAATAACTTTTATTATGAATTTTCAAAAAGAAGATTGCTCTGGAATGATTATTAAGACCAAAGTTCCTTTATTTTCTTCATTTGTTCTCAATAAATGGTATTGAATGCATGACATACTTTCGAGTAACAATATGAATCTGTAGACAGATCAATGAAAACATAAATTTATTATTCGGTAAGTAACAAATTTATTATATTAAATGTAAACATAATTTTATTATTCAGTAAGGTTTACGTTTGTTATCTATGTAACAAATTTACGCAATAAAGCTTTAAGCAATTAAGCAAAAGAAACTAATTATCCAATAAAGGTCGCTCTTTATTCGAAAAAAATGAAGATATTTAATTTTTTATGTTTTTGTTTATTTCGCCAAAATGCTTCATTAAGAGTTGGCAATTCAAAGATTATTTCTCTTATGCATTAACAAACACTGTAGTGCAATGCTTATTCTTTAGTTCACATATACTACGACATATACGAATCGTACTTTATATCTGTTATTCGAATGTTTAGTAATACGTTATTCGAATGTTATGTTGTGGGGTTTTACTTATTTAATTCAGTGTTCAATCCTTGAACTTCACAGACACTAATAAGAGAATAATCGCTTAAGCGTATGAATAAAGACGTAAGACTCAAGAAGGGTTAACTACCCTTTATTTCTCAAAATAAATATGGTACAATCAGTTCCTAACTCGGAACATACAGCAAAGCATCCACTTGGGCTTGAACTCAAATAAATAGGAAATTAAACTTAACTAAGCTTAACTGAAAGGTACAGCCGAAGCTATCAAGATTCTTATTAGTTGGCCCCTAAATTTCAATTAAGTCGGCGAAGCCAAACAAGGGCCTAAAGTATGGCCGAGCGTAGCAAAGCTGAAAGAGACGTAGCCAAAAGGCAAACGCGCACTAGTCAGAAACTCAGGCTCTCTCTCGAGAAGTTGGTAAAACATTGACTCAAATACTACTCTTTACTCATTTGCATTAACTGCGTTTCTGGAATGACATTCTGGTAGGGAATTGTAAGCTGAAACTAGAAAGATAGGAAAGATGCATAAACTTTAAATAACTGTTAATAAAATTAGGATAAACCTTACAATGTAATTAAGTTTTTTTCATTGTTTTCACTTTACATCAACATTATAGGCAAAACAAAAGTTAATGGTGTAATAAGACAGTAGCTAAAATTATAAATATTGTAAATGCTATTAAAAGATTTTACAATCGAACTTCAGCCTATATAATTTTTCGGTAAATGTCGTTACGTGTGGCCCATTTCACGGAAAATAAAATGACGTTTAGACGACATAATCCCGCCCATAAATCACCCGACGGAGCATAATTCCTGCTATGGTCAGCAATGCAACGGTCAGCAATGCATCTTTAATTGCTTTCCATTCATATGAAAGGTCGTTAAAGTCTGCATGTACTCAGACGCTTCAAGGGCAGCTCAGCTTGAAACTGCAGATGGGAGAGTATAAAAAATTGTAAAATTAGATAAATTTTATATTTCTATTTCCTTAAAAAACTTCTTCAGTAATTAATAACTGTTATTTATCATGATAAATATTGAAATTTAATTTAACAGCTAGAGTTCTGGGCAGATACTGAAAAGATACGTCTTCTTCGGGTACGTCTAGGTGCCACGAATATTTTTAGGATTTAATTAAGGTGGTGGATGATGATTCTCTACCACCAGGATTTGGCGACTGAGTCCCCTAATCCTCAATTGCCCTTTAAAGGGGGGAGTATATAAGGTATTTTTTCGGCCTTCGTCAAATGCCTTCGTGGTGTAATGGTCAAGCACACTCGACATGTAACCGAGAAGTCCGTGGTTCGATTCCCGGCGAAGGCGTTGCTCATTTTTCATGTCTCTTGCTTTCAAAAATTACCTACTAATGTCTCTAACTACCTACTAATGTCTTACTAATGTCTCTACAAGTTTATTGAAATTTCTCCAAAGTACAAAAATACAAGTTGAATCAATTGAAACAAAATTTTCGGCAAGTGGACAGAAAGAACCGTATCAAATGATTCAAATGACCATCAGGAGTTTTCTCTACGAGTACTTCAGAAAATTCTATTAATGATAGAATGGTAACAGTTACAAGGATACCAGTAAATTGGCTGAAAATGTTGTAGAGACATTGCGTATTTTGGAAGCAGGAGACATTCAATATGAGCAACTCCTTCTCCGGGAATCGAACCACGAACATCTCGATTACGCGTTGAGCATGCTGACCACTACACCACGAAGGCATGCGAAGAAGGCGGAAGTAATACCTTGTATACTCCCATTTGTAAAGGGGTACCCAATCGTCAAACCTAAGGGGATGGAGAATCATCATTAACCTCCTTTTTAGTTCGGGCGCCACTTGTAGAGACATTAGATTATTTGGAAGCAGGAGTGATGAAAAGTGAGCAAAGCGTTCGCCGGGAATTGAACCACAGACCTCTCAGTTACGCGGTGAGCGTGCTGACCACTACACCACGAAGGCATGCGAAGAAGGCGGGAGAAATACCTTACAATTCACTGGATAAAATCAGAAAAGTCGAAACTCCACCTCATACAGTTCAAGTGTGGCTTTGTCGAAGATACCGAATTTAATGTTATTAATATAAGAAAATATGTGTAGACCACTAGCCTGAAAAATGGAGACCAGCTTGTACTGCATCCAACGGGTAAAATTGTGACAGGAGAAAAGAAGAAGGATATGATGGACTTGTTGAAATTCATTCCTTCTATTAAACATGAGTATTATAGAACTTTAAAGACAAATCGACATGACGGGAGCTCAAATACAGCTAACGAAGAGGACATCATTTATACTGATGATAAATAAATTTAAACAAAGTAATAATACCCGCAATATTATGTAACAGTAACAACATAGTTATTATCCATTTTTTCTAAAATTTTTAATAAAACATATATCTATATAAGCTAAATACCACTGACTTATCACGAGATCTTCGAAACTGTACTCCCGATGGACTTTGAAATTTTGCATATTTACTCATTCCACGATATAGACGTGCACTAAGAATGGATTTTACGTAAATCCTTTTACGTAAATCTTTAAGCGTTTGCAGTTTCCCGTTAGAGTTTGCTTTGGGATAACTGTCAATAAATTAAGCACAAGGGCAGAGTTTAAAATTAGCTGACGTATATTTACAAAATGACTGTTTTTCTCATGGTCAATTTTATGTGGCGTGTTCAGCAGTAAAATCACCTGACAATCGCATCGTTCTTCAACCAAAAAAGCGTAGGAAGAATGTCGTCTACAGAGAAGTTTTATAAATCTTTATTATATGTGGCTTAAGTGTCTGTTTGCCGCCGATAGTTTATGGGTTGCTTGCGTAACTGAACTAGTCAATAGGGTGAAGTTGCCACGACATTCAAATAGTAAAATAATTTTTATCACAATAGTTATCATTGTTTTAATGAAATTTTCATGGTATTTAAATATTTTTAATTCATACAATTGTTCCTTATTATGCATTTAACTGTATTTACATACGAATTACCTAGAAACTTGCAAGAGTTGAGAAATTAAAGGAGACGAAACTAACTAACGAGTTGTGTGTAGTCCATCTCATCGAGTAAGTTGACCCAATCTCCTAAGCTAAATATCCTTTCGCGTATAGAGTTTAAAATTTTGCCCGATTTTATTCCGACATTGTATTTTAAACTGAATTTTCAGCTGAACGCAAATTCAGCGTGTCAGGGGGAACGTGAACATTTGTTTGCATTAGCAATCATCTGTTTTTGAAATAGTTTACAACTGAACGCAAATTGAGCGTGTCAGGGGGAAGGTGAACATTTGTCTGCATTGGCAATCATCTGTTTTACATAAAAACTACGTCTTAACGTAATTTCTTTTAAGAATGCCTCCTAGAAAATACAGCACCGAAGAGGAGAGAAAAGGAGCTAAAGCTGCACAAAAACGGCTTTCTCGACAAAAAGAAACCACTGAGTAGAGAACGAAATGGACCGACAGTGATTTCCTTCATTGCACTCTACTTTAAGCAATAACGCAAGTAGAAGGGGGGAAACCCCGTGGGGCAGTAAGCAAAGGGGCGTCCTCGCCGCCTGCCCTGAGTAATTCAGTTTGAATTAGCAGACACCTTTGTATAAATCATTTTAATTACGATTTATAATATCTAGAACAACGGTCATTTCGTATGACCGTTGAGTTTTCTAGTTTAAGTACATTATTTTACAGTTTTATATATATTTAACTGTTATCATAAGTTTCATGAAAATAAATGTTATTATTAAGAAAAATAAATTACTCTAATAAAAAATAAAAATGTTGTTGTTATTTAAAAAAATTGCCATATATAAGAAATGAAAGACAAACATTTATAATTCATAAAAAAATTTGATTTAATAAATTAAAAAATGAACAAATATTAAAAAATTCTCAAAATATGTCCTTAGTTTTATGTTGGCAATTTTTCGCGGTGTAGGCCTACTGGAGATCCTGCCACGTTAAATAATGAGGACGCATCCCAATACACAGTACCTCATGGGTGATCTGGAAATCTGTGTATGACAGATTCACTGCCTGGCACCATATTTCACGAATTTAAATTAAAAAAATTTACATTCATTATCAATTCGGAATTAGACATTCCGTCCATATAAGAAGTCTAGGTTCACATTCAAATAGATAGTGTGCCCAGCAAAGCGGGTGGGTATCAGCTGGTGTATTTATATAATGAAGTTTTCTGTAACAAAGAAATAATTCAGAGAGTGAATTTAAATTAATAATTTTCTTTCATCTGCCAAATCGATTAACTCCCTTAATCACGGAAAAATTATAGTAATAATTATTATTACTCCAACGATATTTTTATACTTTCTATATGTCATTAGATGAAAGGTATGTCTGCAGTAATAAAGACTACATCGTATTTTTGAACTTGTAATTTAAAAATAATTTTAAAAACAATATACATTATTTTATCATTTTTCTCAACTTCTTGTTTTATGGAGTGAATCGATTTGGCAAATAAAGCATTCATATAGATCTTGAATCCTTTATTTTATTCACATTAAAATTTACTGCTTAGATTAAACTAGCTTTTATCCCCGGCTTCGCTCGCGTTGATGTCTTTAAATAAGTTTCAAAGACTATTGAAAATAAAATAAAATAACTTGATTTTTTTTTATTGCCCGAACAAAATAATCAGGATAAAATTTTAGTTACTATTACTTATTTTTTAAGTTAAAAATACACTCCCCGTAAAAATTTCACTACAAAAATAAATAATTTTCCTTGCCCAGATTTAAAAAAGTTTAAAGTATTAGCAAAACGTTAAAAACATTTAATTCTTTGAACTTTTAAACGCAAACACGGGGAATGAAAAACGAGCAGACAAACTTTTACATCCTTTAACTTATCGTTATGAAACTCTCAACAGTTAATGTTTATACAACGAAAATCATTTTTTTTAAGCTATAAAACCTATTATATAGTTTAAGTTTCAACAGATAAGTTACATTTTATAGCCTATAACCTTTTCTAATATATCAAAAATATTTCTTGAAAATTTCACGATGATCGGTTAAGTAATTAAGGGGTGAAAGCGTAACGAACAAGCAAACAAACACACAAACAAACTGACATTCGCATTTACAATATCAGTTAAGATAACTTCGGGATCGTAGCAATAATACTCATTTCAAACATTTTAAATAAACGGAAATGCAGTTACAAAGAAACCAGATTTCGGAAAGATTACATTTTTCGGGAGTTCTTCCCTCACCTCGACATTGCTATTAAATTCACATGTTTATCTTCGAGTCGAAGTGATTTAAACTTCTCATATTTCAGTCGAACTCTCCAAAGCTATTCTCGATGTCATGTCTTCGCATGAACTTTACGTCGAACTATATTTCACTTCGCTTATATCGCACGAAATGTCAGTCACGTACGGATTGAGCGAGAATTGCTTTTTTAAATGTATTTCTGAACTATGAGCGTACTTTATCATAGTGTATGGAAAAGAGTGTATTAATATTTTACCTGTCGGCGTCGTTTCAAAGAAATTTTGAAAACGACTTACATGGACTTTAGAAATTCCAGACGCAAAAATGTTGCTTAAATTCTTTCTTAAGGGGACGGTGGACTTTAAAAATTAGTTTTTTAAGTTTTTGTGTTTTCAACAAGAAATTTTATACATATACATATTATAACATCAGTTTATAAAATATACACTCTTTTTCAAAAAAATCGAAGCACCGAGAAGGAATTCTGCGACCGTGACGAAATTTGGTATGCAAAAACATCTTGATCGAACTTCCAAATGATCAAAGCTTCGAGGCAAATGAACGGAAATTGCGATCATAGCGAGCATTTTGCAAAGTATAAAACCAGTAACACAGGCGGAAAATTGATCTTCTTTTGTTGCTGCCGTTGTAACTCCGTAAAGAAGCAACTAAAGAAGCCATTACGACGATATCGAAGACCTTACAGGCAACTAAACGACTTCGAACAAGGTTGCATTGTAGGGCTGCGTGAAGCTGGGTGGTCACTACAGACATGGAAAACGCAATTTGAATTTCGTCAATCGGTAGAACGAAAGATATAGCTCCGCCTTTTTCCTTTTTTTTTTTTTTTTTTTTTTTTTTTTTTTTTTGCGCAGTGTATCTCATAGGAGAGGCTGCTCACGATTCCAGTCAAAAATGGTCTTCTGCGACGATAAATTATAGTCATCGCTGCTTAATTTCGGACGTAATTGTCAACAGAAATTGTCATCATACAGAGGCTGTTCGCACATTTTTTAGACAATTTTGGTAAGCGGTAATAAAAACTCGTTTGCTGCAAAAGAAGTAATTGCAGTTGTACTATGTTTTTAAAAGTCAAAATTATCGTCTGCGGCTTGAAAGTTTTGTTTTTATTCAAAATGGCGAATTTGACGAAGCAGTGGTTCGAAGGCTACATTTACGCTCTTTCCGAAGAGAAATATGCATACTCCGTTATCCAAAAACGATGTGAGAGTCATGGTTTCGTGATATCTAAAGCGTCGATAGGTAAAATCATCGACAAGAAAGGAAAAAAAAACGTCAAATTGGAGCCTCGAGTGGAACCAAAATTCCAAACAAGTATCCGAGGAAAAAACGGACATCTTCGACTATTGCAAAGGTACGTTGTTTAATGTTAAATGAAAATCTCCCTATTCAAAGGACAGTTGCAAAATCATTAAAATCCTCGGTGTCCACTGTAAACAAAATGTTAAACGTTAATTTAAATCTTAAGAAAGCGAAAAAACGCAATGTGCATCGTCTTTTTTCAAAGCATATCGCTCGACGCAGGATATGCTGTAGAATTCTATATGAGAAACACTTATCCAAAGAAAAATGGAAAACAATTGTCACAGTAGATGAAGCATGGGTGTATTTAAATGAATGACACAAAAAAGAGCCATATATTATCATAAAAGGGGAGAAAAAAATTTAAGTACATGGTTCAAAGAATCGAAAGAAAGTTTTTCTGAGGGATTCACGATTGTTGCTGGTTTTTCTTGTAATGGCAAGTTAAAAATAAAGAGAGTGCAAAAACATGTCAAGATTAACTCCAAATACTATCGGGAACATATTTTATCGCCAATTTTCCTGATAAGAATACAATCGCTTTACCTACAGTGCCATCCATCTGTGAGACTCCATCGGGACAAAGCTAGCAGTCACACATCAAAATCCACTGTAAATTTCCTAAAAGAAATGGAACAAAAAACTGGTATCGGGGCCATACCTTTCACTGATATCCCTACTCAATCTTCCGATGTGTCACGTATGGATTTTTGTGCTTTCGGACTTTTAAAAACTGCATTATCCAAACGTTGTCCCAAAACCCTAACAGGACTCTGGAAAGCCTTTCGGGAGGAATGGGATAGGATATCTCTTTTGACACTTCAAAAGGCATTATGATCTTGGAAATTGCGGTGTCGAAAGATAGTTCAGAATAAGGGATGTGAAATAGAACATTTAATTCACAAGAATTTTATGTAATTTAGTTTTGTGAATACAATATACATCGTCTAAAAAATGTGCGAACAGCCTCTGTACAGCCAAACCTACTTGTTCCTTCACCTGAAAGCAAACAGAAAAAATCTAAAAGAATTTTTTCACAGATCACAGCTGAACGAGGAAACCGAATAGCTCTTAAAACTAGAGTTAATGGGTTGTCTTGTAGCCATCAGCCATCATCACTAATATGGGCTTCATAGCTTAATACGAACGACGCTGCAAAACAGAAAAGTTAATCCTCGGGGAGTACGAGATAATGAAAGGAAATCAAAGGACTAAAGCGCTCTCATCCCATTAGCAAATAGTCATTGCTGTCGTTCAGTTCGGGGAAGAGACGATAGCGTCACTCTGTATTTAGAAAATGTGCAGATCGTCGTTCACAAAATTAAGGAGGCTCTTACACCTTAACACACTTAAGATCTTCGAATATGCTATTGTTGCAAGAATTGGGATAAGTTATTTATTACTAAAAGCGATTACTTCCAACGTTTTACAGCTGACTACATAATATAGCTGCTCTGGGAACGAGTAACCAGAAACTTTGTGTTGCCACAAATATTTTTACAATTTAATCCGCTTTGTGACAAAGCTTTTTATGCTTTCACGTCATGTTTCCACCTTGTACGCATGATATTTCAAAAATGGCTAATGGCACATACTCAAAATTTGATGGAATTCTTTATATGAGCACTATCTTGTAACTGAACCAAAACTCTGATGAATATTTTAATATTAAAAAAATTATGCATGAGAACATTAAAGAATTTTTTAATAAAATACATTTCATAAACTCAACTGCAAATAAAATAAGAATTTAACACGAATTTCTTAGGATTTGGGGTTCATAGTAGTTTCCAAATGTTATAAAAGCTATGTATTAAATATGGAATTAAGTTATGTAGCATAATGTTTTAAACTGTGCGCGTAAGATGGAAACATGACGTGAACGCATAAAAACTTTGTCACAAAGCAGATTAAATTATAAAAATATTTGTGGCAACGCAAACTTTCTGGTTACTAGTTCCGAAAGCAGCTATATTATGGAGTCAGCTGTAAAAAGTTGGAAGTAAATGCTTTAAAAACAAATAAATAATCCCAATTCTTGCAACAGTAACATATTCGAAGATCGTAAGGGTTTTAAGGCGTACGAACCCCTTTAACCTATAAAGCATGCCCAGTCACGCATCCTAAAGAATGAGTATGTCTTTTTTAACTAGCTTTGAGATTAGAATTGTAGAATTCTAATTTCAAGAGAGTGAAACAAACTCTGGGTGGCCGTATGTGAAATTTAGAAGTTAATGTTGCGATCATTTAAACCCTTTAGTTCAAGAGCAAATTAAAAGCAGAATAAGTTTGAATCCTTTGTGAAAACCAATTATGCATTGAATAGAATGTAGAGACATTAGGTATTTTTTGAAAGCAGGAGGGATAAAAAATGAGCAATGCCCTCTCCGCGACTCGAACCAGGAACCTCTCGAATACTCGCCGAGCGTGCTGACCACTACACCACGAAGGCATGCTAAGAAGACGGGAGTAACAAGAAGAACAAAGAATTTTCTGTATTTACAAGAAGAACAAAGAATTTTCTGTATTTACAAGAAGAACAAAAGCAAGGATTATCACAAAAATAATACTTTTCGAAACAAAATTATCTTTAGCAAAAAGCTTATAATAATATAAGAGAGCGACACGCGTTAAATAAAACATGAGATAGAATACCATCCTCAGAATCAAAGTAAAATTCTGATTAAGTGCCAACTATAACAGCATAATTTTTTTTTCTTTTTCTTTTCGAACATAAGACTCGTATCTTTGATACACAATTTTTACACTTGATACAAAATTTGAACGATATATGTCTAAAACGATTGACACGACATGTTATAAATTCTGCAAGAATTCAAATCAAAGATGGTGTTTTTAAGTATCGAAAAATAAATTTTACCCAAAAGTAAAAAAATCATTTCGGTTTTGAACTTCTGGAGAATTTGAGCAATTTTGTAATTGACAGGCGTATAAAATTGAGTATTTAAAAATTTAAATTGCTAGTGAATTTATGATAATCTATTATACATTGGGAAAAACAACTGTAGCTTATAATTTCGATTTAAAGACAATTAATGCCTTACTGAAAAAAAAAAGATGCATTGTTAATATTTCTATCCCATTCAATATATTTAATAGCAAACTAGTCTTATAAGGTATTTTCTCCCTCTTTCAAGCATGCCTTTGTGGTGTAAAACCACACTCGGCTTATTCGAGAGGTCCAGGTTCAAGTCCCAGCGAGGGCATTTCTCATTTTTCCCTTCTTTCTGCTTCCGCCTCCCCCCCAAAAAAACTAGTGGCTCTGGAGTGGCTCCCGAACTCAGAAAGGTTGGTGGATTATAATTTTTCATCACCAAGATTTGGCGATTGGACCCCTCATCGCCAGTCGCCCTTTAAAAGGAGAAGTATTTTCTGTGTCTTTCAAGCATGCTTTCGTGGTGTAACGGTTAGCAAACTCGGCGCGTATTCGAGAGGTCCAGATTCGAGTCCCGGCGAGGGCATTGCTCATTTTTCATGTCTCCGGCTTCAAAATAACCTAATGACTCTATAGTCTTTCAATTTTCCTTGTAATAAAATTGGATATAAAATCATTTCCAACTGGTGCAGTAAATTTCCTATTATCGTTATACATTCACAAAAATATATCAGCTTTAGTTAATAATTGTAATTTTAATCCACACTAACTGTTTCTTTTCAAACAGCTTAATTTAGGATTACTCTAATTCAATTTTCTCTTTTTTACCATTGACAAATATCATTAAGTGTATATTTGTAGGGTATAACTAAAAGTACAATAAAGTCTCTGCGTTTTGAAACATAGTTGTAAGGTTTATCCTAACTTTGTTAACAGTTTTTTTAAGTTATGCTTCTTTCCTATCTTTCTGGTTTCAGCGCAGTGAATGCAAGTGAGTAAGAGTACTATTTAAATCGATGTTTCACCGACTTCGAGGGAGAGAGTCTGATTTCCTCACTAGCGCGAATTTGCCTTTTGGCTACGTCTCTCCTAGATATTACTACGCTCGGCCAGACTTGCCCTTGCTTGGCTTCGCCGATTTAATTAATATTTAGTAGTCAACTGCTTAGAATTCTGATGGCTTCGGCTGTATCTTCAGTTAGTTTTAGTTAAGCTTAGTAAGTTTAATTTCCTATTCATTTAAGTTCAAGCCCAAGTGGAGGCCTTGCTGTATACTCCGAGTTAGGAGTTGATTGTAATTATTCTGAGAAATAAAGGGTAGTTAACCCTTCTTAAGTCTTACGTGTTTGTTCACACACTTAAGCGATTATTCGCTTACTAGTGTTTTGTCGGATTCAAGGTTTTGAACATTGAATTAAATAAGTAAACCCCACATAGGTTTAATGCTATTGCAAAAGGGTAAAAACTTAAAAAGGATAGGATTAAACATATGGAAAAGAAAAACATATAAAATAAGTTTTAACGAATTATGGGATAAAATATATTTCGTTATAGTATTTAAAGTGGAGTTAAAACTCTATGCCTGCCACTCTTAGTATCTAATATTTATATCAAGATAAATTTCTGTTGTTGTGCATAAAATAAAATACTATCACTGTGCGGACAAAAGATAAATTTATGTTACTATAAGGGAAAAAATTACACATTTCAAGCTTAAAACAAAACTTTGCTCATATTATGAAAAGGTCTCATGTATAAAACGAACATGGATATTTGTAGGTATCCCCCCCAAATAATATGTGTTATACAAAATATGTTTCTGAAGAACGGGGGACCAAATTTCTGTCATTTAATATACCTCTTTCACAACCAAACCGCCCTAAGGTATGCAGTAGCAGGTGCAGTTTCCCGAAATGCACTGTATCAGTTGACTCCTCCCCGGGGGTTGATTCAGGAGAATTCCTGGGAAGTACTGGCTAGGATCTGTACTTAGACAGTGTCAACCACGGGGGCATATAAGTTGTGTTCACAGGACTAGAGCCCGAGTTTATTCTTAGGTTGGTTCAGGCTTGGCAGGGACCATACTGGTACTGTCGTGTTTGCTCCTCTGGCTGTGGTGGAGCTATATTTTTGGATTTCGTCGGTCGTCCTGGGGTAAGCGCCCCTGTTGGTGGAGTCGGGAGATGTTGCATGATGAGGAGCTTCCGACTTTGTGGGACTCGTCGGCTTCACCGGTTGGATCGCGGCCTCGAGGATTGCCTCTGGGGGCCAGGATGTTAATCTATGTAGGGCGATCCATGAGAAAGCTAGGTAACAGAGTCCTGGTTTCTGGTGTTACTGCACGGACGACTTCATGAAGAAAATCATGAAAACGCCCGGGCCGCCGGCCCATTCGCCGGGATTTGATCTCGGACCGGTTCAGCCACGTATAGATCAAAGTACCATACGCAATTAAATATTCATTAGAACATATTTCTTAACATGACACAGGGACATATCCACGTAGAGAATCTCCCATGGAGAATGTTCCCTAAAACCCTGTCTACACAGCTCATATAGGTCTAATATTTCTGAACAACTTTATTCCGATGTAAGGTTCTTATATCAGTCTGTCTATACAGAGCTATATTCTGGAGCTACAGAATATGAAACGAAGTTACTAACGATTTAATTGGCAACGAAATTTCCTGTAGAAATCATGAGCTATATTTTTTGCACTTATTTCATTCGTTCAATTTCATTTTGCTATTCTCTTTGGTTTATTATTTCGTTTAATTATAGCATTTTAATTTTTTTGTGATTTTCATTATTTAAATATAATTTATGACCAGCTACAAGTTGTTCATCATCAGATGAATCCATTTCGATATTCTAATATTCGTTGCTTACAGATGAATGGAAGACGCGAAGAACTGAATTCAGAAAAATAACAAAGCTATTCAAACAATGTGTGACGAAATTCATTTTTTTGTTATTGCGATGGAG